>VZTB01018200.1:7209-97331 GCA_013397245.1 Thryothorus ludovicianus
AGAGGAGAGGAGAGGAGAGGAGAGGAGAGGAGAGATACTTTAAATATATTTCTGAATGTATATTTGTAGATAGCACTCCTGCAGAGATATCTTGGTTTGGATGCACAAGACATGTGGCATCTAACCCAATATACGGGTTGGATGCCATAACACCTCTTGAATCCAGGCACCTCAACTCAACTGCATTTGCACAACAACCAAAACTTACACAGATGTCAACAAACAAACCACAGAGCCTGGTGTGAGCATACAAATCATCTCCTACACAGCAAACCCAGAGAACACCTAGAAAATCAAAGTGTCTAGTTTAAGCATGCTAGGCAGATGGCATTCCCTGGTATGGGCTGACTTACACGGAGGAAGCAGGATCCAGAAAGAGATGGTCACATCCCTGTCAGCCAAAAAATGCAACACAGACAAGGCTGGGCAGTTCTAGAAGGGGAGAAAGGTTTTCCTATCAACAGCTGTTTTCTCTTTGAAAAACCAATTTGCATGGCTTTGCTGTGCATTTTGAAGGCTATTTACTGGTCCAGGCTTTGTCTTTGCAGCAGCATTTCTAATGAGGCACGTGCAAACTGGAGCCCCCGGGAGGCTTTGCAGCAGAACCGACTGCAAAAGATTAGTCAGGGCTTAAGAGAGCAAGAAAAAAGGGAGAGTAATGAAACAAAATCTCTCTTTTCCTCAGCTGAGGAATGATGGGGGCTAATTGCTTGTTGCTGGTGAGGAAGAGAGGAGATGGGAGCTTCTGCGCCTATCAATAAATTAACCCCGGCATGTGGCATCTGAAGTGCATTCATTTCCAGAGCCTTTTATCTCTTTGTCTCCTCTCCTGAGTGAAAACATAATTATTGTTTAAACATGAGTTAATTCAGCAAGGTGAGGATCAATAAAGCAGAATTACTCCTCTTTTAAAAGCAAAGAAATCTCAGTCTGGGACAGATGTGGATGTAACTCTGGCAGAGCTGATGGATGGGGAAGACACCCTGGTCACAGCAGGAGACTAGGGAAGAAGAGCTCCCTCTTTTCAGGACTGTTGTAGGCATTGGGTTTAATAAGAACTGTTAAGTCCAGCAACAGGCAGTCACAGCATTCAGTACAAAAAGCTGAAATCACCCATGCATGTAGACTTTGTAGCCTGACATGTGGTTAGGCATCTCCACCACTACACACTTCCCATATAAAAGCCTGGGTTAAACCCTAGAGCTGGTGCTGTGACCTCTCCCAGACCTTTGAAAGCACCCAGGCCCTGCTAGGGAGGAGGTCTCTGCACTGCAGGGACCCCCACCAGCTCTGCTCTCACACAGTGGAGGCCTTGGACAATCGAAGGTGAGTGTCACAGCAGACAGCGTCACATCCACGCTCTGCTCAGCTTTCCCCATTGCCTTCCTCCATTCTGAAATAAATTGGCAGCAAACACTGCCTGGAGAACAAAACACAGGAAGGAAAAGAGCTATCCAAAATAACAGAAAGTTGATTAGAGGGCTAGAACACCTCTTCTATGAGGAAAGGCTGAGATTGGTATTCTTCAGCATGGAGAAGGCTCTGGGATGACCTTACAGCATTGTCCAGTACATAAAGGGGCTGCAAGAGACCTGAGGAGGGATTCTCACAAGGACATGCAATGACAGGACAAGGGGTAATGGCTTTAAACTGAAAGAGAGTAGGTTTAGATTACATATTCGGAATAAATCCTTCACTGTGGAGATTGTGAGGCATTGCTGAAGGTAGCCCAGAGAAGTTGTGGATGACCCATCCCTGGAAGTCTCCATGGCCAGATTGGATGGGGCTTTATGCAAACTGGTCTAGTGAAAGCATTGCTGTCCATGGCAGGGGCATTGGAGCTTGATGATCTTTAAAGCCCCTTGCAACCTAAACTATTCTGTGATTCTTTGTGGAAGACACAAGGCTCTCCTTTCTCTACCTTCAGCCTGTTCTGCCTACTGTGTGCTCTCGCATTCTTTCTGCAGCTCCTTGCCCACCCCTCCATGCCAGCTGGATCTGTGCAAGTGGGGATAGCCCTGTGGCTGTCCAGGGCAATGCCCATCTCTGCAGGCAGGTTGACCCAATCTGGCAGCCCCATCCAAAGCTACCTTTTCATGCACTGGGGATAATGGTCCTGGACACCCTCTTCCATTGCCCCTCTGCCCTTCCCTGAAGCAGGACACCCTATACCCACTGCCAGAGCCAGAACAACCTCTGAGCATCCCCCTGGGGCAGCCCTGCTGGATGTCTCTGTTCTCCCACCACCCAGTGCCCACCCCCGTGGGAAGCTGCAGTCCCCAAGTGTGTGAGGCATATGAAACCTGAGCAACCTGCCAGGGATGCAAAGGTTGGGGTCTATCACCCCAAAGGTCAAAGGAACCCCAAATCTATCGACCTCTGAGCCTCTCCTCTCACTTCCCCCAACACTGGGGATCATCCCAAGGTTCTGCCTCCTGGACAGATGTACCCCATGCTCTGCCAGCTCCAAGGAGAAGGACTAAAGGTGAGCAGCAGAGAGGTTAATACACGAACAGCCTCACCTTCACCAACTCTGATGTTGCTTTTATTAATTCATGTGGCACTTTGCAGGACGCTCCAGTAATCACCGGGGTGCCTAGGAGAGCCAGGAGAGGGTGGCCAGGCTCCCTCCGCTGTGCTCATGCTCACTTAACAGCTTGTCACATCCTCCTCACTCAAGTATTCAGTGCTAATGCATCTCTTAAAGTGCTTCATGAGCTATTAAAGTCGAACGTGCCTCAAGTGCATGATAAATGGACTCTACGCCAGCATCTTCCCCCCACTCCACCGAGTCCCTGCCACCAGTGGGATTAATCCATCCTTCCACCCCATTCCTGCTGTGCTTTTCCAGCCCGAGTGCCCAGCTGGTGGGGGACGAGCTCTGGGGTTGGCTGGTGAGGAGAGGCTGCAGCAGGGTAGGGGGGGAGCTCTGGGTGGGGAGCAGGGGGNAGCCGGGCACGGTGGGGTGGGTGGGAGACCTGCTTCTCCAGAGCTCCTGCCCAGAGCATGCCTCGGTGTTTCAGAGAGGTGCCCAGGAGGGACGTGCAGTGCCTCTGGGGAACAGACAGAGGACAGTCCTGACGGTCCTCCTATCTCGTGACTGATTTTCTGACCCTGTATCCTTCTGCTACAGATGGGAAGAGCCCTGCCTCACTTCTCACACTGAATTCAGGCACTTGTTGATGCACACAGGCCTCAGCAGCTTCAGTTTTCAGCTGGTGCCCCACACACCTCCCTCCCAGACACAGGCAGGCACGGGCAACAGGAGGGACACGAGGACATGAGGACATGGGAGGCTATGCTGCCAAACCCCTGAACCCTGCTGTATCACAGAGCAGAAGGTGACAGTCACTGCAGCTCTGCACCAGCTGTCAGTGGCAAAATGTGTGGTCCTGCTCACTGGTGAGAAGCAGCATTTGTTCCTGTCTAGACAACAAAATTCAAGTGTGTGTACCTGGCACTTCTGTGTTTTGTGCATCTCCCTCTGCAACAGGCCTGGGCTACTAGTCCTGCAGCAGAGCAGGAAGCAGCATGGTGCATCCAAAGAATACTCTGGCAGTCCTATTGCCAGGTCCTTTAAATCTTCCCAGGTAGTAATCCTGCAAGCAGCTTTGCTTCTCTGCAGGAAGGAAGCATTGCACCTCCACAAGCAGCACACAGCTCAGCACCCAAATGCTTTGAGGAGGCACCCTGGGAAGGGTTGGGGACCTTCCTGCAACATCAGCCAGCAAGCTCCTTTTGTGTCCAGAGAGTGGTTGCCCCCAAGCAATGTGATGTGCTGCCAAACCCTGGCTGCTTTGTGTCCAACCTGGAAGTCTGTGGCAGTGTAAACCCACTCAACTGAATTTAGGGCAACTCAGTGGGGCACTCTGTCTCAGTTCCTCAATTTCACAGAGCCCGAGGATGCATAGATGTCTTTACTGGAGTTAATCAGCAAAATTCCCCTCTAAGATCCTCTAAAAGCAACTACAGAGACTCTGCCAGGAAAAGCAGTGAATTTTGGAGGTTCCCCATTTTGTCCTATTTTTGCAGAGCTGGACTCCACAGCAGGACTGAAGCATCCCTCATAATCTTCTTGTTCCTCCTACACCCAGGATCATGTGGGGCTCCTCCAGCTCCCAGTGACTCTAAAGTGCAATCTCTCTAAAGCCACCACTAAAATAAGCCCTGAATCCTCTGCCAACCTGGAGAGATGTGGGCCAGTGGTGGGCGCAGATGTGTGGTGGCAATGGGGATTCAGTCACCCCAAGGAGGTGAGAGCAGGATGAAGCATCATCCATCCTTGTCATGGAGTAGGATAATCATGGAGCTGTCAGGGGTGATCGGAGCTGTCAGGCTGATGGTTCCTCCCTGTTCTTCATCCCTTCATGGGTGGGCTGTTGGGGCAGCTTCCACAAAAGAGCGGGCAAAAGGGTCCAAAGCAGTAGGGACACAGAGAGCTGTAGACAAGGCAAGGGGAATCAGTAGGGGGAGATGCAGGACGCCCAAACCCCACAGTGATGGGCTGGAGGGGACGCTTGTCATGGAGAGAAGTGATAACACGCATAGAAATAATATCAGGCACACCTGGAGATTCAGATTCCCCCAGAAGAGAGGCTGGAGGAACAGTATTCCCATTTTTCGGGGTCCCCAGGGCCTGGGAGGTGTGAAGGACTCACCCTGCTGGCTGTGCCTCTGGGCATACACCACCACCACCGCGGCGAGCACCACGCAGCAGGCTGACCGGACAGGGTTAGCCATCTGTGGAAGCAAACACAGGCAGGAGCAGTCAGGGGTTGCCCTCAGTGCTGAGAGCCCCCACTGATGGGACTGCAAGGAGATGACTGTAAAACCAACTCCATTGCAGCCAAGGGGAAATTCTCTGCAAAATGAGGCATTTAGCTGGCAGGCACTTCATCACTCGATAGCCTGTGGCACTTTCCATGGGAGGTGTCTGGAGGCGATGAAATGCCTTGCACAAATGCTCTATCTTCCCCATCTCATTTCCAACATTTCCTTAGGAAAGCCAAACTCTGGTGCCAGGCTCTCCTTGGCAGCATCATCTTAGGAGCCAACACTACCTGCAAATGGGCTGCAGAGGAGTTTTGAGGAGATGGGAGCACACCCAGGTACTTCACAGCTGTAACTGGGGCTTGGGATGTGCAAGATGTTGATCTCAGCACAGACCTCAGTCTCAGCCACCTGCTATCAAAACCTTGATGGGCCACAGTTGTTCTCTGGGCTGGAAGAGGGGCAGAGGCTACTCTGTCCTGGTGAGCTGCGCCTTGTCCCAGGGGATGCTGTGGTACAGGGAGGTGTGGAGGGGGTGACAGCTAAGAAAGCAGGTGATAAAGATATCCTGCCTGCACCAAAAAGCCCCCCCAAGGAGTGGACACATGGCAGCAACAACTACAAGGATACCCTGCACAGCCCTGCCAGGCTGGAGATGCCCAAACTCACGTTTTCTTGCAGCCAGGGCTGGTAGAGGAGACTAGAGCCAGGAGGGAGCTGCTGGGGACAGCAACGGGGATGCCAGCCCACCCACCAGGAGGTAAATAGCACCATTCATGAAAAGCAAATTGCACCTTCAAAACCATTTATGCCTCTCTAATCTTCAGTGCCGTATCGGTAACGTGCACAGGATTGCCTTTTAATCTAGAACATGAGTATGGGCTCATTAGCCAGATGGCAACCATTTAAACCTAAATAAAGGGGGAGCTCTATTGGCGAGAGAAAAAAAATACAGCAAAACATATTCCATTATCCAACACGACTGTTGCAGGAGCCCAGATGGCCTCGGGTTCACAGCAAGCCTTTGCAGGGCTGGAGGGGAAGGCAAAAGCAGTTGGGTGGGACTTCATGAGCAGATTTTGGGGTGCAAATGGACCAGCCTGATCTCAAATGTCTCTCAGGGGCAGGGATGCTGGGGGAGGTCGTGGATCTGAAGAGGATGAGACTGGAGATGGGCAGAGAAGGGACCCACATCCTTTACTACTGATCTTTCAGTGCTGGCTCAAGGGGCTGGAAGCAAAAGCATTCTCGGTGTGCTGGTGCTGTAGAGCGTGGGCATGCAAGTCCCAGACCCCATTGCCAGCCCTCACGGATCACCTTAAGCAAATCACTCTGCCTGCCTCCCCTGTGCCTCAGTTTCCCTGTCTGTAAAACAGAGATAATGAAGGTGACCTTCCTCTGATATCTCTGGGTGAGGAATGCTAAGTGCTAATTACAACCTCCTTATCATACACTCTTGTTCCCTCCTGCTTCTCTCGTGCCTGCTCTCCATTGCCTTTTCCATGTGTCCTCTTTGTGCCTGCAGCATAGCTCCCTGACTGCCAGCCCACCTGTGCTCCAGCTGCCATCACAAGTGGCAGCTCAGGGAGTGGGTGACAGCTGGAACCTGAGACAGGTGGCAGTGCCACATCCTGGGGCACATGGAGCCATGAACAGCTTGGAAACCACCTGCAACCCAGGAGCCAACTCTCCCTATTTACAGTGGAATTTACTTTCTGCTCAATATTCCCTTCCTACAGCCCTGGGACTTGATGGGTGGCACCAGGAACAGAAGCACGCAAAGAGCCCAGAGCCTCCCTTCACCATGGTCCAAGTATCTCCAGCCAGTGCAGCTACTCCATTTCTGGGGACAATGGCAATGACAGGAGGCAGGATAGGAACCCCCAGAAACCAGCCTGCTCTTTGAAAAGTGTGAGATCTCCTTGATGTAGCCTTTGGCTTGGCTCAGTGCAAATACCTTCACTAGCATCTAGCTCCCAGCCCTGCCAGGTAACAAAGCCACCTGCTGTCCACACCCTGCTGCTCCTCCCTCCTCTCATCAGCTCTTAAAATAATGAAAAAATTGAAATTTAAAATAAGTCGCTGCCCCTACCCATGTGCCTAGGCCAGCATAGAAACAGACACAGTTATGTAGCAAGGAATTTTCCGAAGCACTGATAGTCTCAAGGGATACATGTGGAGTAAGGGAGAGCAGAGGAACCCAGATAAGATCCTTGAGGACTCTGTGGCATGGCCAGGACTCAGGCAGAGGCTTCCAGTGATAGCACAGGGAATACACCACTCGGTTGCTCTCATCCTGGAAAACCTCATTTCTTCTTAGATACCAGCCTTGTGACCAGGCAGGAGCAGAGCTATTTTAGGACAAAAAAATCTAGCCAGAAACCAAACTTTTTCTCACTTGAATTGCAATTTTCCATGCAGTATTTACTTTGACTGTTTTGCCTGAAGCCACGTTGATTTTTGTTTTCTCCCCATGCACATAACAAAGCCTTTGCAATTTCTGCAGATGATTCCAATGCAGATTTCCATTGCTGTATTTGCTCACTTATCTGCTTCTCTAGCAAAAGGCAGAACCCCAGCATTCAGGTGCACAGGCCAGTGATCAGCAGCTCACCAGGTGTGCAGATTCCTAAGCTATGTCCCCATGCCAGCAGGGAGCAGTTTACAGGTGATGGAGGGGAACCACATTACACAGCAAAGTCCGAAGTGTGAAATTCAATCTTATGTGCAAAAGGTAGATTTTCCCCCTCTAATGCATAATTTCTTGGAGGTTAGAGAGGAAAGAGGAGCCTGGGGAGGAGGAAAGGGGGAGAGGAAACATATGAAGTGGTGGACCAGCAGCTCTGGAACCATCCTCCCTATGCCCAGCTTCCTGTTTGGGGAGAGAGCAAAGGGCTCATCTTTCCCTGCCTTGTCCTCTGCATCAAGGATAGTCAGGGCATCAGTCAGTATCACTCTTAGCAGAAGGCAATTCAACACAGACATTAATTAGGTCCCCTTCCAGCAGTTCTCAGTCTAAACCAAACATGCTTCCAAGCTTGTGTTCCCTGAGCTGGTTCAGGACTGAAGGGGCACAGCGATGTGACATCAGCTGTTGAAGTGTGATGGGGTGAAGACAGTCCCAGGGGGGCACAGCAGGAGTGAAAGAGATTGTGTATCCAGGCAAAAAGTAGGATGCCACTTTCTGCTGAACAGTCCCAGTGTTCTCTTTTGAGTAGGCAAAGGGATGGATCCCTTCCAGCTCTCCTTAGTATAATCTCCAAAGTTTTAGGAATGGCATCCGGAAACATCAGCTCCAGGGCAGGGCTGTCACTGGCTAGTGGGGGATGTGGGATGCACCCTGGTCTCCCAGTACAACCCTCACCTGCCATGAGCTACTCTCAGCAATGATAAATAAATTTAAAAAACCCTCATTCTAGAAGTGTGCAGCTGCCTTGAAAGAAAAGTGGTATTTTCAAAACCTAGTGTTTCCATGACAAAGTCTTCCATCAGACAATTCCCCACCAGGTGCTGTTATGGGGCCTGTCTCTGAAGTGGTGAACTGGGGGAAAACAAACTCTGTTTAGTAATTTCCTTCCCCTCCAGCTTTGCCCTGAGCCTTCCAAAGGAGCTTTGCAGCACCTGTCCTGCAGGTACCACGGTTTGACTGCACCACCCACAGCAACTTTTGATGCTGTGGTACGACCTGTGCTGCAGACAGGGGCTGTGGATGGACACCTGTGCTGCAGACATGGGCTGTAGCTGCTGCAGTTTGCCTGTACTGCAGACACCAACACAAGCTCAGGTACCATCTGTCCCACAGATGCCGAGTGTAGGTGGTACCGCACACCTGCACCACAGGTGCTGGCGGTAAGATGGTATCCAGCACTTGGAGTGCAGGTGCTGACTGCAGCCCACCTCTCCTGCAGGCCAGGTCACAGTCTGCCTCTTCTTGAGGTGTGGTACTATGCCTGTAGGGCAGATGCCAGCTGTAGACATCAAAATGCTCCTGAATTCACAGCAGGCACCTCCTGGGCCCCAGCATTACTGAAGGACAAACAACACCCTTACCAAAGCCACTCTCAATTCCTCAGCACAGGCCTCTGCCAGAGACACTCACAACAGCTTCCCCCAGCCCCGGGGATCCAGGGTGTCTCCTGTGGCATGCCATCCCTCCCCAAGGCAGGGTGCGATGCTGGTATGAGCAGTGAAGCACCAAAGTGGGCAGGACACCCTGCAACTCTGGGTTCCCAGGGACTGCACCACATATGGGCAGCAGTTCTTGAGCACCTGAAAGCACTGAGTGCTCTCTCCTCCTTTCGGATCACCCCTGGCAGCAAGGCGAGGGAAAGGAGAGGAAAAAATAGTTGTCACTTAATGTCAGATATTTGCTAACAGCCCTGAAGCCTTCTGGCCTCACAGTGCCCTGTCAGCACTAAACTCCTCTTTGCTGCCTAAGACGAAGAGAGAAAAGAGGGACTTTATCATCTCCTTCATACATGCTATCAGAAAGCCTTATCTGCAGAGACAGAATCCCCACTGCTTGAAAAGCTTTCTTAAATCTAATTTAAACCCCCACTGTCAATAGAACAATTAGCACTGCCCGCCTGGACCATGAGTGCCACAGGGATGACTGGGGCCGACTGAAATAAATTCACTCTTGGCTCTCACAGACTGTGACTTTCCTCCTTCCACTTTCTCCCTTTCTGGAAATGAAGCGAAGGCCCCAAGGAATAGGATATCCAGGAGGAAGCAGCACCCCACAGCAGAGCTCCTTCCTCACTCTGCCTCTGCCACCCCAGTGAGCACTGCTGGAGCCCTGGATGGCAGCGCAGAGCATCCTGCCCTTGTGGTCTAAGAGATGGGCAAATGGTGGAAGGATGGTCCTTACAAAACTTCCCAGTGGCTTTGGTTGAAGGTGTGCCCCTGAAGGCAGCTGTGGACTTGGAGAGCTCTTGGTCCCAACAAACCTGCTGAAGGTTGTTCCATCTTCCTTGCCACTGTGAGGGTGTCTCAGTGTGGAAATCAATGACCAAAGCTGTTCCCCATATCCATGGGGCTCAAAAAAGAAGCTCTTTGGGAGGGAGCATCAGCCCAGATTAAAACAGAGTACTTTTCAGGAAGTAATGCAGAGTTTAGGAGCTCCAGGGGTAGCTGGGATGGTTTGGGGAGAAACAACCCATGAAAAGGCTCAGGCTGTTTGAGCATCTCCCAGACTGGCAAGTTGGCTCCCTGGACAGGTAATTTCTTACTTCTGTGGACCATGGTGTCATGCTCCCACTGGGGCAGGGAGATTTAGAAAGACCAGCAAGGGTCCTGAGAGTCCCAGAAGTGAAGATGTCACCCTACATCTCCAGGGGTTTGGTGATTCCTGCCCCAGGAGCTAGGTGGGGCTCTCTCTTTTCAAACCACACCTTGCAGCTCTTCAAATTGGTGACCAAAAGCATCAGGACAGTGCAGTTCACCCCTGGGACACACTGGGGTGCTACGATCCCTCCATGGCCCGAGGACAGGCAGGAGCACGATGTCAAGAGAGCGTGGGACAGGTACAATCAATGGGAACCTCTCCAGTGACCCATCCCAGAAACAGCCTCTGGTGCCACTTCCACTGTGGGGCAATGCTGCTGCACAGGCAGCTGCCTGCTGGTGCCCATTCCCTGCTCCTGCTTGGAGCCTTGAAGGGGGATGTTTCCCACAGCCCATACCTGTCCTCTCAACTCCCACCACACCAACCAGTTTTTCTTCAAGTGGAGGGCAGCAGTCCAAGACCAGCCATCTGCTCCAGCAGTGATAAAAGCCAGCACAAAGAATAGCATACTAATAAGCATCGCTCATCTTCAACACCAGCACTGTGAGGAAGTACAGCAGGGCAGGATAGGCTTGAATCCCCATGGCAGAGGAGCAACATTGTCCCAGGACTATTCCTCAGAAACACCAGTGCCACCTGGGAATGGAGCTCAGTTGAGCTGCCATACCCAAGCCCCACTCCTCCACAGCCCACAACCCCAACCAGGCAGCTTCTGAGATGAAGGAAAGCTCAGACCAACAATGGAAAATGAAAATTTCCCTCTTTTTACTCAACTTTCCTCTGCACTGAGCATTTCCTGGCTCCCTGTAGAGAGAGATTGCAGAAATCAATCGGATCTTTGCTTCTATTAAAGAACTGACAGAACCAGTGCGTTTTATCTGGAGCCTCTGTTCAAATGAGGTCTTGAGCAGTGTTTTTCTATAGATTGTGCCATGTCAGGGACAGACAGAAGAGATCAGACAGAAAAGGGAGAAAGGAGAAGGGAGACATTTGTGGTTCAGGTGCTTCCCTGTGCTCCTGTTTGGAAGCTGGAGAAATCACTTAAGGTGGGCATATCTGGGAGCAGTTCCTGCTGATTCTGAGTATCCAGGCTGTCGTTACTGTGGGATGGAGCTCATGGTGTCACGCTGATTTTCAGCACTTCGATTCCCAGCCTCCACTCACAAAAGTAGAAAAGTAATGATGCAGAACAAAACCAAAACAACCGCACAAAATCAAAACCAAACTCCCATACACTGAGCAAACCCCAAATACTTTAGGAAGGTCCTGGTGTGTCATGCCAGGTTCAGTTTGTGCTTTCCAGGCAAATGCTGGCAACATTTCTTATTTCTTGTCTGTGCGGCTGCATTGCCCTTTAGTCCCCCAAGGATTTTGCTCACAACCCTGTTTTCTGCCTTGGGGAGAGTCTGTAGTGAGGCTGCTTTATGAAATACCCAACATTCCTTCGGATCGAAAGCTCCCGGGCAGAGAAAAGCAGCCTAGTATTAAAATCTGGACTGTGGCATGGTCATGTGCTATCCTGAGCAAAACAAAGAGGAAAGGGAAGACAGACAGGGCTTTTCCAGACATATTTCTTCTATCAGCTGAATGCCCATGACACAGCAGACATGGCATAGAGCAGTGTGGTGTTTCCCATGGTCACTGCTAGGTGAGATTTTGGGGCATGTCTGTCCACAGCAGCTTTAGCATGCCCTTCAATAGAGGACTCAGGTTCCACAGAAACCTTATTTAGTTTGAAACATGAAGATTGCATCTCTTACTAGCCCAGTCTTGCTCCTCTGGAGGGCTGCTCTCTGCAGCACCCTGTCAAGGGGCTGGACACAGTGTGAGCACTCTGTCTGAGCTCACTGGCACTGGGGTTATGTGAGGTGAAGAGCACAGTGCTGCTGTAGAAGCACAGGGGCAAGCAGAGCAAAAATGCCAGCTGCAACCCCAACCAGGCTGCTGACACCCTGCAGGACCCCCTTCCCCCAGCACAGGCAGGATCATGCTGGCTTGGCCCCTGTAAACCTCACAGTGGCGATGCCCCCAAGCCAGGGAGAGCTACAGCTCATTCCTGAATCAACACAGGCATCCAAGGACTGAGGCCACAGCACTGCTGCTCAAACAGCAGGGCAAGTTTGCTTTTTGCCAGCATACTGAGAGAGAGAGCTAGAGGAGGATGAGAGCCTGAAGTTGCGCTGCAGTGGCTCAGGAACATGAGCAGAGTCCTACTGAGGAGTTCTGGAAGAGATCTTGGCAAATGTCTTGTCCAAGGAGGGAGGAAGATATTGGCTTAGCAGTACTGGGAGAGGAACCAATAGAACACCCAGCTATACAGAGCTGCTAGGGCATGTTAATTTTAGCTTGGCTTTTTGCTTGGGCTTTCTGGGTTTTTTTAAACAGTTGGCACAGAGGAAGCCACTCCAATGACTCTGATGCAGCCTCCCCAGGGATGCCTCAGGATCATGGAATCATAAAATCAATCATTTATGTTGGACAAAAACCTCATCAAGTCCAACTGTAAACCTAACACTGCCAAGTCCACCACTAAATCCTGTTCCTAAGTGCCACATTTACATGTCTTTTAAATACCTCCAGGGATGGTGACTATGGCTTGTGTTGCTTTGCTTCATTTCTCCTCCATGCCTGCAGTACAAGTTGGCAGGAGAATGGGGTAGGCAGGAGCCAGGCAGCTTCCAGTGAAGGCCCAGGGAGAGCAGCAAACACTGTTGGAGGCAGACAGAGGCTCAGGATGCTGGGGACTGTGTGCTCCCCACTGGCCCCTGCTTGCTGCCCTTCCCTGCCCAGGTTTCACAGGAGGTGCTGTGTCCCCACTCCCTCTAATGCCTCCAGACCACCAACCATCCTGGGGTCACTGGCCCACAAGCTGCTGTGGGGACACTGCAGGCAAACAGGACAGATGTGACAGTGAAGACATTTGTTCTCCACCTACATACAGGCAGCCCCCTGCGTCCTCCCTCACAGCAAGAACACTGCTCAAAATCTGTGCAGGAAAAACAAGACTGAAGAGGAACTCTGCCCATTCTGCAGACAGATGAGGTCTGTGGGTTGTTGCTTCACTCAGTTCCATCCACCACCACTCTCACCCCATGCAGTTCCAAGGTGCCCAATATGTCCTGTGCATCCCTCTGGGCTCTGTGTCCATCTGTCACAGCAGCACCCACTTTTTGAAGTGGGCAACTGAAGGGGAAAACTGAGGTGTGTGGGTTCTTTGTAATGACCTGATGACAAGTGACAAGCGATGCTGAAGGGAGGAGCCAATCCTGCCCTTTGGTGGGAGCAGCCCATGGCTCCAGTGATGCTGGAAGGGGGCTTTGTGCTGCTAGAAGCCTCTTCGGTAGACACAGAGGTCTGGCAGCAGGACTGGGGTGATGTTCCTGCCCTCTTCTGCTTGCAAACATCCTCCTGAGATGGTAGAGGGTAGGAACTGACCTCTTTTTGCTCTGACCCCCCAGTGGTCCTACTCACAGGCCAAGCCTCACCATGTGGCAGCAGCTATCTTGGCATCACTGCTGCCTCAGTTTGCAGCAGGACTACATTGGCACCTGCTCCCTTGCCCCCTCTCAACTTAGCATTGTCCGGATGCAGCTGGTGGAAAAGGAAAAGCAGCCATGAGAGGCAGAAGCACCACTGCTGAAAGAAGGGGGCTTTGCACCCCAAAGCCTCAGGATAGCTCCTCTCCCGGTCTCCAACTGCTGCATCTTCGAGGGGCTCTGACTGCCAGAGCCTGGAGCCAGCAGAGCATGTGGGGTGAGACCAGGGGGCTGCTGCAGACCCCTCTGAAAACCCCCAAGGACCCTCAATCTCCCTGGGATCCAGCCCCAGACCTTCCAGACAGTGTTTGATGAGGGCAAACAGAGGATGAGGAGGGAGATACAGAGTTGGCTGGAGGCAGCTGTGCTGAAATAAGAGTCAAGAAAGTGTCTTGGCTAAAACTACAGGAAAGTTTAGTTATCAAGGACAAAACACCATCTGTTTGTGCCGACTGTGACCTCCCGCTGCCCCTGGGCTTTAACAGCTCTCAAATTAACACGTTTGTTAGTGGTATTCCCTGTCTTGACATCAGGGAAGCAGCTCCCGCAGGGCAGAGAGGAGGATGGAGTGATTGTCCACTGAGACTCATGCTGGGGTGGTGTGCTCAGCGCTGACTGGGGAAACAAAACCCCCTTTTAGAAATGAGGATGCCCTCCTAGCATGGCTCTGGCAAGACCAGCATCACTGTGTGTTGCCACTGGCAGGTGAGGCATGGTATGAGTATCTGGGTCTCAGCCTCTTTCCAAAAAACAAAGCCAAGAAAATATATGCTTGGAGGAAGATTTTGCCATGCAAAGCCAGCAGAATTAAATGAATACTTAATAAAGATGAAGTTGGATTAAAACCCAATTTGGTTTCAGCCCTGCAAGGAAAGGAAGAGTCATACATTAGTACCAAGCCCCAGAATTGATTTAGTGATGTCAAACTGCTCAGTTCCCTTCCTAGCCTTTTTCTTTCCTATTTTTTATGAGGTACAGCATCCAAGGTGGACATATCACCACCTTCCCATCTACCTACACTGGAAGTAGTCTGAAGCCAACCTGGCCATATAGGACAAAAACAACTCAGCTGGGAGAAGTCCTACTTTGCAAGATCCCTGAAGCCTTTTTCTCCATCCGCTGAGCTTTGCTCAGTGAGTTCCCACTCTCAAGCCATTTGGCTGTCACAAAGGAGGCTGGAGGTGAGGGCAGCTGCTGCCAGCATTCCTGCAGCAAGACACATTTTCCTCCACTAAGCCAAACACTAAACATGAATGCAGTGGCCTCTGTGATCTGCCGTGAAGACTCACATCCAAGGAGCACAGATCCAGGCTTTATTCATTCGAGGGTAGTTCCAGGGACTGTGAGTCTGGAGGTGGCCATGCTACCAGACTCCAGGAGTAAGCAGATCAGTGCTTGATTCTTCTTCTGCTTGGCCCCACACTACCTGCACAATCACCCTGCCCCACCAGCCAGGCTCTTGCTGGACTCTGAGCTCTCCTGGCATTCCAGTGCACAGAACCAGTGCTGATATCCCTTTTATACCTCTGATAGGTCAGCCCCTCTCCAAATCTGCACCACGTTCACATGCCTTAAAACTTATAGGACTTTTTGATCCTGTGCTCAAGACAAGTGCCAGCATGAAGTCTTATCCTGTGTATCTGCCTCTCCTCAGGCTCTCTCTCCCTCCAACAACCATCCCTAAAATCTCTTCCACCCCTAAAATTACACCATGGCTTTGTTCTTTCTCACTTTGTAGGCAAACAGCCGGTATATGAAGGACAGCCCTTGCAATGACAAATTTGACTTGGAAATCCCCTTGCTTAGCTGCACCCCAGTGACCTCCACCCCAGGAGGCTGGTGTGCTTCAAATCTCCTGCCTGGAGCCTGCACTAATTCCTCCCCTCTCTCAGGGGCCAGGCAGCAGGCAAGAACCAGGGTGCCACCTCTGCCTGGCAGGCTGCCTTCCACCAGGCATGGCAGGGCAGATGTGAACCACGTGTGCCTTTTGTCTCAGGACCCTTCCTGCAAGCTCCAGCACTGAAGGAAGAGAAAACCATCAGCCAAGAGCAGCCATGGAGTCCCCAGTGGCCTCCAGCCCCCTCCCAGTCTCTGGCTCCACTCCATCTACTGGGGCAAGACTCAGTTTAGGGGAGGGCTTGTTTTTTAATTAGAAAATATTCATCAGCATTTAAAAATAAAATAATAAAAAGTGTCAACCAGCTGGGGCCACGAAAGCTGGGGCGTTTTTGGCTCCTGACCAAGCACTTTGATAGAAAGGCTTTTTGGAAAATGCCGTAGAAAACATTTAATTTCTCCCAAGGCCTGCATATGGGGCTCATCACTTGTGCATATTGCACAGGAATATTCATGTGTGCTGGCCTCCTGCTACAGGATGATGAGGGATCGCCGGTGCAACATGCAAAAGGAGCTCCTTCCCTTATGTTATTTTGGAGTGGGGGGGGGAGGAGGTTGGGTTTTTTTTTGGTGGGGTTGTTTTTTGGGCTTTTTTGTGGATTTTTTTCCTTTGGAAGAGAATAGCACAATATTTCACTTTAATCCCTGAATATTTGTCAATGGCAGAACAAAGGAGAAACCGAGCCAGAGTAGGGTCTGCTCGTACTCATCAGCTCGCTGCGCTCACCACAGGGTAGAGCCACAGATGAGCAGCAAATGCAAGGAAACAGATTTCTGCCCCTGGTTTTGTTGCTTTCTAGTTGCTTGAGCCTATTCTGATGCTGCCTGGATGGAGAGCAGGAGCCTGACTTCTACTTCCGTGGCACAGCAAGAGATTTCAATTTGCATCCCAGCTCTCCATTCCACAGGGACATGGCGCCGGCTCATCCTGGACTTGCCCCTGGGTATATCTGTTAGCTAATGTCCTTCTGCAAAACTCAGGAAGACTGAAAATACTGATTGTGGCTGCAGATCAGAGCCTCACCAGGGAGGGGATGGCTGCCATGGTTTGTTTGGTCCCTCATCTTCCCCCAGTGCTGCTGACTCCCTCCCTTTCACCCTCAGCTTCTGTCTCAGCAGCACTGGCTTTTTTGCAATGTGCCAATGAGCTTTTCTGCAACATGCCAATGAGCTCTTCTGGAAGGAGACAAGCTCACACTGAGCATCCTCTCACCCTCTCAATGGGACGCTCACTTCCAGCAAATGCTCCCTTCCTCCCCTTGAGTCCCCCTCTTTCTGTAAGCCCCTACCTCTGCCTCTTGCTCTGCAGCCTGTCTGGACCCCAACTTTTCTTAACCTTTCCTAAAGCATCTGTGCTCACTTTCTCCAGCTCTGGCTGCACCCCTCATTCCTATCAATCTGCTCTCTACAGCTCCTGCACCTCCCAGCATAGTGTGCCAGCCTCACTGAAGCAATTCTGACTGGCCCCAAAAAAAGCTTCTTCCTGGCAGAAAAAACTCAAGAGTTCTAATTAGGAGAAACCCTGGGCAAGGAGAGGGGATAGGAAAAGAAACCATCTGATTCCACTATCTCTGTGGAAGCAAAGTCAAAGACAACTAAGGAAAAGGGCACAGCTCCTGCTGGGGCTGCAGAGGAGCCTCTGAGCAGAGCAGCATCTTTGTGCAGCACTCAAACTGCAGTTCTTAGAGACACTTGTGAAAAGTATGAATAAAAGAAAATCTACTGAATCTTCAAAACAGGAATCATGCCTAAATAAGTGTGCACACTAGCATGCACACACACACAGACTTTATTAATTTTCATATTTTTTTGGCAAGCTTTCCCAACGGGAAAGGGGAAATTTGATGCCAAGTGTATGCCTAGACAGGGTCTGTAAGATTCACTATGGAAAATAAATTAAATGGAATTAAAAGTCCTTAAACCACATCTGGAGCACTGTGCCCAGTTTTGGGACTCTTGTGCAAGATTGGCAATGCTGGCATCTAGCAAGTCCACGAAGGGTGCTGTTGAGACTGAAGCACATGGGGATGAAGACAAGTTGAAGAAACAGGGCTTGCACAGCCTCTACCAGTTTTAGAAGTTTTTGGAAGGACTGAACAGCATCCTGACAGCATCTAACTGGAGATGACTGAGATGATAGAAATAGGCTGTTTCCTCTGTGGTGGGAAGAAGAGAGACAACAGGTATGAGCTGCAAGAGCTGCAACAGGAGAGGTTCAGGCTTGCTATAAGGAAGGCAGAGTCTCATGACAGTCACCTGCTGGAAGATGGACCCAGACAGGTTGTAGGAAGCCTGGAAGTTTTCAAAACCCAAACAGGCAAAATAAACTATTCTGCTCTCAGTATTCACCCTGTCTGAGCAGGAGTCTGAACTAGAACTTTCCCAGGCCACTTCCTACCTGGTTGGTCAGACGAGCATGCCATTGCAAAAAAAAAATCAAATATTTTGAAGCCCCCACAAATTCTGAGGGGGATGGACCTGCTCAGTGCTTCTTAGAAATACTGGAAAGCAAAATCTGGGTGAACACATCTGACGAGCTCTCTGACTGGAGCTGGACACAGAGTGTAGAGACACAGAGACCACAGGACTGCAGTGTGTCAGGGCTGGATCCTGCGCTCAGCTCAACCCCACTGATGAAGTGGAGACCAAGGAGATGGCTGTCTGTCCCTCTTCCAAACCTCCTTCTGCGGGGACCGCCTCGCATGACACCCGTAAGTGATTAACGAGCGGCCAGGCCCGTGAGCACGCAGCCTGCGTGCATGGGCGCTTTGCATGTGTGCGCACCGCTCCCCGGGACTCGGCGGGGAGGGGAGCTGGGGAGAAGAGCGCTGACAAGCAGATGATTAATTGAAATGCAAGCGGGAGGAAAAGCAATGTCCGCTAAAACTATCAGGCGTCGTGAGCATGGGAAAGGAACTCGGAGACGCCGTCTCCATCTCTGCTCCGCACGCATGGCGCCTCCCAGATCCAAGCTGCTCGCCAGTCCTTTTCCTGGCTTCTATTTTTGCAGGTGCAATTTCATATTTGAAAATAACCATGCTGCACACGCACATAGATAAATATATATATATATTTCCTCGCCGTCCCCCCGGCTCATTGCACACGGAAACGGCAGCAATGGGAGCGCAAGCCTCCCAGCCTGCAGCGCACGGCAGTAATTAGGCATCCAAGTGCTCGTTACCCCACGCCTTGGGGTGAAGGCGCCCAAAGCCCAGGCTCTCTGCGCCATCTGCACTTTCCAAGATGTGCAAGCTCAAAAACACACACATAAAGTTACCAGTTGAACCTAAAGAAAAACTTAAAAAAAAAAAAAAAAAAGGGAACTAAATAAAAGAGTCTGAAAGCTCATGTCTGGCTCAGCGCCGGCCTGTTGCTCAGAGTACATAAATTATATCCCAGTGCTGGACCTGCCTTGATTGTACTATCAGCAAAAATGGCAAAAAAGCTTCTGTTCCTTGTCTGACACAAGTATGGCCAGCTTGGGTCACCAAATAAATAGAGTGGAGATGTAATGTGGTACATACTGTTTCTCTGAGCCATGGCTGGGAAAAACACAGAGGGGAAAAGCAAAAGGAAAGGGATATCCTAGGGGGAAGTTTGGAGGGGCAGTTGAGGGATTTTGTTATGGCCAAGGTCAAGGACAGTACCCTGGAAATACACTGCCTCTCGAGGACAGCACCCTGGAAATACACTGCCTCCAGCTCCTTCCCTGAGGAGGATGACCAAAGAGAAGACCAAAGGGTCTTCCTGTAGAAAGGAGAGGATCCTGAGCTTCAAAGTTTGGGGTTAGAAGATCAAGGATGTGAAGTTGCTGACATCTTCTCTTTATAACCATAGTGCAGATCACTAACCCCAGATCCTGTCTGAGCTCCAAGCAAGTGAGACTCTACCTAAAACATGATTTGAATGAGGGTTGCTGGAGCATGGTTATTATCAGGTTTTGCTTGGCAAGCTGATCCCCAGCCAGGATAACCGGCTTGAGAAATTAACTTGGTGAGTTGTTCAGCACTTTGCTGCTCAGGTAACGAGCAGACCTGTAGGCAATTGCATTGTAGGACTCCACAAACTGCTTGTACCATTGACATGGTTTAACAGACTGCTGTTTATGAGACAGAGCAGTATTTAAAAGACACATTTCTCTCAGAGCTGCACATAAAATTTGATAGCTAAATAGCTGTAAATGCTACTGAAGTCTGACAATTCAAAGAGGAATCAAGGGTCTGTCATGCGGAGTATCCGCCAATACACCCGGCCCCGCAGAGCCAGTGAGACTTCCAGTCTCATAAAACCTTTTTTATATTGGAAGTGAGAATTTGTGCAGCGCATATGAACTCTCTTTTATTGGGCTGGTGTGATGCTGAGAAAATGCAGTTAAAGTTGTACAAGTTCTCCTTGGAGCGCTATCGGAGCGACTATAAATCAAAAGCTTTATCCTGGAATGAGTTTACTAAATAAACCTTCTTTAATTTGGGCTCGTGCTGAGCAGCAGGACCACAGTGGGAGTGGGTCCTCCCCTTGTCAATGCCCATTTGTACTGGTGGAGCAGGGACAGCCCCAGGTGAGAGGTCTCTGGCTCATCTCCCTACTCTCGGAGCCAGCAAGAGCATCCCAACCATGAAGCATCCTTCAGTGCCTGGCACCATTCTCCTCACTCCTCTCATGGGAGTTTGACCTTCCCAAAACACCTGTGACCCCTCACAATGCTCCCTGCTGACAGTCCCAGCCCAGCTGCTGCCCTGAAGACAGTCCAGACCTCCATGCCTATGCAGCTGATTCAGAGAGCTCCCGGGAGCATCCTGGAAGGACCACAGACCCACCTTCAGCACCCAGTGGAAATGGAGAATTTCTGAACCTTCACAAAGGCCCGGAGTGCTTTGGTTGAGGAAGAAGATTTGGGCCAGCTCTCTAATTCCCCAAAGACTCCTACAGCTGCATTAATTATTTCAACTTAGTCTGGCTTCCTCATTAAGTTAACCTAGACGGCCCGTGGCTGAGTGACAGCGAGCCAGTCTGCAAGAGACCAAGCCAGCAGTGTTGGAAACTATGGGCTTGACGTGATTTACGTGGACTAATATTATACATATCTCAAACACGCAATCTTTAGAGGACCTGAGGCTGCTGTCTGGGTGGAGGAAAGCCCACGCACAGCCAGCAGTGCAGCATCTGGATCAAGCCTGGGTATCAGCCTCTCACCCCACACTTAGCCAGCAGGGTAAAGCCTGATGGTGGGAGCCATTCCCTCATGGACGTCCTGAAGGCACAGTGGGTGGAAAGCCCAGGCACTGCTGCCAGTGGACCCGAGTGTGACACAAAACATCTGTGTCAAAGCAAGGCCAGGAAGCACAGCTCCTCCGGCCCTGGCCACCGGACAGCCACCTCACCCCACTGATGTGGCTGTGAATTCAGCTAATTTTGGCATTGGGTTACCCTTGGGATGCCTGCTTTTGTGGGTTGTAGGAATGATGCTGCGGGGCACTATGCTGATCCCCTTTTTCCAATACTGCCAAATCTGAGACTTTTGTGTGAATCCACTGTATTTTGCCGTCTCTGCAAACAAGTGTATAGAAATACAAAACTTCAGCCCCTTAGAATCCTCCAGGGAAAATTCAAAGCAATGAAGAAATATGAGTTGTTTTTCCATGAACCTATTGAAAAAAGAAAAAAAAAAAAAACACCCTGAAAAACCCACATTACTTTTCAGCCCAGTTTTGCCAGCAGTACAGGTCTTTTTCCCACAGTCCAAGGAATCAACACATTTTCAAATCACTCCTTCTTATGGTATTGAATATCAGAAAAAGATTGCCTTTCATTCAGCAGCTGTTTTGGGACACCAAGAGAAAAGGCAAGCAGTCTAAACTTAGCAAAACATGAAGAAAGACTTTGGTGCATTTAAAAACTAGTCACAGGGACTGGAACAGGAAAGGAAGGGGCTGCAAGGGGTACGTGAGGAGTGTTTCAGGGTTGCAGCATCCTTCCACAGTCCAAATTTCTCATGGTAGCATCTCAGCACCGCTCTGCTCCCACAGCTCCTTGGAAAAATATAGGGACATGTCCTCATTTCTCCAGGAAAATCAGCAGTTACCTCCTGATTTCCAGACCTTCAGCCTTTCTGACACACAAATGCTCTGGCATGTCTGTCCTGTCAGTGGGGAGTGGGCAGCTCCAAAAATAAACCAAGCAGCTCAGTGTATTGAGAGGAAACCCAAGAAAGGGAATAGCAATAGGGAATGGGGGATTTGCTGAAGTAAGTTTGCCCTGGAGCACTAGAAGGAGACAAGCCAGAGTTTCATACAGGCTTGGGCTATTTAATCTCCCCACGCCCCCAGGAATAGCTGCAACCTTCTCCTGTGAATTCAGTGTTCCCTGCCTCATCCATAGAGATGGGACCAAAACCTCAGAGTTTTCCTGAAATAAGGGCATGGGTCTGTGCACTGACTCCAGTGGCTTTGTCTATCAAAGCTGGGTGCCATCAGCCAGCAGGACAGTGAGTCTTCACTGAAGACTGAAAGTCCAGCAGTCGCAAGAAGGGGATCTAAGGCAAGAGAGATGAGGAAGCCAAACTTGGCAGGTATCAGCACTCAAGCTGGGTCATGCAGAACATCAGCCCTGGCAGGACATGCTCAAAGAAAACCTCAGCCAAGGGATCAGAACCAAGTACCGTGTCCCCATCCTAGCTGACCCCTGGTCCCCACCTGGTCCCCACAGTGCCACAGAAAAGTCTTCATGCCACCAGGTAAGCAAAGAGCCATGACCGCCAGGCTTCTAACAAAGACAAACTGCCTCTCTCCTTCCTCCCAGATTGCAAGCAGATGTGTGCTTAAATTACCTGCTGCTGACTGCGACGCTTAGCGAAGCGCTGTGGTCTAGGAGCAGAACGAAGAAAAAAATGTGTGAATCGAGGGAAAGGAGGATTAGCAAGAATTCGGCTGGCTCTGGAAGGGCAAAGTGTCGTCATTGCAGGAAACAAATGTCACTTCCATTGCAAAACAAGCTTTCGTGGCACAAGGGGAAACCCTCACGTTGCTAGAGTCAGTGACAAAATTAAGAAAGTTTGGAGAAAGGCTGCAGGGCTGCATCAGGACTTCCCAAAGGGAATTGCTCAGCCCATAGAATGCTACAGGAACAGCCCTGCCTGTGTTATGTGGCTGTGGCTTCCTCTTCCAAAGAAACTCTTGAGGCCTGTGTTCCTGGCTGCCTGGGTACACTCTGGCTCCAAACTGCTTGACATGGATCCTGCTAGAGTTGGCTCCTGTGTGGGCTTGCAGGTCTTCATCCTGTTTCATGAGTCTGCCCAGTGATTCCATGGGACTGCCCATGAAGCCCCTGTGCCCAGGAGGGCAAAGACACTCAGGGCCCATCTTAGAGAAGCTAAGGACAATGCTAATAGAGAAAAGGCCTGGAGATGTACCTCCATCCTGTGATGCATAAGGAAAACGGGCTCTGCACTAGCTCTGCCCCTCTCAGAGCCCTCTTACACTCATATCAGCGACAACTATACCCTCATGGGATGCTGCCCAAGGCCTGCAGTTTCAGGGCACATCTTTGCACCAAAAGCAAGACTCCAAGCAATGACTCCTCAGAGAACTGGGATGTGTGCACAGGCCAGGAGAGCCCTGACACTGTGCTGCTTCTCTGAGGGCAGCAGGTTACTGCAAGGATCCACAGCCTTTAAAAGAGCATCCAAGGAGATGCCCTATCTCCCAGAAGCGTCCTGCACGACAAGACAGCGTTCTGCAAACTGAGCCATAGAAATCAAGCCCAACCTGCTCCCCTTCCCCCTCACTGCTCCTGGCTTGCTCTCTGCCGAGCCCTTGTGGGTCACACGTGGCGTCCCACTTCCCAGCACAGCTCCACCGGCTGGAGCAAAGAGCAGAGTCAGACCCAAATTGCAGATTAGTGCGTTGGGTTCATGCACGGGAAACAAAAGATCGGAAATCTCTGAAGTGCACAGCTGGAATCCACACCTCGACCATGTTTTCGTGAGATATCACGTACATTTTTAAAAGCTATCTAGAGAGGGTTCTGCTTTAAAACAGCCTGGCAGCTGCTGCACTGACACCACCTCCTGTCACACTGACCAGGACCTTCAACTGTTCCCTAGCCCCCACAGGCCATGCTCATTTGTAGCCTTTAGCCTTAGGTTATGAAATTATTCAAAGAAAGGATTAAATGTCCTCCTCTGTATTTGTTCAGCACCAGCTGTGGAGGGAGGGTGGGAAAGGAAGGACATATAACACAGAAAAATCACTGTGGGATACTACCTGCCAACACCCTGAAATGGTGGTCCCCAGAAATCCTGGAGTTTATTTCTCCATCATATATATGGGTTCACAAGGTCCTTGCAAGGGGAATGCCCATGAGCATCCATAAGATACTCACACGGCACCATGAGGAACATGGACTGCAGAATCTCTGATCTCCCTCTCACACCACAAATTGGTTTCTTGTCCTTTCAAAGTTCCTGCAACGGCAACCATATGGTGGGATGCTAAACTATGAGACCTATCTTTGCCTCTTTCCATGTACTAGGCTTCCAGGCTAAAAGTGGTTCAGGGTAAGATCAAATATCCTTTTAGGATGATTAGGTATTCTCTTCCTATGTATTACTGATCTCCAAGAAGTCCTCTAACATGCTGAAGGACTGAGTGAGGATTTAATTCCCCTTAAGGCTTTATTTCTTCCTTGTTACCTCTTCTTCCCTTCTCTTACACCAAGTTTCAAGCTGAACCCTCATCTTAGCTCTTTGTGATGTTTGCTTCACTTTGATTCAGAACCTCTCATCTGTGAGTACTTTCTGCCTACATCACCATCCAGAAATGGCAGCCCTGCCAGTGCCTGCTCCTTTCCAGGCCTCCTCTGCCCCAAAGCATCCTCCATGATAATTCAGGTATTCCCTTCAGGAAAACATGGTTTGCTCCATTCAAGCTGACTGAACTGAGTAAAGTATCAGCTCCTCAATCCTCCCTGCCTCTTTGTTTGGTCAAGGAGGACTGGCGCGAGACATAGAATTTCCAATTAAAATAATTAGTTTAAAAGTCCAGCATGAAATTAAATTCCAACATGGTGACATGCCACAACCAGCTTCCCCAGGAAGGGAATGCCTTGGGATCCTTTCCAGTGATTGTTCCTTAGGGAAGGTGCAACGTGGTGATGCCAGGATCCAGCCCTGACAGTGCTCTGTGCGCTGGCCATGGTGGGGCATGGAGCAGGACACTAAACTCCATTTGGGTAAATGCTTTCCCATTCAAATAATAAATAACAGGGCAGCAGTACCCAGCAATGCAGCCACAGGCTCACTCCAGCATGGGGAAGAGCCAAGCCAAACCAACCTGGGACAGAAAATGTTTGAGTGAAACCCCCTTCCAGCGAGCACAGGGTCAAGGATGAGATGCTGAAAGAATGTGAGTCATCGAAGGAAGGCGCCTGCTTTTTCCAGCACACATGTGGAGTTACTCTCACCTGAAATCAGTTTTTGGACAGCTAGTGTGCACATGCTGTTTTGAGTCGAATATGCCTCGGTGGCTGCCCCAGGCAGAGAGTTATCTCAGGGTTTATTAATGGGGAAATCTACTGCACTGACATGCTTGAAGCATTGGGGTGAGAGCAGTAAGGACAGAGAATCAGCAACACCTGCTCTGCTTCTCCCAAGGGAAATGATCAAAAGAAGGGAAAGACCATCACCCACAGCCAGGGATGCCCAGCCCTCTCCGGACGGCTTGAACACCGGCTGCTCTCCCTCCCACACCTAGATGGGAAACCCATTAAACGCTGCAAGCAATGAAGCTTCCACTGCTCCTCCCTGGAGGCGTTTTCACGGTCAACTTGAGGAAATTGTTCCTGATATCCAGCCTAAATTTCCCTTTGTTGATTTTCAGTTGAGCAGCGGAAAGGTGGGAGCTTTAATGAGACAAGCGGGGCTGCTGGAGGGGAAGGAGCCGTCAGTTTGAGCAAGGCAATGCACAGAGCTGTGGTTTAAGTGAAACAGCTATTGCAAAAAGCCCAGAATCCTACAAACTTGGGATGGAAAATATCTATTAACTTTCCCAATGGACTAACATGAGATTGTTCCCCCATTTTTTAATGCTTCTCCCAGTCCAGCTATTTGATTGGGACCAGAGCTCTGCAAAAATATGAAGGGCTCATTCATTTTATTTTTTTTTCTTTAAAGGAATTGCTGTATGTGGAATAAAACACTGGACTTTATGGCTAGATTTTCTTGCTTCATCCAAGGGCAAAGCTTGTCCTGTTTTGCCTCCTCACACAACTTCTGCCCTGCAAACCCCTACTTGTCTCCACTCCGAACTCCTGCTGGCACACGAGTCAGAGGACCTAATGTGAACAGCAGAAAGCTGCTACAAAAAGAGGAGCTTTTTGGGGTGAGGAATGTAACAAAAAACTGCAGACAACTGCTTTTTAGGACATGACAGCTGCTCAGCAAGGCACCTCATGCACTTCGTCACAGGAACCCAGCATGATGTTGCACAGCAAACCAGCACTGGGAGAAGTTTGCCGGATGTGAACTCAATGCCACCTCTCACTATTTTTTCCACCTCTAATTGAGGAAAAGACTTTTCATCAGCCTGTAAGACACTGCAGTGCTCACAGAAGCATTCCTGGGATGTACACGTGTGTGAGCAAAGGGTATGTAAAGGAACAATCGCACAGCCAAGTGAGTTTAGCATGACACCTGTTGCTCCCAAGAAACTGGGACATCAGGACCTAAAAACCTAGCTTGAGAGATGTGATTCAGCAAGCAATGGAGCAATGGTTGGGTCCAGAAGCAGCAGGCCTTTCTGCCTTACACACCTAGAAAGCATTAGGACTCAACAGTAGTGAATCCCAAGAACTGGCTGGCTGCTCTCTGGAGGAAATAAAGCTCCCAGTCTGTGATGCACCACTGCAGCCAGACCCCTTTCAGTGGGCAGGGGTTTACCCCATACAGCCACAGACCCCCACAGGATCATGGAAATAGAGGAATCACAAGAACAAGATCATGCAGGGCTGAGCTAACACACCCTAGAAGATATTTGCCTCAATTGCATGTTTTTTTCTTAAATGTCAGATGGCTGCACAGCAATAGAAAGACTCTTTCCCAGCCTGTTGTTATGGGCTTGTAAAAGTAAAATAGCTGCCATGCTCCCTGAAAACATCAAACTCTCTTTTCCTGCCACCTGTAAGGTTTTATCAGCAGAGATGAGAGCAGTGATCTCGGTGGTGCAAAGTGAGGGGGGTTCAGATGGGCAGGAGCCCTCCCAAACCTTGCACCCACGCTGGGCCAGAGCAGAGCACTGCCTTCCCAAAATCAGCACCCAACTTGCCTCACAGAAAAGGGCAGGGATGGCACAGTCACATGCTCTGCCCCACATTAACACCATGTTTTGGAGGCTCATCACAGAACACACTAAACCTGAGCACGCAGTCCCAAAGTTTCCCTACTGTAGCACTCCCAGTGCCACAGCAAAGCCCTTGCAGGATAAGGGCTCAGCACACTCTCTGCAAAAACTTCCATAAGAGAGATACACACCAAAACGCTAGAGAAATCCTACCTCACCCTCTCTGTTTTCAGCAACAGGACAAAACTGAGTGCAGGGCAATGGAATAGAGGTTTTTTCCCCCATGCACTTCCTAAGCATCAGGCAAGAGAGCATACTGCATGGAACATTGCAAGTCTGGGATGTGGTGAGACACCAGCTACATTTAATGTATTGCAAAGTCACCTCCTCTGTGGCAGCTGAGATTTCTAAGCATATACTCTGACCTTGGTAATACATTTTACATACTGAGTCACTGCTGACATGGGACATAAAAGGGGAAAAGAGCTGGGACTTCAAAGATTTTAATGCATGGTTGGGTTTGCTAAGAACTGGGACAGCCCCAACTGCCAGCCTGGCCCTCCAGCCCTCTGCCACTCTTTATTATGGGCACACATGAGATTGAAATGATCTGAGGGGATGTAGAACATTGGTACACCATTCTAGGCAAGAGGAGGATGAGGATTCAAAGGAGAATAAGATACACACTCTGCTCTGTGGGTGGCCCTAAGGGTGCTGAGTGGGTGATTCTCCATTTTTTATCAGCAACTTCCAATGGAGGATGGCTTGAACAGGACAGCTCTTCTTTTTCATCTTTTGAAAAGAATCAGGACAGGTTCATGTCCTTTGCCTGTGAAGGCAAACATCCCAAAAATGAGGGGAGAGGAGAGACAAGACTCGTCAGAGAGTTTTTTCACTGGAGGGAGCAAAGATAGATGGGGAGATGGATAAGAAAAGAGAGGAATCCTTCTCACAGGACATCCTATTCCATCTGGTCCCTTTCTGGCTGACCCTCAGTCTGAAGGTTAACCCCCCTGAGACACTTTACCAGATACATAATTTGATTCCTCAACTCTCTCCATTCTCACAGCAAGGGAACAGCAGTTTCCTATAGCAGTGATTTGCTAAATAAAACACTCCTTGATGGCTCCCCGCAATAACGTTTGCACAGAAAATTGACATTCTTCCTCCTCCCATCAGCCCTGACACTGTTTGTTTGTGAGTTAATAACTTGAACACTCAGCTGGGCTATTGATCCCTTCTCAGAACGATCATTCTTCAGTTCAAAACACACAGAAAAATAAAGGAATGAGATTGCAATGGCAAAATGTACTCAGTGCTTGCATGTGGCCCCATGGCACTGGCATTGCAGGGGGACTCAGGTCCTTCCCAGATGCTCATGATCTTCTGCAGACAGAATCCAGCATACAAGGCTGGATTTATTTCTCTCCATTGTCAAGGAAGGGATGTTGCAGTTTGCAGGTAGAAAGTGAGTTTTTGTGACCCAAAATTATTATTTAGCTTTAAATATTCATCACCCAAAAGGAGATTCATAGGAGGAGAGCCAGTGCAGATAGGTGTCCATGCTAGAGATGTTCAGCAGTAGCCATGTGTGGGTACCATCCCCTTCTGTTACAGGGAAGGCAGTGGAAAAAAGCACTTCAGAGCCCCAGTTCCTCAGCTGAAGGAGAGAGGGTAGCAGCAGATCAGTCCTTCCATCGAGGGCATGGTGCTCTTTGGGTTTTTCATGTATTTGATAGGACCTGGCATTCCAAAGGCAGTGCAAAGCCCCAGGTTCCATCCATTCCCTTCTGACAGCGCTCCTTTGGAGCAGATCCCCCACCACCATCCACTCTAACAAAACCTGATTAAAGGAGACATTGATGTCACTGCAATACCCTCATCTGCCTTAACCACTCTTGTACCAGCGGGGCACTGCACTGCCTCTCCCAGGGGAGTCCTCCACAGTCGTGTTTTCCTTTGCAATCTGTTTGCATAGCTCTGGCTAATTGTTCTTCAGACTGCTCTTTTCAGGGTAGATTTTCATGGCAAACGATCAATTTTTCCCCAGTTTCTTTTTTTTTTTTTTTCCTTCAAAGCCTTTGATGTCTGGGAAAATAACAGGCAACCTCAACACACGGCTGAGCATCAGGCGAGGGCTGGGAAGCACTAAGCGGAAATGCATTTAGTTGTCTGGGTCAAAAACCATTTCCTTTTTTAAATGATTATTATTGTTCCAAGAGGATTTCAGTGGGAATTGAGGGTGCTTAGATAGATGGATTCACAGGTTTGCTGAGCTTCTATAAGGGTCTCTATATCCTCCACCATAATTCTACATCATAACTTCCAACACCAATAACTCTTCTATGACTCCCAACAGATATTCCTGTACCTTCCAAAGCAATAACTTCTCAATGAACTCCAGACCTGCCAAATCGACTGTTTTCCCCCTGTGGACGCCTGCGTTTTGGCCCTTCTCACTGCCCCCCTGGGAATCTTGACCCATTTACCTCTCCTTCTGGTTCCAAGCCCAGCGCAAGGGGAGATGAGATCAGAAAGCGATCTGCCTCAGACGTCAACAAATAGCTCTGGCACTAAAAGCTTTCAGTCATCTCCCATTTTCCTGACTGCTCTCAGCAGCCGAGGATCCAGATCTGGACCTGCCTGCACTTCTGAGCAAATCTTCCCTCATCACACGCTGCCCTTTCTCACAATAGTCATTTCTTCCCACTCATACCTGAAAATTGCTGCGGGTATTGCAGGTCACCCCTGGAAAAATTACTTAGGTTACACTGGGGCTAAAGAATAAACACTCAAATAAGAAAGAAATTGTGATGCATTTCTTGGGTCACCACACCTTCCAGTTCACCCGTGAGAGCATTGTGCCAGGCACAGTGACACTGAGCTGTTACCTCTCCACACACTTGATCTTAACGATGTGTTAATTAAGCTGAGGTTAGAGCTGCTCGTTACCTTATTATTTTTGGTCCTATCACAGTAATGCTCTGTGGTCTCAATCAGGAACAGATTCTTTTTTCCCCTCCTCTCTCCTTTTAAGTAACAAATTCTTTCAAGATTCAGTAAAAATAAATGCACACAAGCAGGCTCTGCTCTTTTCCAGGGGATTTTGCTCTGCGAGAGAAGAAAGGTTTCAACAGTGTGCTTGAATCAAAAATGAACATATGCAAGAAGGGAGGAATGACATGCATCAAAAGTTGTCCTTTTTTTTGTTGAAACAGGTTTTTTTTTAAACAAAGAAAAACCCCAAAAGACTAATCTTACAGCACTAGGTGTTGTGAACAGTCAGTTCATGTTGCATGGTGAATATTGAGCATGCTACAAAGCTGCCTAGAGGAGGACAGACGAAGGATAAATGACTTGGCTCCACTTTTGGGCTCTCCAGTTGCTATTCCACTCACCAACCTCCAAATTGTTCCAACTACTGGGGCCAAACATGGCCAGCCTCCTCTCAGGTCATCCCCACCCCATGAGCACACAGAATGCAAGCAGTGCTTCTGTACAAATAACCAAGATTTAAAGGACAGCACTAAATTTGCTGAAGATCCTGTTAAAAGAGCGTGCCCTGGCGTAGATCTTCCTTATGCCAGGCTGCCTTCATGTGAGTGCCATGAGCTGCCAGTTCTCACCAGAGCCATGATGAGATGCTGTAGGTACTTTACCTGGACAGCAGGTATCAGAGGGGTAGGAGCTCTGCAAAATATTCTAGTCTGAGATCAAATGGAGTCCAGGAGGGACAGGCAGCTGGGGAATGCCACAGAGGAAATTTGGGCAGGTCTTTTTGACACCAGTAAGAATATAAGTGCTCATCCTCAGGGAGTGATGCTGCTGCCCTGGGAAATTGGAATAGAATTCTCCATCTCTACTCCCTCCCAGTCAAATAAACCAAGAATCTTAGAACTGCCAAGGTTGGAAAAGACATTTTATCTCATTGAGTTCAACCATTAGGACCTCTCACACAGGAAGATCCAATGCCTCTAACACTGTGGGTAGCTCTGACCCTGTGGCTGCCAGCTTCTTACAGGTACCCCCAGATGCTGGTGTGGGAGTCTCACTCTGAGGACAGGCTTGAGTCACACCCCCAGCTGCCCTCCAGTGCCCTGTGAATGACCTAGCTTTTTAAAAGATGGCATCACACTCCCATAAACTGATTACTAGGAAACAATTAAGCTGACCATGGACCTCCGGACCACCATGGAAAAATGTAAAGAGGAGCCACCTGTTCCTAAAAAGCCCGGTTTCTGCAAGGGATTTGAAACCTAACTTCATGTCATTTGTCAAATAGGAGTCAGGACTCCTCTTCCCTGATTTTCAACCAAAAAACAGATTATTCCTTTTCTGGCTCCTTCTGAAAACTAGTCAAAAATTGAAACCTCTAGAAACTGTTAGTGTTCTCCCTGCCCTGTGCAGAAATTGTCAGTTCCCTTTGCATTCAGTGCTGCTATCTACAGTGGGAAGGAGCTGATTGTGTCCCGAAATTTAACCCTTGATATAAACAAACTTCCAAAAGGGAAAAATAAGCACCTCTTTTGGGGACAACCCATAGGAAAAGGACTTTGGAGAGGTTCAGTGATGCTTAATGGGTAATGGAGGAGAAATGGCTCTGGGAGCTGGGATGAGAGAGAACTTTTCTGGGGAGCATGGTGTCTCCTAAAACAGCAAGTCACATCAGTGCTGGTATTCCAAAGAGGTCTTGCAGCACAAAGCAGTGCAGGCAGACACACAGCAACTTGCTTGGAGGCTCTGGCATCCAGGCTTCGAGCAGGAAGGCGCTGCACAACTGCGCTAATTATCTGCTGAACATCTGTCTCTCCCCTGCTATCGCGGGGCCGGAGGAGTCCTCCTGCATAGCTGAGGATTAGCGCTGGAAAAGATTTTGTTGACTGTGTGATTTTGAATAGGAGGGGGAGAGAAAAAGATCATCATATTCCTTGGAAGGGGTGGGTGTTTCAGGGAGAACCTCTTGGATGAAGGAGGAGAATTTGTGGTCGAAATCAGAGACTTTGTTGGAGCAAGAAGCAGGGGCTTGCCCTGATGTGGGCTTAGGATTTAGTTCCTTGTTCCAAATCAGGGGGAGCAGGAGCTTTGCCCCTGTGGTTCCCCAACACTGCAAGTAACGCCAGGGCATGTATGACAGTTCAGAGGGTTCTCTTGCCATGGCACCCAGTCTGCTCTGCTGGCAGCAGAGGTTAATCATTGAAGATCAATCCGTTGGTGACTTTACAGGGACTGCTTTGCTTCCTTGGGACAAAGGGGGATCCCCAAGTTCACCAGTGGCTCCAGAATTTAACAAAAATGTAGTTAGACTTCCAGTTCTGGTGTGGTACCTAGGGGAGGTTGTGCATCCTTCTTGCTGTCTTGGCTGGGATGCAGTTCTCCCAAAATCCCTCTATATCCAGGGAGAGAGGCAGCAGCACAAAGGACCTTGGACAGGCTCCTGGCATAAATCACCCCCTCATAAACTGAGAAACCTCCTTCCTGTAGAGGCAAGGGGGGAGGATCTGGAACAGAGGAAATGGGACTGGGTGGTGGGAATAAATCCCTAATCTTCGGTCTGTAACCCACCAACTTTGAGAGGAAAAACCTTCCCAACTTTGCATGACATCTCCCATCCATATTAATGAGGTTTGTAGAAATCTGTGTGCAAAAAGCCTGACAGAAGCGTAAAAACCAAACCTGTGGTGAAGTGAAGCAAATTCCCTGCTGTTTAATTAGTACAAATGTCTTGTGAGCTGGGAATGTGGTTTTTGTTCTTTTTTTTCCTTTCAAGACCATCAGAGGCCAGAAACTTGCACAATAACACAAACAAAACATCTCTTAAAATCAACTGGTGCTTTTGGCCAAGCAGAAATGGTTGGGATTTCCAAATATGGCCCATGGGAACAACAGCCCAGGCATCCTCGGGAAGCATCTTGGAGCCTAAACTGTCTCCCAAGAATAAAATCCTCCAGTCTAGCCTGACAAAAGAACCATTACACGACAGTCACTATCAGAGAGGAGCGTGAATTAAGCAATCAATCAAGCAAGCAATGCCCAGGAAAAGGCACAAGGTACATCCTCCCAGCAGCAGAGCAGGGCTGGCCCAAGGTTGCCTCCCATCACATGTGGGCCACTGTATCCCTTCTACACTAACTCACAGCAAGTGGGGGTTCCCCTTGGGTTTTGGCTTTCTATTCCTAATTTGGGGAGCAGGACCCTTTCTTGGAGAGAATACAGGTATTCTGCATTTGTTTTGGACTTGGATGCTACATAAATCAATGGTTATTCTGTGGGGACATGACAGAGCAAAAAATCAGATGTAAAATTTGCCAGACGGCAAGAAAGGAGCTAGAAATTGTGGCTGTCTCTCCTGGGTTAGGGAGGGAATCCTGTCTCAAAGGCTTGGGATTGAGTGTGTGCCAGCAGCTTCACATAATGACATTCCCTCAGGCAAAAAGAGAGACTATTTAAAATCACCCATGACTTATTATCTTCCATCTCTTTTAACTGGTTCAAAGGACAGGGCCACTGCCCATGCATGGATTCAAAACCAGGATGTGATTTTTGGAGCCCAGCTGTGCCACTCTGAGAGAAGGACTGAGCACCCAGAGGCCCAGGTATATTTGCAAACAGCAAATATGGAAAAATATGGGCAAATGGCTGCATGTTTGTAAGTGTATTTTAGAAATCAGATCCTGTTGGCAGGCAACTCTCAGACAGCAAGCAGGGCCAAATCTCATGAATAAATTGCTTGGAGCGAGTAGTTTGACGCGCCATTATTCATAACTAATGCAGTCCTAGTAAACAGAAAATGGAGGCCAAATCTGCCTGTATAGACACCAATGACCTCATCTATTTTCATCCTACTTACTGAGTAAAAGAGGAGCAGAAGAAAGTTACCACCATCTTCCAAAAGGGCAAATGGAGGTTTCGGAGGAACAATATTTCCTACAGCTCTGGCGTGCAGTGCGAGTCTGGAGAGCAGAGACCCAAGCTGAATTCAGACTCAGAGCAGAAATTTGGTCCCAGCAATGCATAGACACAAATAGAGCTAATCGAGTCCTTCTCTCATCTCCAATCAGCTCTTGCTCAGGGCTCTGAAGAGCACAGCCTCCCTGAGACAAGAGGGAAGCCAGAGCCAGTGCAGGAGGTACAGCACCTGCAGGGTACTCCCCCTAAAAGTGGGAGCTCTTCTTCCACTTCCCAACCAGCATTTCAAAGCAGGTTATGTAGAGGTTTTTTGAAAGCTGGCAAGCTGCAATTTCACAGTTCCCAACCTCTCCATAGTGAAGTTCTAAGCAAAACCAACAAAATAAACAGGGAAATGAAAAGGGAGCAACAGGCTGCTCCTCCACCCAGCACAGCAACTGCAGGCTGCTCAATACAATCATCAAACAGCAAGCACAAGACACAACTCTTATGGTATTTTCATTCAGAAAGAAACAACAGAAGTCACTGCCAGGGCATACTGCACAAAAAAAAACACCCATCCTGATTGCAGATGGGAAGGGACCTTCACGAAGCGCAGGTCTGCTAATGCTGACACAGCCACCAGAGCAGCAGCTGCTTCCAAGAAGCCATGAGACTACAAACCAGAGCACAGACGTGCTATTTCTGCCACATTTCCTATGTACTTTAGGAATTACATTTATTTCAATTTGGGCAACACATAGGAAAACTGTGAACATGGCTGTGATCACTCTTCCCTTGCTTCCTTTCCTAAATAATGCAAATTTTAAAGGATTTTGCTTGCAAGCTGCTTTCACCCTGAAGAGGCCAGCTCAGCACCTCCTGAATTTACCTTGGGGAAAACTGGAGCCATTGACCTGAAGACTGACACATTCATCTTGAGTACAAAGGGAAATACTTCTGTAAATGACAAAGGAAATTTATTATGCTGCTTACGAGTTACAGCCCATTAAAAAAATTGCCCTGATTTGAATCATTGACTTTTCAAAATAAATACTATTCTTTCATCAATAAGCTCAAAATACAAACTAACCACAAAACCTTTAGAAAAAAAAACAAACATAAAAATTATATATTTACACATTAATAATAGTTATTGATCTAACTGCAAGCATATGTCCACATCCATAATTTTACCATATCTCACATCAATAATGCTCTACACTTTTTTCATATTAAACTATCCTACTCCCATGAAACCAAAGTCCTAAGTATTCCCCAAAAAAGGCACGTGCTACTTAAATGCACAATGGTTACATTTCAACGTATCAACATTAAGAGCATATTTGGTTACGCAGACTGGCATTACCCATTCATAAAATGAATGGGGCAGCAATGTGGGCATTTCAGAAAATAGAAACACTTTTACTTGTAGCAAAACCATGGGAGTTTTTTCTGTCTCATTTTGCTATCACCTTCTTCATGTCCCTGAATTTACCAAGCAGCCAAAGTAGCTTGGACTGAGCTTGGCACTGCCAGGTCTCTGTGCCTCGTGGACGAGGCTTAGCAGGCTATAATCTGTTTATTAATGCTTTGAAGAGAGGCTGAGCAATGAGGAGGAAGAACTGGTAGATGATAATACTATTTAGGCTAATCAAGAATACGATGGATAGGGGAGACCATCAAAGTGAGCTGCAGTGCCAGGCATTGAGGAAGCATGGTGTGATGATAAATGCAATGCGCAGCATGCTGAAAGGGAGATTTTGAACTAATCACATGCATTGTTATGGCCTAAATTAGCTGAAAACAGGCAGCAAAGTGATGTCAGGCCTCGCTCTGTGGCCACAGGTAAAATGGCAAACAAAATGTAAGGTGAGATATAAAGACCCGGGCTCATATGTGATGTTGTAAATCAATGACACACCTTGACCTGGAAAATTCTGATTAAACCTGGATATCCTGCATAAAAAAAAGTCAGGGCTAAAGAGTATCTGTTCAGAGACAGGTAATAAAAACAATGAGATGCAGAGAAAGAGTGGAGCCTGAGACTTTAATTTACAAAGGAGGTGGATAAACAGGAAGAGAAAGGAGGTGTAGAGAGTAAAAACAGTGAGCTGACAAATGTTCTTTGAATATGGGAAGCATGTGAGGGTCCACAAACTAAAAAGGAGACTTCAAGCTGCTTTATTTACACAAGTAGCACCTGGTGCACAGCCAGGTCTTGGTCTGTGCCACCACTGAAGATCCCATAGACCCACAACTGGGTGGGTCTGCACGCTAATTTAGAACAAAAATTAAGTGGTTTGATTTCTAAAAAGACTTATAGGTGTGTGGTGGCACCAGGAGTGGGTGAAGGAAGAGTCATGCTGTGAGAACACCAAGGTCTAGAGAAACACTACCAGAGTCAGCACGACGTCTTATGGGTGAGACCTGTATCAAGACAGGAACATGGAACCTGTTTCACACAGCAAGTTGCTCCTGGCTGGATAGAGCCGAGGATCAACCTATGGCCTGCAGCAGGCAGGCTCTCATGGGCACCTCTTTGGCTTATTTAGGTATTTAATGGGTTGGGTCCTCTCTCTCCTCATGTGTCACTCAGCCCTTGATGAGGAGCACCACTCTCAGCACATCGCTACAAATGCCACGTCCACACAGCTCTCCAGGACAGCTGCTGCCCACAGAGGGGAAACTGAGGCAGAATACCCAGCTTTCCCAACACCATTGGGATGCTCCTCGGCACTGCACTCCTCACATTCACCAGCTGCACCCCAAAACCACAGCTGCCCAGGGGCAAGTGGGCAGACAGAAATCCTTGTGTGTCTCTCCATCTCTCTCTTCCCTGTTTTCTGAGGTCTGGTGATTTCCCAGCTGATGAACACATTACCACCTCATTCGGCAACGCCTCAGAGGTGCTCACGTTTCAGGCCCCGGCGAGAAAAAGATGAAGTATGAAAATCCCTTTCCTTTCCAATCTAGTCCTCCCAGCACCGGCCAAGGAGCAAACACAAAACGCCTCGGAAAACACACAGAAAACTCCGGATGTGAGAGGCTGTGCCGAAGTCGCACCATATGCAGGTGTCAGGGAAAAAGGTCTCCTGTCTCCCACGCCAGGCTGCTATCTCCATCCCACAAAGGCTTCCCATGAGGGGTTAATAGCCAAGGATGATCCTTTCCCTCCACTGGCTTGTCAGTGAACTTGGACTAGGTGGAGAAAGGGGAGGATTTGCCACGCCCATCAACACCAGTAATATCTGGAGATTATACCTACTCTGGAAGCCTTCAAATACGTCCATGCTGACACAGAGAGCTGACACATATGAGCCCCTACCCAAATACCATCTCACCATTCCACTACAAGTGTCATTGGATAAAGCACATCCTCCTCTCCCTACCCTCAGAGCTGCAGCAAACAAAATAACAAAGGGCAGGGCTGGAGTTCAACACTCACCCCCAAGGCACCTCCTGGTGACATCCCTGTCAGCAAACAGCTGTTTTGTTGTTTGTTTTTTTCCCACCTGGCCTGCAGCATGTTAAAACTCATGAGATATGGGCAGGACTTGTCCCTGTTCTGCAGCCAGAGGCTCCAGAGCCCATATTTTGGGGTATTATTTAGGAAAAGTGAGACAAGCATCCACATGGGTGAGGGAGAGAATGATAGTCATGTTCCAGTATAAGGCAGCACGTTGGACAACCTTCATCTTCATGTAAGATCCTTGGGAAAAGGCATCAACTCAGCATCTCAGGCCAAGAGAGACAGATGCTTCTCAGGAAAAGTCATACTCTCTTCCCTGAAAGGCTTTTGGACAGGGAAGGGGGTTATAGCAATTGTGGCACTGTTCCTCCCTTCAACACTCTCACAAGCTCAAGCAGAGCAAAAAACTCCACAGCTCTGCTCCACACTGGTTTTTCACCCCATAAATAGGAATGAGCTGATCACACCAAATTCGTGCAGGATTTTGTGGAAAGCGCAAAAGAAAATGGGACAGAGGTTTGTTTAGTGGTGACAGCCCAGTCCTGCCTCTGACATTTGCTCCAAACCAGTGAACTGCACAACATTTGAACTTTTGTTTAGACAGATAGGCCTGTGTATTTAGAAATCCTTGAAACTCATCCATCTGCAAAGACAGCAACTCTCCATAATGCAAAAGCTCTAGCCGGGATGCTGAGCTCAGCAGATCTCTGTACAAATGATTCCTATTAAAGTAAAAAATTACAATGCAAGCGTCTATTTAACAATCCAAGCCTGACCAAAAAAGAAAAAAATGGAATTAAAAAAAACATAATATGGTTGTGCCACTCATCTTTACAGACCACTGAGGAGCTTAGGGAACACCCGCTCTCCATCACCTGCCTGGTGCCCAAAATCTTTCAGAGGAATGCACTCTCCACTGCACCCAGGTCCATCCTGGTGCAGTCATCCTGATCAGGATCTGCTCAGCTCTTCAATGCCTCTAGAGTTGGAAAACCCAACTTGATTGCCTGGCAGTAAGTTTGGATATCTATCCATCTTTTCCATGAGAATGATTTCTCCTGGCACTTAGGCTGAACCTCCCATGCTGTATTTTACCCTCGCAGTTTATGGTCCCAGGGACTCTAGGGCTGGTTTCTCAGTGAGATTTTTGCGCCTCTGAAAGCTTACAGCTATTTTGGGCTTTCTCTTCTCCAGACTGAATGCTTCCAAACCATGACCTTGGGGATGTGAGACATGTATAGGTCCTTGATATGTATATCCTGCTTTGTATACCACCAGTATGAGCAAAACACTGAGGAACTCATCACAGGTGATGGGTGCAGCCACACACCAGGATTGGTCCTGATCTCAAGGACAATGAGGTACAGTTACCGGGACCAAGGGAAAAACAAAAAACCATCCTAACTAAGAGCCTAACGACCACCTGAGGCAGAGAGAACTGAAGAAGAGCCCTGCCTGTGGATTCCCCAGGTGAGCCAAGAGCATGGGATGTTCTCGGGAGACCCTGTTGGCACCACAACCCTTCTCCCTCTCTGCACACCATGGCAGCAGCAGAGTGCTCAGCTCGTAGCTCCCTGCCCCCACAAAGCCTAAACCAGCAGATTATCACGTTAACGCTTCAAATGTTTAATTTCCTGCTCCAATTACACTGGTTTTGCAGCGGGAGAGGCAGGAGGGGGGAACAAGTGAAAACAAGCTGGGTGTTTTCAACTAAACCCCGGGCGACCCCAAGACCACCAGGCTTTCTCTTCACCTCCACGGACGGGGGGTCAATGCTCAGGCTGGCGAGGTGGCTGGATGTGGGCGTGGGAGCCACCTGAGCGCTGACCTCTCAGGCCAGCAGTGCAGTCCCTCTCCATCCCGCTGCTGGAATGAAAAGATCCTTTTGTTCGGCGATCTCCACAACACTGCAGAAACCTTTGCTGCACCGCAAGAAAAACAAGGCAGCTGGTGTTGGCAGAGCAAAACGGTACCCAGCTGCAGAGAGGGGCTGAGGGAGCATCAAGGAGGGAAAGGGGAAAAGAGTAGGAGGAGGGATAAAAACAGCGGGAGTAGGGAGGGGAGTGTATCCGAGTGCAGGGTAGCTATGGAGTGAAATGAGGAGGGATGAAAAGCACAGAGGAAAACCGAGGGAGAGGGAAGGTGACAGCATAAAAAAGGGGGACAGACAGTGGGGATAAAGGGGGAAAGCGTGCAGAGAGAGCCAGGGCGTGGAGAAGGAAAGAGGGAGAGCGAGGAGGAGAAAAGCACTGGGGAAACGGCAGGCTGTAGCGGCACGCAGGCTCCCGCGGAGCTGCCTCCGCCTGGACACTCCCCTTGCCACATCCACCGGGTTGCTCAATACTCCCCGGAGGAAAAGAGATTTAGAGGAAAAGCGATATCTCAACCCAGGACACCCTGTCTTGCAGGACAGCAAGTTGAGCTTGAGTGGCTTTCAAGAAATATTAAAAAAATAAACTCATCCATGAGCACTCAGTCTGAAAGTCTGAATGGCTGCTTACAGAGAAGAGTGGAGCTCTGGGACTCAAAATTTCACAGAAAACACCCAACTACCCATGGTGAGAAGGCAAAGCCCATCACCCTCAGCTAGGCTAGAGCATGGGATCTTGGTTGCCTGCAGAGCTGGGGATGCTTTCCGCTCGGAGTCCTTCCAAGGGGTCATCTATGGCTGCTGTTATTTATAGCTGGCTGAGTGTGCACACCCTGCACTGAGCTCACCCTAGCGCACAGGGAAGGAGGTGAGAAAAAAGGACTGACCTTGGGGTCAAGGCCAGGAATAGCTGCCAGCAGCCCGAAATAGCTAGTGCCATATTCGGCCCTGGTTCTTCGAGAGCTGCTGGATCGGAACATGGTGTTTCCAAGATTTCAGCTCCAGTCATGATAGGATTGATTTCTCACTCGGACTCATGTTTCCCCAGCAAGACCCCTCCATAGCTGCTCTCCAGCTCCAAAAATCTGCTGGGTGGATGGAGCAGGTGGGAAGGGGCAGGAAAGCAATCCAGCGGTGGGGAGGGGATGGCTGACCTCTGGAAAATGTGCTGGAAAAGCAAGGGAGGCAGGTTGTGAGGAGGGACGGGTTTCAGCACCTGCTGCAGCAAAGCCTGACGCTGACCTGGGAAGGGGCGACGCAGGGGAGAGGATTCCAGAGGATTTTGGCAGCATGCAGCGATCAGCACGCAGCTCGATGACTCCTTTGGGTGCCTGCGAGAATCTCAGCACATGAGATCAACGTGGACGGTGTGCAGGCACAAAGATCGTCACGTGCGTGCCTCCATCTCCCCTGGAGCCCACAAGCACAAAAACCACCGCTGCACCCCAGGCGTGTGGGATGTGGGCACCCTCCCCATCCCTCTGAGCACGTGCATGGAGGAACACACATGTCCTTTCAAACATGCAAAGCCTGGTGCAGACTGACACATCAGCCCACGTGCAAAGGACTTTCCTGGCTGCCCTGACAGGACCTGCCTGCAAATGCCCTGGATCCCAGCACACCCACATCGCTCCGTGCTTGGCTGTGCTGGAGCATCCTGCCCTTTCAGGTCAGGGAACAAGGGTGGAACCCTTCTTGCTAGAATCTGTACTGCTTATGGAGATGGTGAGAGACCATGGGAATAGGAAGATCAAATCCTGCGCCCTCCAGCAACAGCAACCAAAGCTCAGTCACTGCCAAAGGTAGAATTCAGATATGAAACCTCCAGTACCAAATCCAGAGGCTAACACTCTGATGGGTAAGTGGAAGAAGAAGACTGACAGAGGAGCATGGTGGGCCTGTACCAAAGGCTGAAAGCCGTGGATGAGCAGTGCTAGCTTGCTGGCTACATGGTCTGCAAAGAAAATTCCCTCAAGGCCTCTGCAGAGACAAGATCCTCACTCCCTACCGACCAAAGAGGAGGTTTGAGTAACTCTTTTCCCAACTACTCTCTTCATTGTCCTCCCCAGAGACCTTGCCAGCCATCCCCAGGTTTTTGAGGGAGGGATGATGGTGTGACTGCACTGCACGATATTCCTCCCTTGCCCTGACCTGCTCCAGGAGAAACATGATCTATCCCTTCGGCAAGGTCTCCCTGAGAGGCCACTGCCTGCTGACACAAGGCCCTCACCCTGTTCCACACTGAAGGGCTGAGATGCAGAGAGAACTGGCTCTTGGCTTTTTTTCTGCAGGGTTTTGAGCCACATTTGGGATGTGGAGGGAAAACCAGGGCCCACCTGGTCCTTCTCCTCAGCTGGACTGCCACAGCACTGCACTAAACCAGTTCTGTGCGCTCTTTCCTCCCAAGAGCTCTGGAAGATACTTCAAGCACAATCGACCAGATCCCTGCACAGACAGGGAGAATATACAACTCCTTGCTCCATTAAGAGCCTCTTCTGCTTAATTTTGTGATCTGGATGTTGTTATTCCCAGTCCCTTGCTGCTTTTGTTCACGGCTGTGTGAACTGTGAGGATCCCAGCAGGGCAAAGCCGGCCAGGTAGGGAGGCAGCCCGGGGAAGTCTCCCAGCCCAGAGGGATGTGTAGCAGCAGACAGCTCTCACCAGGTGGCAGTAGGTTGTGCTCACAAGGCTGGAGAGTGAAAGAAGAGCCGGAAAAAGCAAAGGGGAAAATCAGAAAAATACAGCATGCCCTAAGCAAAACGCTGAGTAGAAAACACACAGTTCTTGTCGAGACCTTCCTGCCTCCCGTGAAAATACACACAAATGCAGGTTTTTTTGAGGGGTGGCTTGCACGGGGCTGGAAGACACAGTTCCTGCAGGTGTTACCATCACCTCCAGCTATCCCATACTCCTGTGGCATCTTCACACACAGGTGTGCAGTGTCCCACCGGATCCACATCCCTACAAAGTGGTTCAAAGAGACATGGAGCCAGGAGCTGCCAGGTGCACAGAGGAGGTCTGCAGCATGCACCAGCCCCATCTGTCCAACCAGGCCACTAAAACCCTATGATCCAGTGAATGGCACTCCTGCTCATGGCAAGGGGGATGGAACTTTAGATGATCTTTAAGGTCCCTTCAAACTCACAGCATTCTGTAATTCTATCAGAGCCCCTTCCCCAAACCCACCAAGGAGTAGCAGTATTCCCTTGAAGCTCCTCCTGCTTGCAACATGCTTCTAAGCCCAGACCATATCAGCCCAAAGCCCTGGAGAGAAAAGTCTTAGCTCCCGGAGAGCCTGGTCCTGGTGGGACCAGGACAGGAGCAGAGGGATTTGTGCATGCACATCTGGGGCACATCCTGTCCCAGGGAGCCTATGGAGACCTCCCTGCCACTCCAGCATGCAAAACCCAGCATCTGGTCCCAGAGTGTGTTGTTTTTTAGTTTTGTTTCTTTTTATTTCTGTTTTGGTTTAACAAACTACTCTCCAGCCTTGTAAGGCGAATCCCCACCGTGCCCAAATAAGCTGAGTATTTTTGGCTGCTCTCCCTGCAGCCTTGGGCTGGCCTTTGGGAAATGCACACCCTCTGGCCCTTCACGCCCTGGAAATTGAAGAGGCTGCCTCTTCTCCGCGCCAGAAAAGGGATTACAGGACACGCTTAAGGGCTTGAATTCATAACCTTCAGCGTCCCCCGGAGCTGGGGACCCTCCTTCCTGAGCCGCAGCAGTGGCACCACTAGCTGGCAGCACTGCCAGCATGTCCATCCCAGGCATCCAAAGGGCATGGACACTTTGGGTTTCGAGATGGGGCAGAGCATGCCGACCCTCTGGGCTGCTCGCAATTAGCAGCTTCTGAGGCTTGCACAGAGACGAATTACTATAATTTAACAAATAGACGTTATCTTAAAACGAGTGCCTTACCCAACACCTATTGATTCCTGCTCCCCTTCCAAAGAACTCACCGCAATTAAGTTGTCACATCTCTAATGCCCACGTAAAAATGAGACAGCTCCAGTGTCTCCCAGAAAACCTTGTCTGTGCAGGATTACAAAACCCAGCTCCCGAGTTTCCTTTTTACTCCTGAATTAGCCAGAGATGAAATTTATCTCAGTGGTAGACAGCAGAGCTTTTATCTGCATCCCTCTGGCTGCCATGCAGCTCACAGACAGCTCATGTTTTACCTTTTCTCTTTCAAACTGCCGAGGGTTTTGTCCTCCATAGGCAGGGCATTAGGGAAAGCAGAAACTCCATTTCTGTGGGCTTGCAAGCCGTGCACAGCTGGTCTTTGGCTGCTGAACAGTAGGACATGCCGCAGAGATGGGGCAGTTGGTAGAACCCCATCATTCCATAGGGCTGGCACAGGGATGCTGGGGGTTCTGCTGTCCCACAGCCAGTCCCTGCCCTGCTGGAAGTCCAGATGGCCTTGGACACAGGCTGCGCTGCCCCAAATGCATTGCAGTAGCATGTTGTGCCTCAGTTTCCCCACTACCACAAGCAGACTGAGAGTTGGTGACACCTTTACCAAGCAGAGCAGCAGCAGCTTGGGTCCCAAGAACATCAGTCCTGATTTGAGACTCTGAGGGGATTTCCTCCCTGAGACCAGGTGAGGAGAGTGTCAGAATTGCTTTTTCCTCCCTCAAAATGGCCAATTAAACTGCTGGTTTAATACTTAGACTAGGATCACCACCATGACACAATCGTGTTTCTCTCGATCCACAGTGGGATAACTCGGGGGTTTACATGCTAAGCCAAGGCTGCTCACCCTGGACCCTTCCAGGGACCCCATGGAGCCATGGAGCAGCCAAGATGCTTCAGAGAGATGGAAGAAAGGTGAAAAAGCCCTGGCCGTTCAGTAGCATCTCATAGTAGGATTGATTCAGTTCCAGGATGGCCAACAGTGCCTTCAGATCCTGAGGGTTTGCATTTCCAGTGCCCCAGACTGGGTCAAGAGGAAGATTCCTACCCCACTGCTACTTGCCAAGAGACAGGGGAGGGCAGCCGAGGGGAAAAAAACAGCACAGAGAAACAGCAGCAGGGGTAAAAAGCCAGAATGAGACCGTGATGCCAGAGATTAGGAAGGGATCTTTACAGAGACTGGTGAGCTAGACCTTAATTACACGCCACACACTTGGGCAGCGAGCCACCAGCTGCCGCTCATTTCACTGATGCAGCGGATAGATTTGATAATCACTGTCATGTAGTGGGGATAATCTTCCCCTCTCCATCTCTGGACACTTATTTCACTGCAGGGAGAGTTGCAGCCAGCTCTGCAGAGAGCCCTGCACCGGTGTGCAGAGACACTGAAGTTTAGGGGTGCGGCTACAAGCACCCAGATGGGCAAGGGGGCATGGCCCTCTCTGTGGGTCCCCAGTGGGAGCATCCCACCCCAAAATCTCCCTGCAAAAGGGGACTTGGTCCCCTTCACTGGTACAGCCAGTATCATTTATTGCTAGTATCCCCGTGGATCAGGCAGGGACTGAACAAATGGATGAGAAAAGCTCTGCAAAGCATTATAAAGGCAAGAGGAAAAGCCACACTCATAAAACACCAAATGCCAGGAGTTAATAGGGGGCACTAGGGTGCCATGGCTCTCTCCTCTGCCCTGGAAAGACCCTGAAGGAGTTCAGCATTGCAACTCTTTTACCAATGGCTTGAAACCCGACTGTCCCTTTCTCATTTCTAAGGGGACAAAGTGGCCCCCAGCAGCAGGGTTGGGTCCCTGCTGGGGCAGGCGTGGATCAGAAACCCCCCACCAGCCCCCAGCTCCCATCCTCTCTGGAACGTCAATCAGGCACCTGCCAGCACAGCCAATTCACTTCCATTTGGAAAATTAAAGAAATAAAATGAATCGTTTGCTTAATTTGAAAGGGTGGCAGGAAGCAAAGATGCCTTGGGCTCGTGCCAGCGTGCAGAGCTCTGCTCATCCGCAGGGTTTTGCTGGGGCAAATGTCAGCCTCTTCCCTTTCTCTGTCTGCTGGGCCAAATAGCCCCAGTCCAGGGGGCTACAGGGGCTCTCAGCCTGCTCCCATCAGTCCCTGTGCTCCAAAACTGGGCAGCAGTTGGCAAGCACAGGGGTGCTCACAGCAGTGATGTCCCCCAAGAACTATATCTGAGGGCCTTGGGGACAGTTGCCCTGGGAATTCTGTCCCACCACTGGTTGGGAGGGTGAACCACTTCCTCAGGGGCACCTGGAGTTTCAGCTTTTTTTTTGGCTTTTTGTGCCTTTGACCTCTTAGACCTCTGCTGGTCCCCTGCACAGCACAAGGCAGGAAAGAATGAGAAAAGGTCAAAGTGAAAACGATAGGCAGGTACATGGCAAAAAACCTCCCAAAATGTCATCTCTCTGCATCCCTACAGGCTCTGCTCTGGAAATGCATAACCCTCCTGCTGCCCCAAACTTTCAAGATTTTGGGGACATGACAGGAAATTCTCCCTGTCACAGCTGCGCTCGTCTCTGGGGAAAACTTCCACTTCCAGAGCTGGCCTCATCCTAGTTCTGCAGACCCACAGCCTGCAGGATTTACTCCTGCTCTGTCCCAGGAAAATCAGAAAGAGCCACCAGGAGAGGACCCCATTCTCCAGCCGACTCCCTGAGACAGGAGTGAACTGTGGGTTGTGTCTTTCCATCTCNTGCCAAAGACACGTGCACCTGCAGAGCAGCTGATGCCAACATCCAGAGCAGAGCCAAGCACAACAAATGGGCTAAAGAGCCCTCACTGCACAGAGACCAGCTTACAAAAACAACTGTATTTCACCCAAACTCTATTAAACTGTCCTGGGTTATTGCTTCGTTTCCTTTCCCACCACTGAGGATCAAATGAGATTTCTGTGGCTACACAAGAGATGCTCTCACATCTTTACCTTCAGCTGCCCCTTCTGTGCTACGTGCAGGGTGAAACTCACTGTGGGGTGGCACAGCTTTGCATGCAATTAATTTCCCTTCCAAGATGACTTTTTCACACTGGGAAAAATACTGTGCAGCACATTCCCATGCACAGTAACCCAACAGGGCAGCCAAATCCACTGCAAGAACCCAAAGACTCCTGAGTGCTGGGGTTGCCTTGCAAAGCCTGAAAAATGGGGTTACACAGGTTTCAGAGCCAAGAAGGACTGGTGTGATGGTGATACCCATGGGCACAGCCCTGACACTCTTCATCACCACAAGCTCCAACCCTGCTATTTGTGCAGCAATTAACAAGGTTTTAGTCATGGAACAGGACATTGCTCCCTTCCATGTGAGCATCCCTCTAGTTTTACCTTTAGGCTTCTGGGTTTTCCTCTGGCAGACTTTGAAAGCCAGCTGCAAACTAGGCTCCTTGTTTACAAGTCAGAGGATTTAAGAGGCATGCAGAAGATCCAGGACATGGCTCCCATTAATTTTACCAAGTTTTACACATCTAAATCTTAGCCATCAGTTCCTAACAAAAAAAGAAACTTGCTTTGAAGCAAAAAATAGCCAAGGAAAATGAACTTTACTTCCAGAGGCATTTTGAAATAGAAATATCTAAAATGCAAAAGTTCTTGCAGGTACTTGCCAGGCTTTGCAAATAGATAAGGGCATCTGGAAACTAAAATCTCAAAAATTTCCACTGTCTGCCTTGTCCAATAGTATCTGCACACACACCCCCACACCAGCTCAGCCTTCATCAATGTCTGGAGAGGAAACACAGAGAAAAAGTCCAAGAAGTATAATGAACTGTCACAGCTTAACAAACTAATCCCTGCTTATGCTCACATCATCCCAAATGAGAAGCTGGGGGTGGAAAAAAAGTGTACAACATGAGGCAGCTATCTCTTATCTCTGCAAGGGCAGAGGGCTGAGCAGGGGCTCCTGGGTCATGGAGAGGCACTGCCTGCTCCTCCTCAATGCACACCCAGAACTGAGCAAATACCTCTCAATAATTTCCCATGAACAGTTTGTGCCTGTTTCCCAGAAAAACTTCAGCTAAAGTAAGAAATGCAACTGGGAGCAGAGTGGTTTATGAAGCCCTCACAGAAAGATGGCTTTGAACTTGGATGTGAGCATGCATTGGGTGAAGAATGCCCTTGGTGCTGTTTGTTCATTGCACTAGACTTGCCCTCTGCAGAGAGCAGGACGGCAGCTGAGCAAGCAAAGGTGGAGGCAGAAACAAAGGACAAAACCTGGAGGAGGCATTTTTTCTCCTGCTTCCACTAAGCCCTGGAAAGGCCTCCCAAAGGTTCTGGGGAGAGCACTGAGTCTCCAGAAGAAGCTGGCACATCAGGTGTCCTCCATGAAGCTGCAGGTAGCCCAGTACCTCGATCCTAGTGTCCTCATACCCACAGGGCTGGGTGCCCCACCAGCAGCCAGAAACAGGGATGTGAGGCAAGTTCCTGCTGGGAGAGCTGCTCCTGAGAGATGTAAACACTTGCTGGCAGGAGGCAATGAGTAAATATCTCACAGCAGTGCAAACAACAGCAAGTAGCATTTTCCTGGTAAAGCAGCACCCAGGCTTTCAGTCAAAGCTCAGGGCTATTTTTTCTTCGGCCCTTTAGTGAGCTGAAGTAAAAGGATCTATCAAAAGGATTTAGCTCTCCCACTCCCTCATAAACATGCACACACGCACAACTAGCTTCTCGTCCCCAAAATCCTTCCCCTCTACCTGAATGGCTTCATGGCCATTCCTACAGCAGAAAGAGAAGATTGTCATGTGAAATATTATCTACCCCTGACCAGCAGATCTGATCTTCATAAAAACCAGTGCCGACACACAGCATCACATTGTCATTACATTGGCACTGTTTCAGGGGTGCCTGTAGGACAGCTGGTACCAAACTGGAAATTTCTGCAGTGGCACCCTGGTGTAGGTTTAGCCAAGCAGCAAAGCCTGGGTGTAGATGCTAAATCAGCTGGTAATTCTATATCCTGCTGAGAAGGTGGGATTTGTTTGGTTTGGTTTTTTGTTGTTTTGGGGGTTTTTTGCTTCTAAGAAATACTTTTCTAACATGGCAAAGAAAACCCTGGTTCCATCTGATGATAGCTTGCTTTAAAGTAGTGGAAATACCAGCTCTATTGTCATTCTGTCTCACAGGGGTGACATTTTGTCTCCCCTTTCTGTACAAGTTTATAGGGATAGCTTAAAAACTTTCCAGAAAAATTAAAGTGTACAGAACAGCACAAAAAAGAAGGAGCTGGGGAAGCTGGTGGTGGTCCCCTGGGGAGTGGCGAGGAGGTAGGAGGTTAGGTCACACAGCACAGATTTGCTTTTCACATCTTCTTCAAGAAGACATCAGTGGCTTCGGCTCAGCCATTGCTGCCAACACAAGAAATTATTCTCTGCAGGAAAGCAAACAGGGTGAATGGGATCTGCTGCCAAACCCTTACATCTCACAGTGGGAGAGAAGGGAGACCAAGAGGAAATGAAAAACAAATCCTGGAGCCGGGGATGTGCCGAGGGGTGGCTTCGGCGTGGTGTTATCTTTGCCGGCAGGGTGGGCTCCACGGGAGTCACCGTGGGAGAGGGGATTAAGCACTCACGTCCAGACGTGGTCTGTAAAGGCAGGGGAAAGGGGCAGATACTCTGAAAACCAACAGGAGGGCAGGCCAGGTCTGGCTGGGGTGGCTGTATCCCTGCGGGTTCCACAGCTGCCCGAAGCACCTGGAGAAGTTCAGGTGTTGGTGACATCCCTGGCAGCCAGGCTTCCCACAGGGGACACAACCCCATGCCAAGGGATGGTGCCTACCTGCCTAGAAAGAGTGAAAGGGATGCACACAGAGGAGGAAAGGGAAGGGGAAGAGGTGAGGTGGTAGCATTAAAATATAAATGAGATTTCATAGCTCTGTAGATACTTTAAAAACTTCCCAGATGGAAAGCCAGAAGTAACCAGGTGCCCACACACCATTAGCACATCACTTATTAACCACCCATTAATGAAAGGGCTGCAGATAGCACAGTTGCCTCTTCTATCACTACAATGCTTTTCAGCCAGTCTTCCTTCCAATTTCATTTTAAGAAATTCCCCCAAAAGCTAACACTCGAGAGCTGCACTTCCATTTCTTGTTTCCTTTCTTTCAGACAAAGCTTTTAAACCAACAAATACAAGCAGAAGCAGCTCTACAGCAAGTTTCTATCTAGTCCTTTTTCCATGCAGGACTTCATGTGCATCAGTGAAACCCCAGAGCCTCTTTGGAAACTTGCATATAGCTTCTCTCTCCAGCTCCACCCAGAAACACACAATGAAACCTATTTTTGTTTTTTAATATTTTTTTTATTCCAGGAAAATTATTTGCAACTGAACCATAGCACCCTAGGAACAGGTTATGTCTTGCTATTTTCTGAAGAGATTCAATGGGCCAGCAAGCTGTGTGCAGAAATATTTGGTTTTGCCCCATACATAACCTTTGTGGCTGACTGCTTCTTGTGCTGTGAAAAATGCTCCTTGAGAATAATTCTGCATCAATGTTGCAGAATACTACTGCTAATATGTATATCATCCAAGACACGAGTATTTGTACTGCCCTTGTGTCCTTTCAGAGAAGCAACTTGCTTTCTGGATCCAGTAATAATTTCAGCAAAAACCACAGGCACAGGAGATGCAGTTTTGGACTAAGCAAGCATCTGATCACACCGCTATTTATAAAACTTTTTAAATACATGTACAAACATAAAAACATCACCCCTTGCTTGCACACATACCACCTTATTTGATCAGACCTCATAAAAGACCAGATGCTATCTTAGAAAGTAACTTCCTCGGGGAAATAAACTGCCTGTAGCAAATCCCAGGGCCAGCACGGGCAGCTGCCCCAGCGTGCTGTCTGCGCGGCGCTCGCCACTTTGTGGAGTCTCGGGGCAAACGGGGCAGGATTGGAGCTCTCTGCAAAGCAGGAAAAGAACAGAGAGAAGCCATGAAAATCCCACAGCGCCTGCTAGCATGAAGATGGGCTTCATGCTGGGGTTTAGGGGTGATGGAGGCAGCCGAGCAAAGGAGAAAACCCACAACCCACGGGTGTCAGCGGACTGTCAGCATCCCGGAGGCAGCGCCATAAAATCCGCACGCAGGGAAGGGCTTGGCTGGGCAACGGGAGGGGTGGTGAGAAACAAAACAACGCGCCGGGGGACAGCGGAGGCTCTGCGCAGAGAGGCTGTCAGCGCCCCGGGGTCGCAGAGAGCCTCCTTCTCCGACAGCCTGGCTGCCGGCGAGCCACGCAAAGCGGGACGGCAGCAACTGCGTGTGCACTCCGAGGCGGCATTCCCACCGGGAGCTTTCCCCCGGAGCTCCTGAGCAGTCTGGAGCCGGCTGCTCCTCGGTGCCATCGGCCAGGCAGGGAACACCAGCGGGATGACGGAGGGCCAGCCCCAGCGCTCGGATGCCCGGGTGAGGCTCCTCAAGTTCGCCGACGGAAATGAAAGTGCGCGGAGCGCGGAGGGATGCCTGTCCCGGATATTCGGCGCAGGGAAGAACGTGGGGTTCTTGAAGCCTGCACGACCAGCCACAGCTGTGCAAACAACCCCGCAGAGAAGGTGACTTACCTTGTCCCCCGACTAGGATCGCACACCACCCGCTTGCAGGAAGCCTCTTCCCTTGTCCAAAGACAGGGCAAGCAAAGCCGAGGGCTGTTTCCCAGCGGGAAGCTGCTGTCTCACAGGTCAGATAGTTAAATGAGCTGGCTGGAGTTAGGACTGAGAACAGATATCCACCATCAGCCTGACCCAGTCTAGTATGCAGCAGTTGCTCCTTGATTTTAATTTATCCCCACCATCGAGGCGAATTCCTTTGCCAGCAGAAAAGCAGCAGCAGTGGCTGTGCAGGCGAGAGGTTTTGCTGCACTGCCGGGGTCTCATGCCCTGCTGCAGCATCTCCCCAGCGCTGCAAGGCCTGAAGGGATCCTGCATCCAGTTGGACAGGCAGGAGGAATGCAAGGCCCTGATCCAGGAAAGCACATACTGATCCGTCAGCACCCGAGTATTCCTGACCCCTGTCTTCCAGAGGAAACTAACTTCAGATGGTGAGAGAGGGAGGAAGGGAGAGTGATCAGCATCAGCTCTGGGGAGAATTGGATACTCCAGCACAGGCTGGTCAGAGGTCACTTTGGAAAAAGACATTTTGGAACCTGAATGCAATCCTGAGTGTCAGGAGGTCCCAGCATGGTCTCTAAAATACCATCACTGGTGCTGCAGGCAGTAGAGAAAGGGACAGCCAGTGATCAGAGAGGTATGGGCCAAGATCCTGGCTCCACTGAAGGTTTCCAGCCCTACCCGTCCCAACTTCCAATAGGGAAAATACTACTTTTCTGCTGTTTCGCCTCACCAGGCTACCTGTTGTGGGTAACATGGAGTCTGTAAGCCCTACAGTAAAAAAATTGTGGAAGGGTTTAAATTCCACATTTCCATGGATTTTTCAGAGATGGGGGTGAGAAGGAAGGGTGGGGGGCAACGCAGTCTTTAAATCTTTACTTCCTCAGGCTCCTTTAGCGTGTTTCCTCCCCAACTTTTGTACTACTTCAACCAATTTTTATTTTTGGAAAAATAAACCAGAACAAATGGCAATAAATACAGTCAGGCTCATAGGAAAATGGCTGGGATTGTTCCAGATCCTGGCAGAGATCTCCTGAACAATGCTGAAAGCCAGGAGCCATTTCTGTCCAGTGGCAGATGTGGCCCATGGTGGGAGATGTGGACCACAGTGGCAGCTCCACCAGACGACCCTCCTGCCCTGGCCAGGGAGAAACTTGTCCAGCCCCAGCCAGGGAGAGGCTCTCCTCAAGCTCCTGGGCTCAATGTGACTTTCACCACATGCAGCTATTGGATCCAGGTGGGCAGAGGAGATGAAAAGCCACCAGGTTGTCAAGGAGCAGCCACAGCAAGGAGGTCATAACTTGAGGATGAAGCCTGGTCTGGTGGCAGCAGAAATCACCAGCTGCAGCAGACTGTATGGCTAGGGGCTTCCCTTCCCAATATCCCTTTTCAGGGTTAGGACCAGGGATGCTGTTCTATCACAAGGCATTAGCTTACCCAGAGCACGTCAGCCCCTATAGGCAGACAAAATTTTACTGCTCCGAGGGTTCTCATTATCACATGAATCTACATCTATGATGTTTTCCGATGTCTCGGCTTTGAGAGCTCTCAAACCCTTGCAAAACGGCAGCTAGCAATGGATAAGAATCTCAGGCAACTAATGCCTATTGATAAAATGTAATAAATATTCAAGCTAATCAGAAGGATAAAAAGGACCCTGCAACACAGTAGTTGCTGCCTGCCTGAGAACACCATCTTAAAATGATTCAACAACCAAGCCATCGCAGACAACCCCAGCTACAACCACACCAGTTTTTCTTCTCAAACCTCTTTTACAAGCTTTGAAGACCCTCCAGTAAACAGCACACTGAAGTGTGTGCTAAAGATAAAGGACAGAAAAAAACCCCAAAGCCCAAGAACACAAGGCCTTTCCTCAACTGCATGCCTGGACACGGGGAGACAGCTGACCTGTGAACCCAACACCAAGCTGATGGCCACCCCTTGATCACCACCACAGCCTCAGCATGTCTTTACTTCACCTCACATCTGTGACAGTCTCTCCATTTGTCTCCTCACCCTGGGCGGTGTAAAAGAAGTTGACAGGAAAAGAAAAATAAGTCACAGCCACTACCCTGAGCCCACACTACTGGCCACAGCTCAAATGACACCACATGCATGTATTTCCTGAGCAGGGCAAAATAAGTGAAAACAGCACAAAAGAATAAGCCAGGCGATGCAGAAGAGAAGGGGCAGGGAAAAAGACCATTTTTAGGATGGATTTCAGGAGACAACTCTGACAACCACTACTATTTTCCTGGAATAGGTTGCCCATAAAAGTTGTGGATATTCTATCTCTGGGAGTGTTCAAGACCAGGCTGGATGAGGCCCTGAGAAACGTGGTCTAGTGGAAGGTGTCCCTGCCCATGGCAGGGTTGAAATGAGATGATCTTTAAGATTCTTTCCAACCAGAACCTGTGATTCTATGATTCCAGAGTCAGGGACTGTCTCTGATCAGATGGGCTACTGTTAGCCCTGCCCTGAGGCCATATATCCTTCATCACACAAGGAGGTGATACGCCACCTTGGTGCTGGCAGAGTCACCTGATCTTTTTTCCAACAAGGACCACCACCACCACACCCCACAAAAAGCCCCGACTGTAGTAGAACAGAGGGTTAAAGTTGCAATTATAGAATTGGTAACACAGTTACCCAAGAGAAAAATAAACCAATTATCAAAAAAAAAAAAAAAAAAAAGGAAAAAAAAGCCAAAAAACACAATTCCAGATTATATTTAACACTCAAATTCCTCATTAATTGCTCCAGTGTCTCAGCCAGTTTGCAGGGGAGGAGTGGGGATTGGTAAATTAGCTCCCCCCAGGGCTGCTTCCCCCTGGGGAGTTTTCCCAATTTACATTCCCATTGTGTTCTTTAATTAGTACATTCCTACAGCTTTTCTGAGAGTCCCAACACTTCCAGGGCTGTGACAGTACTTTATAAATAATAAATCGGAGGGAGTATTCACTGTACCCTGCTTCACTCCTCCCAGTGTCCCGGCCGGTGTTTGGCAGCTTTCGCAGGGACCACACACAGCCTAGAGCAGCCCACCACTGCCAGCCCCAGGGACAAACTTTGGTGGGGACATTAATAACCTCTTTTCTTACTCCTGCCTTGCACAACTTATTTGGAGGCCTGCTTCCTGCACGGGATTCTCCCAGATGAAGCATTTGGACTTCATGACATCCTCATAATGTGGCTCCAGTGCAGGTGAGAAGGGCTGGGAGGGAAGCTTGAGAGAGGTCCCTGCCTCCCTTTGCCTCACCAAAATGATACCCAGAGGCAGCACGGGACCAGCCAGACTTTATGATTCAGGTTCTACCTAGAGGCATCCCAAACCCAGCATCAGGAAGCATGGAGCACGCTGCTCCTCCACACAAGGACACGAGCAATGCCCTCCAGCCCGACATTTCTGGCATCCTAGGGAACTTGTCCTTAGGGAAAATAAAGAGGAAATGTATTTATTCTGCAGCACATCAGCCAGCTTGTGGCAGGAGCAGGGCCCAGGATCCCTTGCCACACAGGAAAGCCTAGAGCACCTTCAGCCTCGCTAAGATTTCACACAGATAATCCTGGAAACCAAATGGCAGGAAAAGCCCAAAGTAAAGGGAAGACAACACAGCCAAGCCATGCTTCAGAGCTGCAACCCAACGTTTTCTCAGGTCCCATTAGGGATGATTTATGAAGGCTGACACCATCGTTAACCTCTGACCATGTCCCCACTGCCTGCAGGGCATTTCACAGCCTGCCTTCGACTGTCCAGCAGCAATGTGGGAGACGACTGGGATTTTTATCTCCCCTATTAATGCAATTAGGTGGTTTGAAGGAGACCCATTGGATCATCTTACCTGCAGCAACCCTGTCACTCCATTCGCTCCAGGGATGAGCCCTGCATATACTGCGTGCTTGCACACACGTGCAGCACAGCTTGGCAGAGGCATCGGGCACTAATAACCTGCCATTTGCAACCCCATCTGGTTCTGGCATGTCCATTATTCAAAGGCATTTGGCAAAGACCTTGGGCAACTCATTTGCAGAGTCCGGGTCAGTTCACAAGCTCATGAATCCCCAAACTATTTGCTGGCCGTGCTGGTAGCCAAGCTGTGAATAGATTTTTGGCAGATTTGAAAGGAGGCAGTGTTTTCTGAAAACACCTGCCCTCAGAGGCTGCAAAAGCCCAAAGATTTCCATTCCTATTTAATATGCACATCCAGTCCTCTGTAAAGCTGTAGTAAGATGAAAACCTGACTTGTCTGCCACTTTAAAGAATCTCCTATTTTTTATCAATCTCACGGGAAATCAAGTGACATCAGAGTCCCTGAGCCAGGGTTGCAAGTTTCACCTCACCTCACCTCAACCTTCCGTGCCCCCCTCAAGGGCTGGAGACCTAGCAGAGCAGAAGCATCTCCTGGTCTGGGACCATCCCCAGATCCTTAGCCCGGCCCCTCTCATTCCACAAGTGCTGCAATTGGCTGGCACTCCTTCAAGCCAAGCCCAAAACCCAGTGATGTCCTGGCAGCGCAGGCAGCAGCAGCTTTGGGTCCGCCTGTTCCTACAGCTACTGCATCAGGATAATACACCAGCTGGAGTGCGAGGGTAGACCTGGAAAATGCACACTTGGTGCCTTTATTTCCAGCCAGTTCATATCATGCTTTGCTCCCCCCTCCACGCCCCAGAGCTGCAGACCATTGGGGTTTGCAGCTTCTCATGAGCAAAGATGCAGCCAGCTTTTCCCTCCTGGCCTGAGGCTGAGGCTTCGCTCTCCTCCCAGCCGCCCCGCTGGTGCAAATCCTCTCCTGCGGTCTGTTCAACTAGTGGGCAACCTTTCCCTGCTGCAGACAGCAGCCCACAAGGCTCCTGGAGACCAGGCGGCATCGCACACCCGCTCCGAGAAGCAGGAGGCACAGGCAGGGGAATACGAGACGTGATTTGCTCGGAGACAGCTCTGTGCTTTTGGCAGGACTCGAGGGCATTTGTTTTGAAGCTGTGTTTACATGCCTTTGATCAGACGTGTTTAACTTTTCTGGTGCGTGACAGCAGCAAAACAAGTTTGAGACAAGGATAATGAAACACATTGTGCGCCCGTACATGTAAGCGGCTACAACAAGGCTGCGCACATCAGCAGCTCAAACTGGAGGTGGGGGCGACGGGGGGCGGGTGCCAAGACGGGGAGCTGTATCATGATGATGCCAAGCCAACAAGTTGAAAATGAAAAAAAACCTAAAACTTTAAAAAAAAAAAAAAAAGCACTAACCCAGAAACAACAGCTCAATCTCAGCTCTTGGAATTGGCCAAGTGAAGTCTGTGCTGAGCCCCGATGCAAAAGTAAAACTGCACCGAAGTGGAGGAGGAAGCTTTTCCTGAGCGTATAAACTGCTCCCATCGTGGCTCAGGGTTTGCTCTCGGCAGCATCTCAGGGCACCTCAGGTAGGGAGCAGCCCATGCTTTTTCCACTCTCTGAGGTTCATCAGCAACTCTCAAAGTCAAGCGCCATCTTTTAAGAAATGCCAGCACACGATCAGAGAGCGAAATGGAAAGGCAGCTTCCAGAGATGCTCCTAAAATAGCTGCTCTCTGAAACGCTACCGGGCACACCTGGCACAATTAGCAAGGATGTATCTACATATGTATAGACCAGTAATTGGATCATTGAACACCCTGTCATCATTTCAAGCCTCGAAAGGCAATAAAAACTCTCTCCCAGCACCCTCAGGAAAGGCAGAGAGTACTTGCCGGCATCCTTTCAACACAGGAGAGTGCATGGTCGTTAACTAGGAAATGTCTCCAGGCATGGCAATGTAAACAGCCCCACATTGAACTGCTAATGATGACCCTGGCATGGGGCAAAGCCTCACCACAGACAGAGGGCTGCTCCTACAGAGCAATTTGGATGCAATAATCCTATTTTTGAGGTTAAAAGAGACATGGAGGGTGTGGATGATCCAGCCCTCTGCTAAAGAGCAGATCCAAGCATCTTATTCCCAGTATGTTTAATTTAATAGTGCAAAATGCCAGCAGAGAGACTTTATAACACAGTCCCATGCTGACCATGCTTTGAGATGAGAGATGCCACCATCTCTTTGTGCTTAGCACAGCAAATGAGCAGAGCATGTTGGCACAAGAGGTTTCCTAATGGAATGCCACCTCACTACACAACCTGTCAAGCCAACGCAGGCTTAAGCAGTGGATCTTAGTTGGCAATAGTGGGGGAAGTGAATACTCAGCTGTGATAAATATTTAACGTGCTTTTAGTCCTGAAGAAGTGTAGCACTGAGGCCATCATCCTGTAAGTGAAAACCAAGGCTGATTAATGGGGGAAGGTACTCCCATTTATGGGAGGTTAGGATCAATCCCAATTCTCAGCTATTTGTTGAATCTTTAATGCTCTTTTTCAATAGCAGAGTTCCTTGGTGAAGGGCAGCATCCTAATAAGGCTGCTTTAACAGCAGAGATGTTAAGGGGGTATAAATAAAAGACCCCTGTGAAAAATAAACAATGAGGTAAAAAAGGAAGGTTTCATGTGGTCACTGCTGCTTGGTGGCTTGGAAAAAGCAGTTTTCAGGTCCTCACTCTCCTTTGGGGCCGGATTTACTTCTTTAGGAGTTTTCTCTGTTACCTCAGAATTGAGCCCAAGGTTGACCCTCAGGCCAAAAACAAGCTGTTCTTTGGGAAGGAGGGAATAACAGTGGCAGCCCAGCAGTCATTGTCTGACCTTTGCACATCCTTCATTCCATGGTAGAAAGGTCTCCAGTTTCTTCCACACCTCAGCTCTCTTCTCAGACCCACAGTTTCACCATCCCATGCTCTAATTCTTCCCCATCTGAGCAAGGTGCCCCCATACCACCTTACATCTCACCAACCAAGATTAATCCTCTGCCTCCACAGCTATATCAGCATCAACCACTCGCCTCCAATGCTCTCAAACACTCCACTTCTCCTTTCTCCACAGTGAGTGCCTGGGTGAGTAGGCAGCTTGCATTTATGAGGCATTTGCCATCTCCCATCAAGGAGAGCATCCCTCTTTGTCCCTTTAGGGTCTTCCATCACATCACCTTTGTGCACCCCCCTACTGCCACACTTGCTTTTCCCCAGTAAACACCCTTCCGATTTTCTCACCATCCAGCATGACCAGTCTCACCTCCTGCAAGCAAAGCTCTCCCTGCCTGTTTCTGCTCACTAGCCATCCCTCCCTTGCTGGCAAGCAGCACGGAAGCAAGACCACAGACATCAGCCTTGTAATGAAGATGAAGAGCCACACAGCCTTGCCGGCCCTCTCCATCTGCCCTCACCTTTCCGGTTGCATTACGCCTTATGTTGTTTCTTGTCTGAAACTAAAAATCAGCTCCTCCCTGGCTGTGCTGTTACCGTCACCCCAACCTTGTGCCAGAGATGTTAGAGCATAAAAGGGAGAGGAAGAAAAGTGAGGCAGGAAAGGGGACAGCAAGGGGCAGTGGATGAGAGAGTGTATTTACAACAGGGGTGACCAAAGATGCCAGAGCCAAGTGCAGGTGCCCAAGCATGTCAGGCACTGGTACATCCTTGATGAGCCACTCTGGCTCCCTCAAAGCATCAGCTGGACTACATCTGGTTGTCTAAACTGGGAAAGGCTTCTGCCCAGAGTGACAGCTGGGATGAGAAGACAATGTCACCCCCAGGCAGAAGCTAAGAACCTCTATGGCTCATAAAGCCCTCCTTCCTTCTCCACACTGCAAGGAGACCAACCTTTAAAATCTATTCTCTCCCTCCAGCCCTGCATCTGCTGTGGTGGAACAAAAATGTGGTCTCTTCATAAATGAGACTGGCCCAAAAGCAGGCAGCATGGCCAGACAATTTCCCTCCAGGGCTTGAAGTGTTGGAAGAGTGAGGGAGAGGGTTGCACACTCTCATGGCTGTACACACACATGCTACACACACAAGGGATGTGCATGTCCTCTTCTACTTCCACTGCAGACCACTCCTTGCTAACCATTCAGCATCCATGAATGATCCAGGATCATTCAGCATCTCTCCCCACAGTTGCCTTCTCCACTGTAATTATCTTTCCTCATCCACCATTGTAAACAGGGATTATGAAAAAAGAGATTAAGCCTCTGCTGCAGATTAACCTGCCATTGTCCTCAGTGATAACAGGTGCCAGACATCTGTTCGTGCCCTGTGAGGGTCCTCAAACATGCTTCCCTGTGTTACCATAAGACTTTCAGGGAGATGGTATGAGACATCCTCCTCCACCCAGCCTTAGCAAGCTTTACCAGGCCTTCCTTGTGCTCCTAGCAAAAAAAAAAACAAAAAACCAAGGAAGTGGAAGTATTGTATTGTGTGTCCCTGCAAGGAGCCAGAGACAGAAGCTGGGATCCAGCCTGCTGGCACTACAGGAATAATGAACACCAGAGAACCAGCCAGGCCCTCAGATGGACAGGGTTATACCCAGTGCCCCTGTGGGACTCTGCACCCCCACCCCCTGCCAAGCAGCACAGAGTCACCTCATGGTAATGCCAAGCGGAGGAAGGATGCTCTCAATCCCAGGGAAGGCACAACCCTAGTCTGCAGCCAAACTGCCCAGGTGCCCTGGCTTCTCGCCCTAAACCAGGATACCCTTTGGCTGAGCCACATGCTTGGGAAGACTATGCCTGTGCAAATGTTAGAGACAGGGCTGCTTTTGTTTACAGGCTGCTGGCAATGGCGCTGTGCACCCCACATCCTCTCCCGGCCAGGAGCGAGCTCCAAGAAAGGAAATTACACAAGCCAGGAGGTTTGATGGAATGAACCCATTGGGCGGCTTGAAGATAGCTATTAATGGAGAGCTTTCTCTAATTGCTTTTGTATAATCTGGGGCTGCTAGGCGGAACTGGGTAATAAATGAAATCCAATTACATTTTCTCTCAGTATTTATTTTATTAAGTAGAATTCATCAGCTGATGAAGGGCCCCTCGAGGTAATGGCTCATGACCTAGTGGAAGGCACTTTTTTTTATTATTATTATTTTCCTCACTTGGGGAAGCAGATAATTCTGTTTCCCAGTAAATGCAGACTTCCCCCCCTGCACCATGGGAAGTACAACAGGTCCTAGGGCAGCACAGCTCCCACACTGTCCTCCTGAGTGGGATCCCTGCTCTGACTGCTGGAGTCCCAGTGAGCACAACGGGTGATTAAACCCCAGCTTCAGCGTGCCAGCAGGAATGGAGATGGATTTACAGTGCACAGAACACAGCAGGGAGCAGTCCCCTTGGGAATGCAGCAAGAAGTAATGTCAGCCCACGTCTGCTCCCCAGAAGTCTGGACTCTGGTGCCAGCACTGTTTCCTTAGGATGAGTCTCCTATGCAGGGCTCAGAGTGTGGGCTCAGTTTGGGCTCAGAGTCACAACTAACAGGCTCAGAACACTGTGGACATCAGCAGCCCAGATCCTCCACATCCAGCCCCACACTCCAGCACATCCAAGAAGCCTTGTAAGCGCTGCAACACAGCACCTCAACCACCACCTGCTGGTGGTTTAAACCCATTTACTGGTGGCATAGTCACACTTGCTGCCCATCAAGGTCACCAAAAGCACTGGCCCCACACAGACATGCCTAGCCAAGCCTTGTGCCACAGTTAGCATGCTGGCATCAGCAGGTATAGCATGTCAGGGATTTCTGGTGCTGGCAGCATTGCAGGGCACTCCAGCTACCAAGCAGGGCTTGCTGGAAGCTGTAGCACTGCAGGAAAACAGATTCCAGGCCCTGGCACCAAACCTTCTCTGTGGTATGAGAGGCAGCAAAACCCAGTGTGGGCCTGAAGAGATTGCTCCAAGTGTATCCTTACAAGCTCTAGCCAGCATCCAAACCTGTGGAGCAGGGATGGCACAAGACCCTTCCTCCTCCTCCCACCGCACCAAAAAGCATCAACAGGGCTGGGGTGTGCCAGTTAATCATGGGGTCTGGTGCACCATTGTCGCCCTTTTGCTGGAGACACAGCAAGGATTCCTTCAGCACGAGCAGGCAGGATTCCTCTGGGATCTTGCAATCACCTGCTGGGCTTTTCACCATCCCTCTTCCCATCCAGTTATTGACTGACGTTCACCCCTGGCTCCCAAACCCAGCACCGACAGCCGCAGCTCGCCTGGCTTTCACTGCCATCTTGTCATACAAACAATTTATCACCCGCCAGTGAGTGCTGTTACAGACGACAGACTCCAGTGTCCATTAATTAACAGGAAATACTGAGAGAGGCATATACACATGCACAAATCTGTCTGAGAGGTTTCCTACAGCATCCACCGTGGATGCACCCATGTACAGCCACAGTGAGCACAAGCTCTGGGAGCCACAGCAGATATAGCCAGCAGCAGCCAGGCTCAAAACAAAGAAAAAGCAACATTATGAGGAAGAAAACCAGCTGTAGAGGTAGTAGCATGGTTTTATTTCTGAATACTAAGAAACTACTCAGCTTAAGGAATCAAAATAAAGGTGGTGATGTGAGAACAGGGGAGCAAGCAAGCCACATCCCAGCTGCTGAGAGTTGGGGGTGAAGGTGACACCACAGACACCTCCAAAGGGCTTGCACAGTCTTTCGCAGCAGGAACAGCTAATACAGCTGATGCTCTGCCTAGCCTTGCATTGGGGCTGAGGTGTTCTTGGCTGCCCATTCCAAGGCCCCATCAAGGCAGGATAAGCCCTGTCCCCAATCAGGGCAGCAAATCCCAGCAGCCATACCACAGCTCAGCAGCACTGAATGAATGCTGGCCAGAGCCTGAGCCCTCCTGCTGCTGGGCCAACTAAAAATAAATGAGGTGTGGGTTCACAGAGAGTCAGCGTCAGGTTTTAGAAGTGCTGTGTGTCGCTGGTTTTGCTGCAGAAGGCAGGAACAGAGGATAAGGAAAAAAAGGTTTCGGAGGGCAAGGAAAAAGTGTTTCAGAGAAATCTTCTGGAACTCATCTGGCTTTTTGATTTGGGAAGAAAATCTAAAACCAGTTAGAAAGGAGAGCTAAACATCATGTCAGAATTCAGCTCTTCATCTTTTTCACAAGTGGGATTTCACTTTCGTCTGTGAGGCTATTTGCCAAGCACAACACAGAAAAACCCAAGCTATTTGTGTTGATCCAAAACTATTTTTCACCAAATAAGCCATTCATCTAAAATCTTTCTGCCCAGCTCTGCTGCTGGAGAAGCTATCTGCTCATGGCAGACCACGATTTATGCTTAAACGAGCATTTGTGACTAACAGACAGGCTAGATTCATAGTAAAATGCATCATCAATAAATCAGTCAATCACTTCTGCCCTCAGCTCAGGGCTGAAGTCTGGAGTAACTACTCAGCACTTTGTCAACCTTTACTCCAGCAAAGTCTGGGTAAGAGACCTCAGGATTTAGCCTATTGATTGCTTATTATTGTTTGTGATGCCCTGCATGCTTCAGACATGCTCCCTTCAAGTAAGATTAAATACCTGGCTTATGGCATTGGGATTCAAGGGAAATTATCTTTTACAAGCACAGGAACAGACAAGTCAAATTGCCCTGTGCAATGGTCCATTGTGGAGCAAAGGTGCCCCTGAATCCCCTCTGTGCTGCCAGCAATGGGGGCACACGTCGGTGCTGACTCTCCCTGGGGCTGGCGTGGTGAGCCCCAAGGCCGTAGCACATTTCTGCAAGTTAAATGCAATTTTGGCTGTGGCTCCAGAGCCTTTGAGGCTCTCAACTCCTCCAGTAGTGTTTTGTTGCAAGAATAATAGAGTGACAGCTCCCCGGCAGCTTTGAGTAGCATCCCCAGCTCAAAGGCACCCTTAATACCTCTGCCAAACTCCAGCCTGTCAGTTTTTACATTCATTTGAAGTTAAGCTGATCTAACTTGGGTGAGTGGACGCAGACAGAGTCGCTCAACCAAAGCCAAAGATTGTCTCAGACACTCCTCTGCCCAAGGGCTGGTGCTTGTCCCCCACACACCATCAAGGATATTGAATGTATTAATACAGATGGAGGTAAGTGACCATCCCACCCCGCCAAAAGGGCAAGACTGGGATATTTGCATCCGCCACAACCATAAAGAAAGAAAAAACAGCAACCATTTGCATAGCAAAACACATCTTAATGACCCTCTGAAGGCTACCACCTCCCAGGAACCCCTACTTCTCCCTGCTGAAACCACCCTGAAGACAGGATAAAAAAATCTTCAACAACTAAAAACCTGCCATTTCTGCAGAAAAAAACATATACAACACACAAAAAGAAAATAAAAAAATAAAAAAAAAGCCTGCAGAAGGGGAGAACCTGGCAATTTAGGGAGGGAAGGAGGAGAAAAAGAAAGTTAAAACCAAAGGATTTACAGAATCCCAACTCAGATCACCAGCTGGTCTCCCATCCCCATGTCATGCCCATGTACCAGGGATGGCATACTGATTCCCAGGTTTCACCCACATATCCCACTCGAAGGCAAACTGATTTCTGATGCTTGTCCCGCCTTCTTTTATTTCTGCCATACCTCCCCTTTTCCTCTGGGTACTTTTCCTGCTGCCATTTGTTCCTGTCCTTTACAGCTCTGCCTGCTGTCACTCGCATAACCTTGCCTGTTTGGTAATTTGTGGCAATAAAGTGTCACTGTGGGGAAAAAATACAGCATCGCAGCAGCATATAAATCTCTGATCCATAAATTGTGCTGCTCCCCACCTGCATGCCCCTCCTTTTAGATGTAAAGTACAACGATTTGGGGCAAAAGGAAGAAAAAAGAGCCAGTAATATGTGATCTTACTGAAGGGCAGCGCTGAGGTGTCCTCATCAGGGGCTATAATGAGTGCTGAGGGACTGGTGTGTGCTGTAAATTGCCCTGGAGACAAGGGCCTCAGTCCAGGCTTCCTGGAGCTATTAAGAGCTTAAAAAGAGTAATCTTATAGGGGGGAAATAATAGATTAAACATTGCTAAAGAGAGCAAACAGTGCTGCTGTCTACCCCCTCTTTGAACCTCACTGGGAGCACACGACACTGGGAGTGCCAATGGCCCTGGAAGGGATCCAGGTGTGTGCAGCTGAGCCACTCGCTCCTCTTCCCACCTAGATGTGGGATCTTGCCTATCTCCATCGCAGCTGAACAGCTCCTCCAGTAGATCCCCACCTCCAGCCACTCTCCCTGGGCATTAAGAGGGACTACAAGGAGGTAGGTCTGCACTTTTCCCTTCCATCTGGTGCAGCAGGTGCCTGCATACACAAGTATGTCCTCCACTAGGCTGACAATAGTGCCCTATGTCTCAGAGACAGGTTTCAGCTGGATTCAGCTCCCACCCCAGGCAAATGCATCCCATGTTTGTGGCCCCATGGTTTCCATCTTTACTGTGCAGAGTATAAGGCATCCACCAGCAAGGCCCTCCAGGAGCCATGATACCCATGGCATCCATGATACCCTCTGAAATGGCTTTAGAGGAGTTCAGCCCTTCTTGCTGATGGTTATTTCCTTGAATTAGAATACACAGCTTGTCTCCATCAGACCCCTCATCTACTGAATTATCAACTTGGTCACACTGTAGATTAGCATCCTGGGCCAGCTGTAAAATGTCACCTCCAGCACTGCTGCAGCCACTCTCCCTGCCAAGCTCCTGTGCCAGACCCCGCAGAGTGTCCCACTCCTTCTCCCCTGGTTCTTAGCACATTGGGGTGTCATCCACCATCCGTCACATGGGAAGAGCAGGAAGACTTGCACTAAAGGCTCCTCCTGAAAATGACATCTTTCTTGACATCTACGGCTCACCTGAGCAGCTAAGCAACATTCCTGTGAACATAAACAAGCAGGAAGGAAAGTGCATTCACTAGACAGATAGCTTGGGGAAGTGTCATCACCCACTGAAAGCCCATATGTGGTTTTGCAACAAAGGTACCTGCTTCCTGTCTTGCCCACTCATCAGAGGAATATATGAGCAGAGCTGAGTGGCACCCTGGAGACAGACTAAAACCAAATGCTGCTCAGAGGGCTCTGCAGAAGCCGTGCAGGCAAACACATCATGGACACCCTGGGGAAGAGAAACCTCCATTCTCCCAGCCTTGGGAATGGCACACAGCCATAATCCATCATGCACCCATCCTGCAACAATTCAGGACAAAGCGTTGAATAAAAGAAAGAAGTAGGTCTTGGTCCCCAAACCTGCCCATATACAACAGCTTCCCTCCTGGAGGCACAATTCACTGAGGCCTTAAAGAAGAGCACTTACTGTGAAATTCTCCAGCTCATTTGCTGTGGTTTGGTGCTGGGCTTGGGTACAGGAACTCCCACTTTGTGACAGCATGGTCCTGCCAGCTGCCTGCTCAAGCAGCAAAGGGATCAACAGCAGGCTGGGCTGTGGGAGCAGAGGCACAGCCAGCACATCACACAGCACTTGAACCACATCAAGATACTGCCTGTAGTTTTGGGAGCCCCAAGAGAAGTCACAGTGTTAACTAACTAAAGGAAATTCAGCCAAGGCCACTGAAATATCCAGGGAAGCTGTTGAGGACACTGATCCAGGCTTTTCACAGCAACCCACAGCAAGAAGTTAAGTGATAGAGGGCATATCTGAAACAAAAGGTTGCCACTGGATGCTAGGAGAAGCTTTTCCCTCCTTTATCTAGGGTCAAAACCAAGAGAAAACCAGCACAGCACCTTTAACAAGACTCAAGACTAAGCAGAACGAAGCCTTTGCCCTTCTCCCATTACCAAATTCATGACTAAAGTGACAGAGCAATATATGGAAGGAAATGAAGGGCAGCTCTGTCAAATGAGCACCAGCTCACCAGGAGTGGAATCTGGATTAGCTAACCCATCTCACCTCACCCTTTCCACCATCACTTCAAAAATTAAACACTCATGTAACATGTATGTGCACATACACTGCAGGACCTGAGACAACTTGGCCTGAGGAGCCACTCCAAATTGCGTGACTGGTTCTGATTCCAATATCATGGATAACTTTTGATAAAGAAGGAAAATTCATGAGATACAACATGTCAGTGGCTATACTTTGGTGCTTGGGAGGTTTAGGGGTGAACAGTAGGAAAAATCTCTTTGCTGGAAGGGTGGCACAGCTGAGAGCCAGGTATCCCAGAAGATGGAGGATGCCCATGGTTAAGCCATGAACCCTCAGCCTAACAGCCACACCATTCAATGTAACATCCATTGCAGCTCTGCTCTGTAGGTCTGTGCAGATGCAAGAACAAGATGAGGGATTGTTGACCTTATCTTAGTCATCAGCTCCATGAGAAGACCTCTCAGTGGCTTAATTCTTACCATCTAAACATCAGGGCCCTTCTTGGAAGAAGGATGAAGAACACCTAGAAGCTGAATTGCTCAGGGCTGTGCCTGGAGGGGACACACCTCAGCCACCTTCAGATCCAAACACTGCTAAGCACTCAAAAACTGCATAGTCAAGTGACAGCAGCAGAGCTTTGGCAAGACATCTGTCCATCTATAAATAGAGCTTAACTGTGTGTCCTTATCACAGGGCTTTGATGTGTTTGGGGAGAATATTTTCTTCCCCTTCACCACCAAGTCCCAGGCAGCACAGATAATGGGCTTGAATCGATCCAGCTCAAGTACTGCTAAACTTCCCACCACTGTGGCAGCATGCCAGCCTCCAATAGGACAAGAGAACATGTGTCTGTCTGTTCAGAGCCAACCACAAGGAGCAGGCAGAAAATTGCTTTGGGCTTAAAAAAAAAAAAAAAAAAAAGGTACTTTTTGCAGATTTGTAGATCAATCTACAATGTATTTTAGAGGTTTAAGAAAGTCAATATAAACAAGATATATCATAGCTGCACAAGAAGCTGAGAAGTTTTATTTCTATTTATGCTGCTACTGGCACTCCAACTGCTGGCTCAGTGTCCGCTGCAGTCCCACATCACTACTTCTCCAGCAGTAAAGTTGAGGGAAGGGGCTCCCTCCGCTGCAGTTCATCACCCCGTTGGTTCTGCCAGGACAATTCAGCCCTGGGGCTGGCTGGGGTCTGATATACCTGAAGTGTGTCACTGCTGCACCTTGTGCCCTGTTGGCAGCAGGAGGGCAGCAGGAGGACATAGGGACTAGTGGCAGTGGCCAGGCTGACTTCCCACAAATGCAGCTTGTCTCCTTAGCCCTCTGTCGGCATGGGCTCAGCACACAAATTGGCTCAGCTCTCCCGGGATTCTCCGGGCAGCACTGAGACAATCCCCTGGAATTTGTTTCTCAAGCTGGTGCTGCTGCAGAACTGTAGCGCCTGACTTCTACAAACTCATCCCCAGGGACCTGACAAGTTGGTTCCCTCCTGCAGACACGTCTGCCATGTGCCCACCATTCCTCTTGCACCATTGTGGCATGACTCGGGAGAGGCCTCACACAGATCACTTTGCCACCCCTCTGCCCCCCTTGGCTCCACTGCAGGGCACTAAAAAGCATATCCAGAATCTTTCTCTTCCTTTTTTATTACAGTGAGTCACTTAACATGCCTTATCAAACCAGACCTAAATAACGTCTGCCTCTCCCCAGATCCCACGTAATATGTCAGCCATTAAACATGCAATTATCCTGCATTTACAAAATCCATGAGAGGCTCTCATCCTTTCATGGGTGGGAGTGCTCACATCCCTGCGGTGAAGCCTGTCCTAATGAGCCACCAGGAAGTGAATCCCACTGGAACTGACCACATCCATTTCCCTGCCTCCATGAGGCACAAAACCTCATTCATGGCTTCCACACTCTGCCTCAGAGGGTGAAGAGTAAAGTGTGCATCTGGATGGGAAAGAGTTAGCTGTACACCCTTGGTCAATAGGAAGAAGTCCCTGGGCAGTGAGATGCCCAGATCCAGGCATCCTTCTGCCCCAGAGCCCATCCAGGTGTGGGAAAACAGGTCAGCCTGCAACACAGGAAGCAGAAACCAGCAAAAACCCTTCCTACACAGCTAAAACTTGTGCAAATGCCTGCCACACATCCCACCAAATCATTAGGGAGCAAACCCAGGAGAGGAAGCCAGTGATGCAGGGCAGGGATCGGCAGCTGACGCACCAACACTGGCAGGAGTACCAGCCTGCTGATGTTTCTCCAGCTCCCTTCCCCATCTCTCTGCCAGGCTCAAGCTCCCCTAGCAGCACATCATCTGGGCTGGGTCTTACTCCTCTGCTGCCACGCACAAGTAGGCGTCAGGGGATGGATCATTCCACAAATCCGAGGAAGAAACAAGCAGCACTAACTGGTAGCACATGTGTACGGAGACCCCTCAAACTCTTTTTTCCCTTGCTCCCATCTGCTGTGCTCTGGGCCACTAAATCCAATTCAGCAGTGCTCAGAGCTTGTACCAAAGCTGCGACACATTTGTCAGATCCCTGACTAGACCCATGGCTAATTTTACAACGCTAATTTATCTCACCATATTATATCGCTTTCATTTCATCCCCCCAGGATCCCATTACTGCCAGTGTACCTTGTAGCCAGCATGTAACAGTAATTGGTATTATTAGCAGCGTGCCCTGCTCGAGCTGCTCTATTTGCAGAGCTGCAAGGAGTCCCGTGGGTGGGCTGATCTACCTCGAGGATGGGGAGGGAAGGAGTCCTTGTTCCAAGCTGCTCCATGGATGCCACCAAGGAGCAACGCCAAGGGCAGGGTTTTGCTGCTGTCGAGCATGTCTGCATGCCCAAATCCCAGCCCACTTCATTGTGGCTCTATCAGGTGTTGCCCACCCTGGGTTCCTTAACCTTGACCTTTTAACTCCAGGGCAAACAATCAGGTGTGCACACAGGGACCCTTTCTGTCCTTGCTTGAGGCTCAAAGGATAAAGGACTCAGCTTTTCCGGGGTTAAAGGGGCTGCAAAACAACTCTGGGAAGCGTGATGCAGGGGTAGAGGGCAGGGAGGCTGCACAGGGAATAGTCATCACTCACACTATTTTGGTCAACAGTTTCTCCTCTTTGGTGTGAGTGATTGCTTTCTAGGCTCAACGAAATTAAAGCCATGCAGTTTTAGCTAAGTTGAGAGGCTGCACTAGTCGAACGGTGACAATTCCCACTTAAGACGTCCTTGTCTGGCATTTAGAGACTTGTTAAATTTTAATTCATCATTTTCCTTTCTCAGGCACAGCACCAGCAAGCACCAGGCTTCCCCAGCACAACTCCGCAGAGTCTGCATCCCTAAGTGGGGCAGCTCCATCTCCAGGCTCATTCCCTGCTCCACCATGGCTCAAAGAACATGATCCCAAACCCCTCCTCAAACAGCACTGTGTTACCACAGCCCCATACTGAGCACACATGCAACAGGCTGCAGAGGTGGGGCAACCTCTTGCCCATGGCTGCTGCTCGTGGTGGTCTCCTAACCTAAGGGGATGCATTCCTTCTCAAGCAAAGCCCACGCACCTCATCCCTGATGATGAAGTCTGCCAGGGCAGGAAAGCAAAAAAAAACCACCCAGCAGATCTGAGAGCTCCAAGCTGTGCTTGTCTACAAGAGCTGGCACCTCACCTTCCACCACAAAGCTGGGCTGGGTGATACTTACCTGCTCCAGAGTGGTTCAGTCACAACAGGGGACTTTCTGTGGATTAGGTACTTCTGAGTTGCCCAAAAGGCTTTCAGCTGGGAGGGCTCTTTATGGAGAAGAAGTCCATGGGCAGACCATAACATGGGCCTTTTCCAGGCTGTTCATCCATACTTGCCCCTCCACATCCTAAATAACTGCTCTCAGCATCTGCCCTCTTGGCACAGAAGCTAAAAGCCTGCTCACACGCCAAAGCTGGCAGCAGCCTTTTGTCACACTTTAATAAACACCACCTTCCTCACCAGAAGACATGTGTCTTGCACTCCCACAAAGCACACCAACTCAGGACAAGCTGGGTGAGCAAGGTTTTTTAACCCATCTCTTACCTCTCCACCAGTCCAGAGTCCTTGGGGGGTCCCCAATTTCTCATGCACGTCTGGGGGATTCTTCTGGCTGTTTGTCCAACCCTCACTGCTCAGATCTGGGATGTTCTTCAACAAAACAGAAGAGAAAACCTGTCAGGTTACCAGGTGAAGCTCCGCCATTGCTTCAGATTTAGCAAACAACCAAGGAATTGGGAGGGGTGTCTGTTTCCCAGCCCTGGCAGCTGGGGGTAACTGGTGCAAACATGAACCTAGTTAGAGTAAGAGCCCTTCCATAAAAGCGCCACAGTCCAGCCCCAAACCAGGTATTTGCTTAATTATTTTGATTCAGAGACATGAAATGGGAGAGGGGAAAAAAGACCCCTGCGCCTTGGGGCATCTCTGATCATCTTTAAAGACAGACAGCAATGCTCCCCTGACAGAACAGCACAGCAGCACCACACTGCCAGCTCAAGGCATTCACCCATGAGGTCTTGTGCTGCCTGAGCCCTAATCCTGGAAAACCTCACACAGGTGTTAAACCATGCAGGGAGAGGCCAGTCTGACTGAACCCAGGAGTGAGAAGAAGGAAGCATGCCTGTACAGCTTTGCAGCACCGGCACCAAGGACTGGAAATGGGAGGAGGACTTTCTGTGCTCCATCTGACACGCTGCCTTAGGGAGATGGAGTCAGAGGCATTAGTGTAACCAGCAGTGCCCTCCCTTACAGCAGGAAATACGCTTTTTGTGTTAGACAAACAAATTATCTGTCGAGATCTGTGCTCATTATCCAGCTCTTGTGGCTGAGGTTGTGTTGCTCCCCCCACTTCTTTTTCAATGCTTTGAAGAGGGGAAAAAAAAAAAAAAAGGTCTTATTGCTCTGCATTATTAAAAATGAAAAATAGGAGCCAAAACCTACTGGCAAGAGGAAAGTCTGGGACTCACTCCTGCAGAGATTCTTTCCCTAGGGTGACAGTGACTCCAAGCCTGGAACACCACAGGCTTTAATTAGCACCCAGCCCTCAGCTGATGAGCTTTGCCAGAGTTCCTCCCAGGACCTCATGCAAAGACTGAACAAGCCAATGGGAGAATGCTGCAGAAACCCAAACTACAACCCCCCCATGCCTGTCCATGAAACCTAAACAAATAAATGACCACCCCCTGAAACTACACTGGGCGCCTGGTGGTGAAACTCTCATTTGCAAAGTGCTTGGAAATAATAACAAAATTTTCCCAGAGTTTACAAGGAGGAAAGTGGACTGTTTGTCATGCCGGCAGCCACGGTGTGCCACAATTTATCACGCTTGTCAGGTGTCAGCCACCAAGAAATTTAACTCCAGCTGCCCCAAGCCCAGCACCCGGAATGCCCCATCACTCAAACGCTGCTCTGCCAGGCACGCCAGAGCGGAGGAGTGACTGGCAAGGAGGGGAGAGGGCTGCTTCCCACCAAGCCTCCTCTCACTCTGCAATGCCAATGTAACTCTGGTTATTTTTTGGAAACGTTTTTGGTTGTGGGTGTTGGGTATTTTCCCTACCCACAGATGAAGAGGAGCAGGAAAGGAGACCAGGCTACAGCAAGAGATGAGGCTCATTTATCATTACCTGCCAGAGATCCTCCTGGGGTCTAATTCCAGCTTGGCAGGGACCTGAGAAGAACGACTGGGCTTAGCACTGAGTACCCTCAGGGAGGGACTGCATTATTATGGGTACAAAGTGCAAAATCCCAGTGCCTTTTCTGAGGGACATTTCTGAAACCTGTGGCAAGAACTGACATTCCCTGCCACCTCTGTGCCCTGTGCTGAGCCAGATAAGCCAGCCTTGCCACAGGTCCAGCAGCCCAGCTGGTCCAACTTTGCCCAGGTCCACCTTTCCATATGGAAGTCAAAGCATGACTTGCTTTTTAGAGGCTTCAAATTGAGGTCAAACTCACTTTGGAGGAACTCATCATGTCCAAAACAGGTCACTAGGTGAAGGACCTGATTTGGGGCATGAGTTACTGCTGAGCCAGAGGGAAAATCTGTGATCTGTGCTTCCCCATAATCAATGGACTGCCTTGATCACAGCTCAGGTGGGCTCACATAAGGAGCAAATGTCATCAGTCAGGGAGCAGAGACAAGTCCTGGGCCAGGTCCCTGCAGGAGGGCTTGCATCACTGCTGAGCTCACCCTGCCTCACCAGGACTTGAGGTCTCAGCAATGCCATGGTCAGGGCACTTCATCAATGTGACACCTGTTTTATATTTATGGGGTCTGTCTGGGCTGCCCCACAGAAATATTCCTGATTTGGCCATCTCTATAGCAACGAGATGACTTAAGAGAAACCTGCCTGGAAAAGCACTAACTTTTGAAACAGGTCCTTGCAAAATGCTGGAGGAAGCCCAGCACTCAGGGCATGCCGCATGTCCCACAGGATGCATCTGCATGGCAGAGAGCTAATGGACAACTGAACCACTTGCTTGATTTAAAAAAAAACAAAACAAAAAAACCAAAACTCCAAACACACAGCATTTGTGAAAAATCTTTCTCTCCAACACAAGCTGGGGCTATGCTGATTGGGGATCCATGAATTTTATTTGCACCAGCGAGGCATCCTGCATACAAGCTGGGGGGCACAGGTTTTGTAGTGCTGTGTGCTCGAGGCAGAGCAGCTCCTGCTGCGGGAAGGTCCCTGCACATGTTGTGGGTAACACATCCACACAGCCACGCATTCAGCCCAGTCTTACAGCACAGAGATACTGGAATTTCTTCAGTACAATTGCTAGAATTTTCCTGCCTTTTGTTTCATTTTATTTTATTTTATTTTTAACTGTGGATAAACTAATGTCATCTTCCCCTTCCCCCCCAACACCATTCTGAGAGCAGCTTAAAACTCTCTTTGCTAAAATTTTCCAAAAAAATTCAGCCGGAGGCAGAGACATGTGAAGTTTCAGTCCAAATGGTTAAAGGCTGGCATAGTTTCAAGCAACTGAAGACAGGGGCTTATAATCAGAAGTGTCAGGCAGCCTTAATTATATTATTTCCTGAAGGAAATAGTTTTCCCTGCCGAAGTCCAGGAGTTATTAAAAAAAGTTGACCTCACTGGAACCAATCAAGATGGAGACAAGAAGCCTGTGATGGATTCTTAAGGCAGGCATGTTCATGCATCTGTATTTTCAGGGGTCCAGGATTTTAAGACAGGTGTTCCCAGACAAGCCTGGTTTTGAAACAGAGAGCCAGGACCCGGGATCCAGAGCCCTCTCCCATCCATCCTCAAGGAGTGCCCTGGGCAGGGGCAGGTGGGAGCCCCATGCACCTGGGGAGGGTGCTTGCCTGTGCCCAGATCGATTGCCTTGCCAAGGCAAGGGAGGAAAAACAGCCGGATGCTTTGTAGCTGTCAGGAGCACACAGGCTTTTTGTCCATGTCTTCCTCTGTGCCCATAAATAAAAGTGACAGCAACTTTATTTAGGACTTCTTCCAGTTAAGGGGGGATGGAAGAAAAGTGAAAAATTAAATCGTAGCTCAGCAGAGGCAGAGGGGGGAAGGTCCTGGAGGCACAACTCAGGCTGTGCCACTGCTGCAGCAGCCTAGGGTGATGGCAGCCTTCACTCTCCAAAATCAGCACCTCCTCATCTCCATCAGTGCACCCCTTTCCCCTGCCCTGCCAGGCACAGAAACTTCAATCTCAATCCCAATCCCAATCTCAATCCCAATCCCACACTGCAGCCTCTGCCTGCTGCTGCCCATATGCTCCCCAGTGCAAGCAGAGTGGTTCAAGCATCTGGAGTGAGTCGAGGTGGAACAACTCTGTCTCCTCTCCTTATGTCCCAGAAGACACTGAAACAACCCCCAAATAATCCAGAGGAGAGAGTCACCTCTTCCCTGCACGTATACAAAGGTTGTACTTGTAGCACCAACAGCTGCCCTAAAAGGCAGCTCAGTCCTGTGTAGCTCACCAGCCTGGTTGAGCAGGGAGTGCAGCATCTCCACCGACATCCACTACCACAGAAAGTCCTGTCTGTTGGGCTATAACCTCCAAGGAGTATTTTGCAACTGAAGAAAGACCCCCTTTCTATAAAAAGCATGAGAAAAGACTCAAAGAGCAGGAGAGGAGGGAAGGCTGCTCTAAGCACCCTGCAGACCCAGCCCTAGAAATGCCCCAGCATAAGGGAGCACAGCCAAGGTTTGAGCATCCCAGTCTGGTCTCCCCTAGCTCCCTGCAGCATCTCCCAGCAGCACAGCACCTCGTGTATCACAACAGTATTGCAACACACTGATAACATAAACTTTATTTCAACTTACGTCCTGCTTGCAGCAGTGCTGAGCCAGAGTTATGCCACAAGCCAAAATCCAGTTCCCACAGGGACTGTATGACTGTGCAAGTGCCCAGGTGCTATGGGGCTTGACTGCAGCTCATCTGGAGTTGTGCCATGCACTCACGCACAAACACAAAAACTGAGGGCAGGTGTGCATGAAAATAACCCCCTTCCAACCTGGTGGAGGAGCCCACCCCATGCAGAAAGGTTTATTGTGGAAGTTGTGTGCAGGTCCCGAGGGAGAGAGGCTGCTAGTGACCTCATGGGTTTCTTCCACTGCTGCCCTCTCCGCTGCCATGAGTCAGAGATTAATGACAGGCCATTTGTCAGCACCGGTGGCATCATTGCCAATCTCATTTCTGAGCAGACATCTGACCTTGCTTGCCTCCCCGAGACCCGTGTTACCGCATGGCTCCAGCAGCCTCCTGACAGCTCCCCAGGGAAGCAACACAAGGCAGAGAACTGGGCTGTGACAGCTTGGTACTGAGTCAGGATGCACAGACAAACAGCTTAGGATGAGCAGTGAGTGTTTGTCAGCTTGTCCCACTGCCCTACCCTCCTCCCAGCTGGCACCCAAGAAAGGGTCTCTCTTACCAAGCACTGGGGTAGGTTATAGAGAAGGGAGATCTGTGCCCGAAGAGGAAGGCATAGGCAAAGCAAGTCTTGCCTGAAACTCTGGAAGGAAGGGAAAAAAGGGTGTGGGAGGGGGTCACACGATCTTTTTGCCAAGCCTGCAGTATCTGTGTCTCTGTCCACACTAGGCAGCCAGCTGAAGGGATCAGTGTGCAGTTCCAGATGTGGCACCCAGAGCTTCTCCACAGGCAGCCATGACCAAGAATGAATCTTAACCCAGATGTCACTCAGTGAGGAGACAAGCTAAAATCCAGACACAGATCCACCCTGCATTCCTGAGCAGGGCTTGTAAACACGTCCTGAGGTGTAGATGACCTCTGCCACAGGGTCCAGCACTCCTCTGCCCCAAACCAGACAGTGTTGTCACTGTACAAGTCCACTATGTGACTGTCACTTGGCCACCACACACAGTTCAGGTCCTCCCAGGAAGGGAGCAGTGAGACAACAAGAGGCACAGTGGAAGGGGACCAAAGCATCTTCTCCATCAGGGCGTTCCAAGCACACCAAGGCTTTTCAGCCTGGGAAGAAGGAGGAGGCAGGGCTTACTTAGCTACAGGACCTTGGGGTAGACACATTGTGTTGGTTGAACCATAATGTCCACACTGCTCCCTAATGAACAACAGAAAAAAAATTATTTCCAGTGGAGCAGAGAAAATTCAAGAACAAGTCTTCTGACAAGTGCTGGTCCTGGACGCAAGCTTTGCCTCCACACAACCCTCAGCCTTAGACAGCCAGATGCATCCTCAGCAGGAGGGATGAGACAACCACCAACACAGCCTTCTTCTGTGCCAAGTGAAGCCAGTCCCAGCTCTCATGCTTCTCAGAAGGAGAACAAATTAAAATGATGTGGGACTGGGAAAAGACCCACTTGGTTAAGACGAAGAAATCAGTGCCATTAAACATCATTAGAATAATATGCCCAGAAAGCTTCATAAAAGGAGATACCATATGATTGAATGCTCTCCAGACCCTCATTTTACACAGACCCAAAACATCAGCCTAGAGCCTCTTTTAACAGCCAACTCTCACAACAATCAGGTTTTAAGTTTTGCTTTGTGATATGTTGTATTTTTTTTTCCCGAGGAGCTTTTAGGTCTGCAATTGAAACTACAATTCCTTTAGTTCCTGGGGGTGGGAGAAAGGAAAAATCATTTTTCATTAAACTGAAGCAAATGGCATTTTTGCTTGTCAAAAATATTTGACACAACTCTGAGAGACTCGACCAGACATATAAATAAAAGATTTAAATCCTTCTGCTTCAGAGCTTAAGAAAAACCTGCTGTCAGTCCAGTGCTAGTACAAGCTCTCTCCTTCAGGTCACACCCCCTGGGGGTTGCCAGCATCATCCTGGCACTGATGCTGGAATAGAGGGCAGGTACCAGCCTTTTCATGAAAATAAAACCCCACCAGCCCGTGTTGTCCCTCTGCAGGCTGCTCTCTCGGAGACAGGATCAGCCTCCCCTGGCTCAAGCAGCAGGGAGGTGAGCAGCATCGATCCCTTCCCTCTCCTGCCACCATCCATATCTGATAGCTGCATCGACCGAGCAGCACTGGATGCTGCATTTCCTGGGCCACCTGGGCTGTCACCAGCCGCCACCGAGCCTCCTTCCCCATCCGTCGTGTCAGCGGCCACGGATGCCGTGACAAGACACAGAGCAGTGTCGAAGCCCATTTTGAAATCCTTCTATCCTTTTCAAGCCAGGGAGGCTTATGTGTATGGATTTATACTGTTTGCCCCAATATTTAGCTACTGAGCTGACTAATCTGTGTGCAAGAAAAACCGTGGTGGCTCAGAGGCTGAGCAATCTACATCATTCATCATTTAGATTAGCTATTGTCTTAATCCTCTTTAAACTGTTGTATAATACATAAAGGAATGGATGCCCTATATGCTCAAGATGTGCAGAAAAACCCAGGATGAAGCTCAGAAACTTGGACAGAAGTGAGAATGACAAATCCTACCAAGCCGCAGAAGGGAAAGGAAACTTGTTGCAACCCCTGACAGATGGTTTAGCTTCTTCTTGCTCTCTCCACCCCAGCAGCCTTTAATTATTTCCTAGCCAGCTTCCCAAATTACTTCCCAGGCAGCTTCCTAGAGCTCTTCTGCCTTCTCCCTTCATTACAACCTCACGATGAACTGTGGGCCCTAACCTGCAGCAGCCCATGCCATGTAGTCTTGCTGCTGCTCCGAGGATGTGCAGCCCTGTGCCCTGGGAGCTGGGACATCCCACTCCAGCATCAGCCGTGGCTGTGCTGCTCTCAGAAAGGCCCAGTGCCACGCTTTGGGCCATGCCTGGCAAACAGACAGGCTCAGGTCAAAGATTAAAGCCTTGCTTGGCTGTCCAGGATCATGCCACATATTGCTGCAGCGCCCGGATGGTGGATGAACAAAACCAGGTTTCTTTATGGTAACAGCAGAGAGTTCAGGGGCAGAGGGAGGGACTGCAACAAGGCAGTGGCAAACAAGGCTTTAGTTCACTGCCTGCTGGAGCTAAGGGAACTAATAAACAGACAGATGAGCTAAATTGTCTTCTGAACCTCTGTATCAGTATTCACATTACAGAGCCTGCTTCCAGCAATTCCAGCGTATTAATAATAAATGCTACATAATTACAGCAGACTTGCTTTGTCCTCTCTTTCTGTTTACTGTCAATGTCTCTTTAACCCTTTGCAGCCCACAGCTGGCTCTCCGCTGGCACCAGACCCTCCACAGATAGCACAGCCCTGGCATCACTGATGGGTGCCTCTCCCATCTCCCTCCTGGACTGGTCCAGGTGCAAGGGGAGGTAAAGAAAAGCTCAAGTGCTGATACCACTCAGCAGCGATTACTTTCTACCTGTCAAAGCCCTCACAATGTTGCTCCAGGGCATGAAAAAGGTGTCTTTGAAGCCTTAGGAGCACCCCCAGGCTGGGATGAGTTGGGAACTGTGCAAACAGCATCTCCATCGCAGAGCTGTAACAAGTCACCAAGAGCCTCTTAACAGCACAGAGGGTTTATGGCCTCTCCTGGTTTTAATCCCCACCAGACTTGCAGCTGGATCTGCCTCCCCTACATGTATGTTTTTGGGGTATCTCTACTCCAGCCCATTGGGACCCTTCCTGCTGCACCCATGGTCCTTGGGCTGTCAGTGGTGACAACCACCTGGGGTGCAAACACACACTGCTGCGAGTTGGAAGTGGGTTCTGGAGCAATCCCTGAACGACAGATTCCTGGGGAGACATAGGAGATGAGTCACACAGGTCCCAAGTCTGGCACCCAGGCAGGGAAGAACAAAGGTTTTGGATAATCAAGTTTCATACCAAATACCTCCTGTGTTTGAACAGTGGCCACATTCCCCATTCCTAGCAGCACCACAGCTCCACACAGCTGCTCCTCCCAAGTCTCCTTCCTCACATGCAAGCTGTGCCAAAATGCCTGCCCTGTCTGATCATTTCATGAGCTGATCCAAATGAGAGTTAAAGACCCTCTGGCACTTTTCCCCTGAATTTTCGAAGTGTTTCATCCAATGTAGCTGCAAACTGAACTCTGGAGCCCACTTTAGTTCTCACAGGACTCTTGGTAAGTATTTCTTCTTCAGTTACAAGCAAAAAGCCTCAAAACTCTGAAGAAAGGCCCACAGTAACAGTGCAATGGCAGTTTTTATCTGAGCACAGGTTTAATTTGCACCTTTCAGGCTAGCTGTCTCTTTCCCAGCACTGCAAGGAGGCTGCCATGGCTTTTAACACGGCTTCAATAAGAGAACAAATACCTCAAATGGGATTTCTGCAAGAAACCAGCATGCAAAACAAAGTATGCCTGCCTTCCAGTGCAAATTAACTCAGCTTCTGACCCGACTGCAGACCTTTCCAGACAGGAGACCCACTGGACAGCAAATGAATGCCAAACAACTCAGATGCAAATCTTGCCCTGCACAGAGAGCCTCAAATGCTAAAGGAACACTTGGTTCAAACAGCTGGGCACTGAAAAGCCTTGAAATGGAAAAACACTAACAACTTAAACCCAGTTACATCACTCACACAGGGAAAGTGAGGCTGGAGTGAGAGAAGAACATCAATCCCTCAGACACAGTGTCTCCCACTCCACCTGGGACACACAGAGCAAGCCCCAGCTGACACCTTGACATCATTTTCCAGTGGTTCACACAGCTGCACACATCCACTTTGCATTTTCTGTGCCATCTCTCCTCTGCCAGGTGAAGCATAGAAGATTTTTTTTCTCCCTGTACACAGACACTTTTTTTGATTTCTCAGAGAATGAAGCAGCAACCAGTCATTCAGGAGTAATCACTAAAGAAAAAGGAAGATGATTACAGGCTCCAGTAAAAGTGAGAGGGACAGATGGTGCAAGGCCTGGGAGCAAGACACAAAGGCAGGAGTCCTCTGGACCCTTACATGGATCATGCATGCCAGAAAAGGACGGAGCAGAATGGAAATTGGGAAGAAATGGGATGATCATCATTACATCCAGCTTTTCCTTGTAGGACAGCACCAGGAAGTCTACGTGGAGTTAACGCTATCAGATCTCCCATGGGTACAAGGGAGGGCAAGTTCATCCTTGCTGGGTGGCCCTGGGTTGATTGCATCTCTGCTATCTTTTCACTCACTGCCACTTTTGGCAAGGTAGCTCCAATTTTTACATGGCAGGGACCTGTGCAAAGGGTGGGCTGGATTCCCCCCACACAGGACAGTACAACCAGCAAAGCAACAATCCATATGGACAGGAAGGCAAACCCACAAAGACCTGCAAGGAAGATGACATATGTCAGCCTCAGAAAGGAAGATCCCGAGCTGGACTGGGACACATGCAACCTGTGCTGCTGGAGGAGCTCCCATTCACAGAGGGAAGTGATGGCCCTGCCAGCCCCTCGCAGCACCCGCCAGACACACGGGCAGCCCCCAGCACTGCTGAGGTGGCTGTCACAGAAGGATTGCAAGTGTGGAAGTGCCTGGAATGACCCCTACTCAGTGATCAACATTTGCTTTGGGATTATCAGCCAGCACTCATAGGTGCAAATACAGAAAAGCATTAGCGTTCTGAGGTCCCAGACTCATCTCCAGGATGACCTGCATCTCAAACCTCTGCCAGGACTGCTTCCTTGCTTTCTAACAACATCCATGTCCAAATCCACCCCCCAAATCTCAGGATGCTCCTCGGCAGTTGATGACAACGCGTAGTAGGCTGTACAAGCCTCCACATCATCCCCCCTCCTCAAGCCATTTAGAATAGAGGCAGCAAGTTATTAATTACAAATTAATCTGCTAATTGATAGTAAGCTCTGTTAGCTCTAGGGGAAACAGAGGCAGAGCTGTGCCACTCACATTATGGTTCACTGATTGCAAGTGCAGTATGAGGGGCCTGAGCTCCCCAAGAAAGCTGCTGAGGGCACAGTCATACCACTTCCAGCTTCAGCTGCATGCCTCAGCCCAGAGATCTCTTAATCCTTCACTTCCTCCACCCCTGACCTGCCTCCAAGTACAGTGAAATCCAAAGGTTCGAACACCCTCTCCCAGGTGACAGTCAGAGCCCAGCACAAACCCACACCTGCAAGCACCAGAGATTGCCTCCATCAGACTTTTTCTCTAACACAGCAATTAGCTCTGTGCAAAACCAGCACAGAGTGACAGCCCCAGGGCTCGCCCCAAATAGTGATTTCCTCTCTTGGAGGGGGATGAGCAGTTTTCCTATCACCACAACCCAGCAGCAATTCAAGGTCTGTACAAAAAGCCTTGGGTTTGTCTGGTCCTGTGTGGACTCCTGTGTCTTGGAGGGAACAAGGAGATGAAGCAATGCAAGAACCAGCCCATGCCAGGCAGGAAGGATCACTTCATCTGAAATCCTAGAGCTTAAGAAATCCCTCCTGCCACAAGCTCCTCAGCTTTGCCTTCTGAAATGCAAAGAACACAGTGCAGAATTACCTCCTCTCTTAACAAGTTACAGGTGAAAAAAATAATGTAAGTAAATAATGAAAAAGAGGCACTAATAAAACAACAATATTAGTAAGTAATGAATAAGAGGCAGTAAAGTTCTAAAATATTTCACCCCTTTGCCCCAACTTTGAAGAACATGGGAAGTTCTTCTCTTGCACGAGAAGCTCAGCACCTCCCAGCTTTGGAGAGACCTGCCTTGTCCAGGGGCTCTGCTGGAGCAGGACTAGTTCTGCTGGGCTTGGCAATCAAGCAGCTGATGCCAAGATATCCATCCATCCACTCTCACACTGCCCTTCTCCTCTGGCAGCTCAATTAAGCCTAACGAATTACATCCAGCACAAGTCATGAGCAAACACAGGAAGACTTGGCGACTGCAGTGCTGTGCAAGCAGAAGGTGAATAAATAAAATTGACTCAAGTTGATAGAAGATGCCAATTTGGTGGTAGAGAATCTGTAGTGAAGCATCTGCTGTTTGGGTGACTTTGACTCAAAAGGGGACAAGACAAAAATGACATAAAAACAAGTTCAACCTTTAAATAGGAAAAACTCCAGAGATGTTTTATTCTATTTCAACATTTAAGTTTTAGATTAAGAAAAAAAAAACAAAACCACAAAAAACAAAACAAAAAACAAACCACAAAGGCCCCCAAAAAACATATTTGTATGCATTACCAGAATGAATTTAGGATCAGAGCTATAAACTACTGTAGCCTGATCCAGATCTCAACTTAATGGCATGCAGAGGGCACAGGACCAGTCATCTCAGAGGTTCTGCATCTTTGAGGGCTGAGTATCTCAAAGACAGGACTTTTCCCATCTTCTATTCCTCTTGGCAGTGTCTGATATGGGGACAAGATTCTCAATGCTTGACTGGCTGACACCAAACTAGGCTGTGGTCTGCTGCCCTGTCCCTTGGTGCTTGCAAAAAGCACTCCATCTCCTGCCTCTCCCTACCCATCAAGAAGTTCAAAGTTGCCATGGTCCCCCTCAATATCCTGCTTCACCTTCCCTTCCCCAGGCTGCACAGACCCATTGCTCCTCCAACATCATTCTTCTCCACAAACCCTCCAAGTTCCCCTGCCCAAAACCACCCCAGGGAGTTTAGACACTTCATTCCCCCAGGAGATGATGGAGGGGAAATCTACAAACCAAGACAAACTGCATGGCTTCCTAACAGACAAGAAATTCCTAGCTGTGCCCAGTTGTAAACTGCCACAGTTTTCCCTTCAAAAAACAAAGAGTCCTGCTCCATGGTGGCACAAACAGTTGCCGTTTCAAGACAGTTTCCCTCCTCCCTTCCCCTTCCCTTCCCTGTTCAATTTGAAGTCAATTACAGGAAGGTTAATGGGGCAGAGAGGATGCCAGTTGGCTGGGTAATGATGTCAAAGCACCTGGCATTGCCTGGGCAACAGCTAGGCAGCGGGGATGCAAATGAAGGCACAGGATTGCACTTGGTCCCTCGAAACGAGCTGATGCAATTGAGCGTATCAGCATTAATGAACATGGAAATAACGAGAGAGCACCCAGAGAAACAAGACACTGATGGGGAGTGGGGGCTGTGCTCACAGCAGGGGGATATGGTGATGGGCACCGTGTTCTGGCTGTCAGTGGGAGCAGCTTCCACAGTGCTGACATTCTCGCAAGGCCTCACCCAGATGTGCTCTCCATGGGTTAACACTCCAGCTTTGCACACCCAAGACCAAATCCTGTTGATCTGCTGAAAGCTCCCCTCTGCGGCTCCTGGCTCCTCTCCAGACAGTCTGTGACAGGAAGAGCAAGAGGGGAGATCGTGTGCGTCAAGAGGCCACATCTCAGAGTGACCTGATAAACACGGGGCCAAGGCAGCAAAGACCCAGGGGCAAGAGGTGCACAGGAGCAGAGGGGCTTGAGGGCATTTCAGTGCAAAGAGCAGCGACCTGCTCAGTGGGAAGGCTGTTCCAGCAGTGCAGACCAGATTCTCCAAAGCTTGCAGTCCCCACATCATCTGAAACTGATATTTTAAAGTTTTTAGGCAGAGGGACAGGAGCCTCTATATGAGATGTTGTCTGCCAGCACAGCACTTGGCACAGGGTGCTTCCATGGACCAGGACTACAGAGCAGCACATCAGAGTACTGCAAAGCCTCAGACACCAGCAGAAAGCCCTTTCCAGTTTTTTTCCACCATCCAACTGCTGTATCTTCTCCTTAGTCCACAAGCTCCCTCAGATCCCCCCCAGCAAATCTACTGCTTGCAAAACATTCACTCTGATGCTATTCATTGCTTTTATATCCCTGGCCTTCAAGACCACTGAATGCCACCACTCTCCCTCTTTCCTGACACCACTCAAACCTCAGCACAGTTCCAGTGAAGCAGCTGCCTCTGGTCCTCATGCAGAGCTCATCCATCCCTCCAAATTCCAGCGGCATAGGTGCTGGTGCCCCTCTTGTGCTCACCCTCTCAACTCTGCAGTCCACCCCCAAAATATACTCCAGGGCAGCAACACCTCCACCCGTAGCTGGAGCAAGGTCCCACATTGGCTCTGCTGCTCCAGGAAAAGCTGCGTTAGAGGGACAGGGAAAGGCTGACAGCGTTTCTCACATCAGTGACTAGCAGAGCTTGCACAGTTGAGACGCAGCTGTGCAAATGAGACCCCAGCAACCACCCCCCAGCCCCAGTGATTCCCCACAGGCGTGAAGAGCAGTATCAGGGACACAAAGAAGCCGACGCCACAGGGAAGCACTTGGGTCACGCATCCATTTACAAGGTCATCGCCCTGTGCCACTTTAGAGTACTTCACTTTCGCCGGAGGCAAGTCAAGGTGACTCGGACAGACGCTGCTGCCGCTGCCCTTGTTCCCACCGAAGCTCCCTGCTATCCCTGTCCTTACGCTGCGAGCCCGGGGGAGCTCAAGGCATCCTTCTCTGCCCTCTGGAAACGGCCCAGAAAAGCAGCAACCCCAGCCATAAATAACACTGGCAATGGGTAAAAGCAGAGCAGCCGTGGACTCTGCAGGGACCGGAGCATCCCTGGCCAATCCATACGCAGGCTCTGTGGGACCCAGCTCTTCCCTCAAGCAAACACCTTCCAAGCATCGTCCCTGCCCACCGCAGCGGGCCCGGGAATGTCTGGAGTCACAGCAGCGCCATCCCAGTGCCAGGTCTCTCCTTGAGTCTCCACGTGTTGCTTTTAAATGTCAGCAGTAAAACCAGCTACAGAGAGGGGATTAAATGGAGGAGGGGAAAGGGAAAAACAAAACAAAAAAAAAGAACAAAAAAAAAATTGAGAGAAAGACGAAAGGGAGAAGAGACAGCTCTGCTAATGAGTCAGCCAGAAGTCGCAGAATCCACTTTAAACACGTAGGGCTTAATTTAACTTAATGGTTTTGTCAAACATTGGCACTCTGTTAAAAGCACAGGAGAGCTGGTAATCCAAATGCCAGTGGCTCTGCCTTTGCTAGTCACAAGAAAGCTACTGTTCCAGTCCCCAGATAGATCCATCTGGTTTCATGCAGGCAGCAAGTATGGCCCTGGCTAATGCAGTCACTCATGAGGGTAGTTCTGTATTTACTTAGCACCGGCAGCAGCTCTGACTTTGCCCAGAACACAAAAAATAAACACAGCCACTGCATTTCTGAGATTGTACATGTCGTAAGGCAGCTCCAGGCTTCTCCTGAAAACACAGCTCTGTCAGGGGGAGAGAGATTTGGAACCTACCCTCGGGAAGACAAAATGAAATCTCTGACCTATGTGGACTTTGGAAAGAAGTTGGAAGAAAAAAAAGAATAGCAAACCCTTTGCTCACAAGCAGGCAAAGAAAGACATGAACTGAGCTGAAAAAACTGGTTCCCCACCCAGCCCAGCTCTCCCTCCTCTTGGCAGCAGACCTAGGACAAGGGCTCCCAGCAAAGTCTGTGAGATGGAATGGGGCTCAACCCCAGGGCAGCAATAGCTCTGCTGCTGTCAAACCCCATTCTTGAAAAAACCCCAGAAATTTCAACCTGCCATTTAAGCTGATCTTCCTTCTGCAGACTGAGCCCATAGTTACACAAGCAGAGAAGTGTTTAATACTCCTTGCCTGTCCTGATGTCCTATTCTGGCAGTAGACTGAGAATTTTTGTTTCATTTTTGTTTTATTCCCTCACTATGGGCACCAGAAGATGAATTTCAACACCAGGCACTGTGTGATTCAAGCCACTGAGCCATGGGCACACCAGAGACAGCAACCAGGGCACTTTCCTCTTTGCAATGACAACAGTCCAGGAAGGTCAAGCTTACCTGTAGAGTCTTGAGAGGAGGCTAAGACATCACTTTTAACCTTGCAACTATCTGCAGCACATCATTCCCTGATCTGTCCTCTGCATCCAATCCTCCCATGCAGCAGTAGCCACCACAAACCGGTGAGACCACAGATGCTACTGAGCTCTGCCCAGCTCCCCTGCCCCATATGCCCCCAAAAGCAGATCCCAGAAACCTTCCCTTCCCAAGGGAAGTTTCTACTTCCCAGGCACATTCCTCAACCCTCCTCAGAGGAACACCTCTGCCATGTACTCCAAGGCAGAGGGTAGTTCAAAGGGCCAGCACTAAAGGAAGCAGTGCTGCCAACCCCCAGAGCAGAGGACTAGAGAGAGAAACTAGTCCTAAACCCCAAGACCATGGACACATTCCCTGCTCCACACAATGCAGGTGGGGAAGGGGCTCCAGGAAAACTCAGAGGAGGCAGTGGGGGCTTTTGAGCCTCTGCATCCCCTTAAACCTCCCCCTTCATCCCAGGACCTGGATTCCTGTTTGATTTAAGACACAAATGGGATCGAGTTTAAAGGTCTCAGCCTGGCCCTTGACTCCTTGGTGGGAGTCTTTCCACATCACAAAACCACCAGACAATTCAGCCTGATTGACAGCCTTTCAGGCAGAGGGGCCCGGAGCTGAGGGAGGGGAGGGGGCCGTGGGTCAGGGCTAAAGGGGGGCAGCCAGAGCAGTGCATGGGGCTGGGAGCAGGGGACAGCTGTGCAGTGGGGACAATGTCCAAGGTTTGTGCTTCCACAGGAAAAAGGGGCTTGGGAAAGGCTGAGTGGCTGGAGCATCCTTGAGGAGGTATTAAGTTCCACTTAATACAGGCAAAATCCAAACTGCAGATAGCACACACAAGAGAAAAATAGAGATTTGGTACAATGAACTCTTTCCTGAGGTAAGGGGATGGCAGCATACACCAAAGAAAGCAGGAAGCTGAGGGCAAGGCAAAATGGGGACCCCAGGGTCAGAGAGAGGAGTCAGTGACAGGCAAGAACCACGAGACATCAAGGATGGAAAAACAGGTCAGCAAAGCCAAAATTCAGTGACCCGGGGCTCAGCCATCCAGGCTGCAGCAAAGGCTGAGATGGCAGCACAGAAGCACACACGCAGGTGGACATGTGCCATATTCTGCCTTGGGCCCTATCCCTGCTCTGCAGCTCTAGCAAAACTCAGCCCAGTGAAGGGACTTGGCCAAGTTATCCCTGCAGCAACAGGCAGGACCCCAGAATAAACAGTGGCAAAGATGAAGTGCTTCCTCACCTCCTCCACCCTTCTACTCCTCACACCCCAGCTTAGGAGAGCTGGACACAATGGTCAGATCCCTCCAACATAGCTCTTCCCCGTTTCAGAGCTGATGCTAGCATCTTCATGGGTCTGCAGAGCCCAGTCCCCCACTGCTTGTGGTCACACCCATCCAAGCCCATTCACCTTGCTAATTTTGGGAGAAGGTTCCCTTGAAAGTATTCTCACTTTGCATGGGTCAAACCCATGCTTGCCAGCCACTTCTCAAGAGGACACTTCTGCAATAGGATGAGAGTCACCACTTGGGGTGACCAGGCAAGGGAATATAAGACGACTACAAATACTTGTCACACTATCTTATTTATACCCCCTTTTACACACAGGAAACCGTTTCTCCTACCTTTCTTTCTTTCCCCTTTTCTAAATAAAAGAGAAAAATTTTAAGCTGGTGCTCTAAAGCACAGCAACCGCCAGCCCATCTCCATGGCTTGCCAAGAGAGCAATTCATCCTCTGCCTCTATTCTGCAGTAGGTAAAGCCCCCCCTCTCGCTTTTGTTCATCTCCCCGCTCTTTTGTCTGGCCCTGAAAGCGTTGATCACTCCTGCATGAGGAATGTGAAACTGATGTGATGTGATAGGAACAATGCTCCAGCCCCAGTCCTTGCAGCCACATCAAAGTCCCCATTTGCATGGCTTCCCCTTGCCTGCCTGTCCCCCTCTGCCCCCGGCCGTGCTCTGGCTGCTTCAGCGCCTTCATTGTCCTCCCAGCTTCGAGCAGCAGCCTTGGCCTCCTGCTAAAAGGCACTCGATGGGTTCCCCATGCCTGCCCATGGGAGATGGGATCCACAGGCAGCGTCTGGCGGGCAGGAGGTGTGACAATCGCAGGTGGCACTGCTGACTAGGATGCACCAACATGCTCTCTCTGCTCATCCTGCTGCTGTCTGGTACCCATTCCCCAATGGATGCCAGGCTGGGGTGGGGGCCTAAAAGGATGGAGAGGTAAGGAAGACAAATCTGGAAGTGTGGGAAAGCAGGGCCTGGCCCTACTAGAGGAGAATGGGGAAGTGCATTAGCGTAAAGATTAGGACATTTCTAAGCCAGTAAAAGGCACAGAGGTAGTTCACACTGAAAATGCTCTGTGCTTGCAGTATCTGAGGAAGGTAGGAGCCTGCCTGTACTTCTGGTGTAATGGGAGAGACCAGGATGCAGACACTCAATGAGGACACAGCCTGACACCTGGACACCACCACACCTGTGAGTGCTTCCAGCCCATGCTATACCCTCCAGCAATGGCAGTGGCACAGGGCTCTGTGGATGCTGCAAAAGTCACTGGAGCAGCTGCATAAACACAGCTCTGGGTCCTGGCAACCTCCTACCAGGCTGCTGAACCCAGGAATGCTGTCACCAGGCAAAAATCCTGCAGCTACAACCCAGTGCTAAGCAATGTCATTCCCAAAGCACACTTCAGAAGGAGTCCAGCTTACCAGACTTCACCAGGTCAAAGGCTTTAACCCAGCAAAGGAGGATGGTGAGAGAAAACAAACCCTCCAGCAAGACAGAGCGCCTGTTCCTCAGCAGCTGTGGCTCCATACCAAGCCTCTGTTGACAGGACAGCAACTGGAAAGTGGTCATTCTACATCTCCCCAAGGCACCATTGGCCTCTAAGTCCAGCGGGAGTTCCAGGAAAGCAAGTTCCCTTTCCCTTCCAAGGGCATTCAGGTGCCTGCTGCCAGGCAGGGAGATGCAGGCAGCACCTTGGCAGGGAAGGGGAAATCCAGGCTGTGACTATGCCAGCTGTGGAGCAAGGGAGAAGCTGACATGGGACAGGTCCAGAGGGGCCACATGGAACCTTGTAGCACCAATCCATGCTGGAAACAGGAAGGACACTGATTTCTCTGCAAAACTGAGGGCTGCTGGTACACCTTGCAAGCTGAAGGAGTTAATTTTTGGCAAAGAGGTAATAAACTTATCTTAACCTTGCCATCAGGGCCCATGTAAGACTGATTTCCCATCCCTCTCATCCTGTAGTATTTGGCTTCCATTCAGCCTTGACACCAGCAAGGTGTCAGCGTGATGCGGAACTGGTCTGTGCCACCAACCAACATGCAGAGATGGCCAGCATGTCTACTGAACAACAGAGGCTTCCAGATCCAGCCATTTCCAACACAGAATGCAAGATTCAGGTGAATCTGTGAATCCGCAATCAATGCTTTGAGTCCAAGCAAATCTCCATCCTGCACCTCATACAATCAGTGAGGAAGAGGGAATCCAGGTGTTTTGGCTTCAAATGCAAAGAAAACATAAAAAAACAGTCCAAGAGTCATGCCTGAATCATCAGCCCCAAGATCCAAATGCACTCATGGTTTACATGCAGGAATTAGTGCTCTAATGTAAAATTAGTGCTTTAATGTTAAACTTCTTAAGCATTTCCCAGGCCACCTCTACTCAAGCAGCTTCCCTTGAGATGCTCTACCTTTCCTCAGTTTTTATCTGGTTTTGCTTATTTTTTTTTATAAGCTTATAAACTACAAGCTTAAAAATTTGCTTATTATTTGCCCCCTATTCAAGTGCCTCTGCTTCTCATCTCTGGCTGGAGCTCATAAGCCTGCCAAGGGACACAGCACTGGCAACTATTCCTGATTTATACTGATGGAGAATATAACTTCCCTTTACTAAAGTAAATAGAGTCACTACCAAGAGGCAGAGCACAATATTTTTTTATTAATGAGCATATTTCTGTCTCAGTGCTCACCGGGGATGCAAGACAGTCAACATGGAAGAACTAAAACCCTCTTCCCTAACTCGCTGGGTCACATTTGCTACACAAGGAGTCTGCTGTTGTGCATTACACCTGGCCAATGTCACTCCTGTTTAGGAAAGAAGTCTCTGCTAGAGGAGCATCTTGGGGTTTGATTAAGGAGGGTATTTCTTTCTGGCACTCAGACTCTTCCTGCCAGTGTGGTTTACCTTAGGATGACACCAGAAAGGCTGTTTTGCTGTAGCTGTCCTCACACACTAAACAGAGCCTCCAGCAGTTTTGAGGCTCCTTCGTGAGGCTGGGGGAGGCACAGCAGACCCAACCGTGCTGCCCTGCCCTCTCTGGACTCCCACCTGGTTATCCCCAGGGGATAAAGCTCTGAGTCCCCTGCCGTGGGCTGACCCAGGCTGGATGCCCACCAAAGCTCATCTACCACTCTCTTCCTCAGCTGAACAGGAAAGGTTGAAAATACAGCTAAAGCTACTCACTCAAGATTAGGGCAGGGAGAAATCACTCACCAATTACAGTCACTGGGAAAACAGACTCAGCTTGGGAAAATTAATGCATTACCAATCAAATCAGAGCATGGTAATGAGAAATTAAACCAAATCTTAAACCACCCTTCCTTCTTCCTAGGCTCAACTTCACGCCAATTTTCTCTACCTCATGTCTCACAGAAGGTCAGGGGAATGGGGATTAGAGGATGCAGTCAGTTCATCACACGTTGTCGCTGCTGCTCCTTCCTCCTTAGAGGCTGGAATCCTCACACTCTTCAGAGTGGGCTCCCTACCACAGGAGATAGTCCTACACAAACTTCTCCAATGTGAGTCCATCTCACCAGCTGCATTAACTTCTCCAGCACAGGTCCCCTCCACAGAGTCAGGAACAGCCTGTTCCAACGTGGGTCCCCCACAGGGTCTCAAGTCCTGCCAGCAAACCTGCTCCAGCATGGACTCCTCTCCACAGACCTGCTCCAGCACAGGGCCACAGCCTCATTTGGGCAGCCAGTCGCCGTGGTGTGAGGTCTGCCCCAGGATGGACCCCCAAGGGCTGCAGGGGCACAGACGCCTCAGGCGAGTCTTCACCATGGGCTGCAGGGGGAACCTCAACTCTGACACCTGGAGCACCTCCTCTCTCTAGGCCTTTGCTGTCTGCAGAGCTATCCCTCTCACGTACCCTCATTCCTCTCTTCTCTGGCTGCAACTGCAATTTTTTCCCCCATTTCTTAAATCTGTTATCCTAGGGTCTCTGCCACAGTTGCTGGTGGTAAGCAGCAGGTCTGTCTTGGAGCCAGCTGTTATTGGCTCTGTGAGACACAGGTGAAGCTTCTGGCAGCCCTTCTCACAGAAATCATCTCTGTGGCTCCCACCCCCATCACCAAAACCTTGCATACAAACCCAATACATCCGATGCCCCTGGCCCTGGAAGATTGTTTTTATGTAGCTATAATGGTTTGGTCGCTTGTAGCAAACAAGTAATTTTGCTCAGAGCCTGCAGGGCTGCAGGACAGGAGCCTTGTTCTCATGTTAAGGCAGTGAGCTGTTGCAGAAGAGAGCACAGATAAGAAGCTCTACACCTCTCCAGTGCCCCATCTCCTCAGCCCTCCACACAGCTGTGGGCAAGACAGGACAGGAGTCTCAC
>VZTB01018200.1:97375-127967 GCA_013397245.1 Thryothorus ludovicianus
ATGCTGCATCAGGAACAGGGAACAAGTTCTTTGTGCCATTAATGGATACAGTGATCCCCACACTGGGCATCACCCTCTAGAAGTGGGAAAACCCTGCAGAACCTCCTGCCCCCACAAGCAGGAGGTATCATTCCTCACCTGGGGGTCAGGGACCAGGAGATATCCAACCTTTTACTTTACCTCAGTGGTTGTCACAAGCTCCTTGCCACCTCCAGCAGGTGATGCTGAGCTCATGGGATGCTGCATCTGGAGGAAGCGCCCTCCACTTACCTTACACCAGCATGGCAGCATGCTGGAGCTCAACACTCCTAACCCTTCCATCCCATGGAGAGCCAAAATGCAGTGAGACAGTTCAACAGAGCCACTTGACTCACTGCATCCAATTGCCATTGGAGTCATACCACAGGTGAAGAGATCTTAAATATAGCTGGACAGATGTTGTTTCAGGGCTTCCTAGTTCCCTGCCCCGAATTCACTCCCGGTTTCTGCAAGACACAGTTAATTCTTGACCAGCCACCACATGTGCAAGTTTCTTTGCTTTCAATTCGCCCAGCAAAATCCATTTACCCTGCCTGTCTCATCCGGTTTCCATCAAGCTTGCTGAATTCTCCTCCAGTGAAATAAGCAAGCTTACTGTAACACTTTCTTTTGTAAGAGCATGGTGAAAATGACAGTCTTTCTGGTACCCGACTATTTCCCTTCACAGGAGCTAAACATTGCTTGTTTTCAATTGTGAACTGTTCTGACTTCTTAAAATGCATGGAAGTACCAAGAGAGTCAATTCAACCGGGAAAGTTTCTAAAAGAGAATATTCACTTACCTTGCAGTTTCCTGTGGAGAAGTTTAGGCTGGTAATTTACTAGCCAAGGCTGTGGTGTTCTGCAGGTGAACATGAGGGGAAAGCAGTGCAATTCAACATCTGCCTTGTCCAGAGGCAGCCATGAAGAAACAGATCAAATTGTGGTTTAAGGTGCCTGGTTCCAAAGTCCCACTCAGTGGGTCTGTGGGGACAGAGCAAAAGCTCCCCCAGCTTTCACAGCCTGGGGTTTTTCTTGACTTTTGTTGCCAGAGCCACAAGCCACCCTTGGAACTAGTAAAACACAATTCCAGTCCTCTCCAATACATGTTTCCCACCTCAAGGCGCCTCCTTAGGGTTTCTCAGACTGAATTTAGGACAAGAAAGAGAGAAGAGAAAACTCAGATCTGTTCCTCCCATACTCCCTGCTTCTTTTGTATTTCTTTTCTGGTGGCACACACCCATAACAAAGGAGCTACAAGACACCGAAGTTATTTGCCCTTTGATAAATGCTGCCAAAGAAGCAGCATGTGAGTCAGAGTGACCCTTTGACCCAAAACCAGTCAGGGAACCAGGTCAAGCTGCTATCTGCAAGCACCTGGAAGACCCAGAGTGTTAACTTCTGCCCAGACATGAGCAGCCTCAGAGCAGAGGAATATCCCAAGGGATGCACACCAAGGAAGGAGACCACCAGAAAGCTCTCCTCCCATCCCCACTCCTGCCTAAGTAGGGCAATTGTACATCTGGAGCCAGGCAGCTGACAGGAACCCAGCATGGTGCACACCAAACTATGCAGAAGGAAACCTGGCCCCTGGACTCCATTTGCAAAATGCTTGAAGTCTGATGCTTTCAGCACAGGAAACATCCAAACTCCTTACACTTTAGGATTTAATTTCCCTCCTGCAGTAGCCTGGAGTTTTCATTTCTCATTCTCTCTTGTTTTGGTTTCCTTACAGTCTTTTCACATCCTTGCTTTTTTTATTTTTTTCTTTTTTTGGCGGTTCCTCAAGTTTCATTCTCTTTTCCAAGTTACACAAGATGAATTTAAGACTTCTGCCACTCCTCCCTGCTCATTAGCAGACATAAATTAAAAGCAGAATTAAAGAGATTACTTGCAATGCCACTTGAGACACCTTCAAGCCTCTTATTGCTTTACCATGTACTGTGAATTCTGACCCACCAAGGGACTTTACATTCAGACCTTGCCAAGTGTTTATCTGCGTCCTGTTAGATTCAGGGGAAGAGCTCTCTCATCCTTCTCAGAAATAAAGTAAGATTAAGACTTGGCTGGAAATTTTCCATTCCTGCAGCAAGTTTTGTTGCAAAAAAATTACCACCTGCTAAGGTGTTTTGACACTAAGGAGCAGATATGACCCACTTGCCAGAAAAAAAACTCCCAAACACGCAACAAATTATTTTTTTGTTTGTTTGTTTCATGAAGTTTGGGTAGGATGTTACCAGACCTGTACTGGAAACAAGCTACCACCTGCAGGGTCCTGGTCAGCCACAGCCTCCTACAGAGACTACAGCTACAGTGATCCAAGAAAAATCACTGCACACCAGCCTGCTGCCAGGACCGAGAGCATGCTGTTGATTTCTGCACTTCCAGGTGACAAACAGCTGAGGATCTGAAGACTTCCATTGCTGTGCTCTGCTGCACCTATCACCTCCCATCTGCGATCCTGCGTGTCAGGGCTGAGAGAGATGCCAGTTGCTCCATGCTCATGGCTTCACTGACATTTGCACCCAGACACTCAGAGACACAGTCTGAGTGCAATCACAGCTATTTCTGAAGTCTCATATGATGTTCACAGGTACAGTCTGTGTTGTTAAAACTCAGCTGGCACAAACCAGAGGGCACGGGGCTTACAGGGTCCTGCCTGTCCCACAGCACTATTTGCATCCTGACCATCACATATAGACCCTGGCAAGACGCAAAACTGAGCTCAAGTGCCTCAGGGATGGAGGGCAGGGCGCTCAACCACCTGTGGGAAAAGAGCAGCAAGAAAGACTGAGCACGTGTCAGGAGATATTCTACCCCAGCTGGTCACCGGAAAGGGGCTGGGAGTGATGAGGACAGAGAAGAAAGCAAACAGCTCAACAACTGTCAGCTCAGAGCGCCAAGGCACGGCGAGCGCACATGGGCCATCGCTGCTACGTAAGACACCACATGCCTTAATCTCTCCCAGGGGAGAGAACCTCGTCCAGCCCAGACTGTTTGTGTACTCAGCTAATTTTGTTGCCTGACTTTCCACCTACTTGCTCAGCGGAAAACCGATCCTCCCAAGTCATCATCGCTATTTCATCCCTACCCTCGGACCCAAGGCCATGGCACAAGCAAAACCCTGCCACGCTGCATCAGCTGCACACCCAGTGTCACAAGGGCATCTGGCTCTCCTTGCTGTGCCCCCTTTGCTGAAGCTCCTCTTCCACGCTGAGCACCATCTATGCCAGCACAATCAAATACTGCAGTCCACTTGTTAACCTAAACAAGCTGCCTATATCCTAAAATGCCATTCCAAATCTCCTCTGTGGCTCCCACACACAAGTCAGGCTGTTCAAGTGCAGTAATATAATTAAGGGGAAAAAAATGCCCTGCATACACCAGGGAGTATCCTTAACAGCATGAGCTTAGTATTAGCCCTTGCTAGAGCACAGTGAGACTATTCCTGGCTGCTGCCTCCAGTGCTGGTGTCCACACTAGTGAAAAAAAGAGGTTGTGGAAGTGGAACAGCTTCCAAAAAGAATTAGGAGAATGAATTTGGAACTGGAAAGCCTGCTGTGCAGACACAGGCTTCAGCGCTCAATTGGTTCAACTAAGCCAAGGGATGATCAGGAGAGGACTTAATCACCCCCTGCAAAAGTGCAGGGAGATGATTTCTGCTGGCAGGGGGACTCTAGTCCAGGACTGCCCAGATTCCATAGCAAAGATAAAGGAGACAGTTCTGGTTGTGGGTCCATTTAAGAGGGCAAACTAGGCTGAGGGGGCAAATATCATGCCCAAGTCTCAGCTGCAACTGCAAGCCACCCCACCCATTAGGGCCTGAGCTGTAAAAGACAAGGGCAGATGAGCACTGGAGATACCCTGATCCCCTTCCCTGGACCAGCCAAAAAGATGAACCAGAAGCCAACGTGCATCACAAAACCAAGGGCATCTACTGACAGGCCACCCTGAGATGTCCCTCTGCACCTTCCTTTTTCTCTTCATTTCACATGTAAGAAACTTGGCAGAGGAGAAGACCATGTTCTCAGAGTCAGGCCAATGGAAAAAGAGAAGGCAGATTATATTGCTTTTAAAATGCAAGTCAGCTATCCTCACTGCATCAAGGGGAGGATCACTTTGGACAGACCAGCAACCTTAAGAGGTCAGAACAGGCATTCCCTGTGTTCCACCATCACTTTGAAGTCTCACTGTTCTTTCATTCCTGCTTCCATATTGAAAACAGTTTTGTCAGGGAAGCTCTGCAAATCTAGAACTCATCTGCAACACCAAAGCCTGGTCTCCACTCCCTCCAGCTGCAGCACACTTCATCTTTCAGGCAAGGCTGCCTGGGATGCCTCCTTGAGCTGAGTAATAAAAGCACAGATCTTTCATGCTGGGGCTGAAATCTCATTTCAGAGGTGCATCCTGGAGCTGGAAGTGCATGTGAGAGTGCAGAGACATTACACCACTTCATGTGGGGACAGGAACAACTCGGTGGGAGCCCTTCTTGCCCCTCAGACTGGGGCATCGTTTGCACTGTCATCACCCCTGGCACCAGACTATCTTCTTTTTTAAGGCAAAGGGACACAGTTATTTACATTCCATCATTAATTCCCCTAATGCCCTGAAGAGTATTTACTGAGGTTAGCCAAGCATTTGAGATGCTTGCAAAATACCCTCAAGCTTTCCTTAATAGCTATTTCTGTATAGTCATATTTTGTTCCCAATCTCCCACACACCTCTTTGGGCTTTTTTAGTCTTGCTAAAGACAGGTATAAAGAGATGGCAAGGATCTCAATCATTTGCGAGAGGAAAATAAATTGGTGAGAAAACAATTCTATTTAATGGACCTATTCTCTCTCTTCTATTTTCTTCTCCCTGGCAGTACTGTGAAAAAGCCTTTCTCCTTCCTTCCACCACCAGCTGGAGAGGCTGAGATCATCCACTGCAGACACTTCCACACCATAACTTCCAGATTCATCTCCTTGTGAACTCAGGAGCACCCACACTCCTCTCTGGCATCCAGCAGCATCCTTGCAGATGAGTTTTTAATAGTTTGACTGTTCTTCCCAGGCCCACAGAAATCCACAGAGGAGCACATTTCTTCATTTTACATCACTCACTGCTGCATGTCTTTTCACATTTTTTTCCTTTCCTGGTCCTCTTCCTGATGCAATTCTCCAGGGCCACTTCACACCTCTGAGAGCCTCCCACTTTAAAGTCCACTTTCAACTTCAGTTTCCCCAGGTACAGAATTATTAACTTAAAAATGCAACCAGGCAAGGTATTCTGGGGACATAAAGCTTCCTACAACCTCACAGTAAGAATCCTGTCACAGGCCTTTCTTCCCCCACAACAGTCCACTGTTTCAGCACAGCTTTCCCTAGACCTTCTCCTGAAGGCAGCTAGAACCAATACAACTTCTTTGGTCACCAGGCTTCTGTGTGCTTGCAGTGCTGCCACTCAGCGTTAGTAGGGTCAGTGCTGAGCCATCTTGTGCCCCCCATCCAAGTGCAGTTGTGTCTCTGCAGCATTTCCAGAGCCTTCAGCTGGACAGCAGCTCCAACACAGCTCACACAGCAAGAGGCCCTGCCTGGAAAGATTTAGAGTCTATGCAGGTACAGCAGGAGAGGGGAAGAAAAAACCCAAAAAACCCAAAACAAAACCAGGTCTGGAGAGAGGAAAGCAACTCGTTGCAGGGCAGCAAGCAGAGCATGCTGTGTGCTCCCTCTCCACTGCCTGAGGTGCTCATCTGCAACCATTCCTGCCTGACTGGTGGAAGCTGGAGCACAAGCGTGGCTTCCGGACACCAAGGCAAAGAAACCTCCATGAGGAGGGAGAGGAGACTATGAGAAGCAGCCAAAAAAGGCTGTTTTGGTTTTACATGAACTCTACGCACCCTTCACCTTCAGGGATACTTCCTGCCCTTGCCACAAGTAACAAGCACATATAATTGAAGGAAAACATCATTTCCCAGAGCACTTCTGATCTGTATTATCCATGCTTGTTACAAGCTGTGAGGCGTGGTCTGGTCTCCATCAGTTCCAAGCAAACAGGAAAGTGCGGCAAAGGACAAGGGGAAGAACTGATGCTGGGAATGCTCAAAAACCAAACCAAAACCACTTAGTAGCTCTTGAAGAACCTGCAAAGACACATTTGGTCTGGCTTGTGCTCAGGCTAGGATATCAAAGCCCTAGGGCATTTGTACAGCCCAAGTTGCTTCCTTGAGCTTCCTTGAGTACCTCACTGGTCAGTCCAACAAAATTACCTGGAAACAGGAAGAAGTTTTCCTTCCTTTTCAGTAATTTTCTTAAATTCTTGGGGGGAGTTTCTTCTTCCATTACACAAGGAGTGAGTTGCTGCTAAACTTTGTCTATTTCTACTCCGCTGTCATGGCTGATAGGAGCCTCCTAGGAGTCACATGGAACACAAGCTACTCACTGTCTCACTCCAGCACCTCCCAGCTCCTCCCCACTTGGAGAATTTTCAAAAAGCTGTTCAGGGACCACATTTCACCAGCTCGCTGCAGAAAGGCCCAATGTTCAGCAGCAAGGCATTGGTAGAAAAGCAGCAAAAAAAGTAGATAAGCAAGAAGACTTAGGGGTAAAAAAATTGCTTTGGCAGCACATTCAAGGTCCCTTTCTCCAGAAGAGCCATGAAGATCCAGAAGGGATGCTGTACACAGCCCACATACTAAAATCAGACTGCCTTTTTTTNAAGAGGCCTGGCCAAGCTGGACAGAGGGTAACTGCATATGGAACTACTCCCAGCAGTGCTGTTTTCCTCTGAGGGATGGTGGGAGGCACAGATCTGGAAACATCACCCACCTCCAAGTCATCTCCTGCAGCTGCTATGACAAATGTGGGGACAGATGGGGAAAGAGTGATGGGAAGCAGCAGTGACAGGCTGCAGCAACGCATCACCTTCCTTTAAACAGTCTCTCTATGTAGAGAATCAGGCTCCTGCTTGCTTCATATTCACCCCTACTGAAAAACCATCTCCCATTCACTCAAACCTCACCCTCTTCTGTCTTCTGCCCTTCTTGCTCCTTTTCTTGCTTCCCTACTCCCATCAAGGCCAGTAAACTCTCTGGTTCAGCACCTTCCATTTGCGAGTTATGTGATTTATACCATCTCCAGTCTGGTAAACTATAAGATATTGGAGAGGATCCAGGACTGCAGGAAGTATGTCTGCCTTGGCAAAGACGAGAAACAGGGGAAGAAACTGGATGGGAACTAGATGGGCTCTTCCTTCACCTGGTGCCCCAACCTCTCTTTTCCAAGTCGTGTGATTTATCTCTCTCCGGACCCTCTCTGCAGGAACCAGGGCCATTACGGAAATTAAAATGTGCTACTGCCAGCAGCTGGCAAGATCAAACCCTCAGCATGCCTGTCCCCTCCCAGCAGGGATGGCAGACACCACGGAGCTTGCAGCCAAGTGCATCAGAGAAGGTGCCAAGCGAAGCTCCTGCACTGCGCCCCGATGGGCCACCAGCTTTGAAGGCTGCTGGCCCAGTGGCACAACTCAGAGGGCCACGCAGATGCCAGCCTGAAGCTGGATGCTGGCACAGCCAGGCTCCCAGGAGCAATGGGAGAATAAACACAGACCTGCCACACCATTGCTTGCAACCCACAGCATAAGCACATCCAAGGTGTCAGAGAGACATCAGGATGACGTCTGAGACCGAGTTTGGGGTGCAGGGAGAAGAAAACCCTTCCCCTTCCCCCCACAGCTTCTCTTCCTAGGAAAATATCCCCAGTAAGGATATGCCTGAATCAAGGGAAGATTCACCTCCCAGGACAAATAACTATCACAGGAGGACTTGTGGCTGCAGGTACTGCTAAAATGTGTGACCAACTGAGAGATCTTTCTCCAAAGAAAGGCTTCAGCTTCACTCTCACAAGAGGAGCCCTAGAAGAGGCAGTCTGATGTCTCATGACTGCAAACACATCAAAGTCATTATCATTCTCTACAAAAATCTTTTTTGCTCATGTATTTCCAAATGATAACACGAGAGCATTCAATCTTGAAGACGTTTGTGCTCTGAGCTGGTGACAGCTCTGGAGGAAGCACAGGAATAAATGTCTGGGGAAGCATATTAGAAGGGCTCAGAGCTGGCAAGGCAGGCACAAACTTCTCCCAAGCAAGATGAGCTCAGTCAGGCATTACTGACTGAAACAAGAAGAGAGAAATGCAACGCATGCTGGGAGGAGATGAATTCCAGGTGTCCCTTCCCAGCCCCATGCAGCAGCATGTTGCTCCCTAGGACCAGCACTCCTCAACCCAAGAAACTGAAGGCATCACTGAGCAGCCCAAAAACTGCTGCAAAGGCAAAACCTCACAGACACACAGCAGCACTTGCATACAGAAGCAGCTGTAGGAGAGGGAGAACAGGTTTGTGAGCAAAGAAATGTTTGGAATATATCATAAAACAGCCCATGGATTTTTGCCATAAGAGACAAAGTGGCCCTTAAAAGTCACGGAATGGAGTCCTGAAGGCTCAGATCTTCATGGCCAAAGCAAGACCAAGAAAGAAGGAAGTCCTAAAACCAAGGGGCCTTAAAATTCCCACAGTTTCCCTGATGAAGAGAATGCAGATATTATGCACAGACCCTGGCCTTAACAGTAGGACAAGGTGTCCTTGTGCACTCAAGCACTAAAACAGGAGCTTGTGCCACCGAGGTTCTGTTGGCCTAAAGTCTTGTACAACCAGAGGGCAAAGAAGAAACCACCAGCTTTGGCAGAGGTATCAGACAATTTCAGTTTTTAATGAATTTCCTGCAAACAGAATCCTTGCTGGCACTTTCCACTGCTTAAGACAAAAGAATGGAAGTTATCATCTAGACAGTCAGAGTACCACCATGTAAACAATCAGCCTAATCCCTCTGATTAGAAGAGGATTTGGGAAAAAAAAACAAAAAAACAAATCAAGAGGGGAAATTTCCTTACTTCCTTCAAACCAACATACTTTGTGCTGTGCCACAAGGTACCCTGATACCAGGCTGTCCTCAGCACACCTGAAGCGTGACAGGGCACTGAGCACTCTATCTAGAGCCAGATATCTAATTCTTAAGTGCCTCTGACCACATCCTGTTAAAGAGATCACAGCAATCTGCCCCCACCACAGCAATATCCTCCTGCACATCACCTGGGAGAGCCTGGGGTGACACTACCCTCAGCTGGATCTGAGCCCTGACCTCCCAGTGCCCTTTTCAAACCTCCTGCACTCTGCTCCCTGCATTGCCACAGTACTCTCGCTCCCGGTCACAAGGAACCTGCCAGGATTGCTGATTAGCTGCATGATCTGCTTAGGAAGGGAAGATCAAAGCACACCAACCAGCTCCTTTGCAGCTTGTGCCATTTCTGTCCTAGGCCTCCCAGTGAAGCACCAGGGTCAGGCAGGTGCAGGCAGCACTGGCTTACTCATGCCTGTCACCCAGGAGTTGGAAGACACTGGAGAAATGTGGTAGCTATGCAACTAAAAGCAAATCTAAATCCCCAATCCAAATGTGGGAAACAGCAGAAGGGAAAGCAAAAGTACCCTTTGGCAGGTCCCTTTCTCCCAAGGAAGGTCACTTGGGTCAGCAGATGCAGGGAGGCGTCAGAGTGGGGCTCTCCATCAGCTGTTGACAGCACAGACACTTCATCTTCCGCCAGCAGGAATGTCTGGGCAGCCCTGCATAAGCTCCTCGGGTACTCTGGACCATCACCAAGTGACAGTTCATCCTCATTCTCCCATCCTTGCCAGCCTTCTGACCATCCACTCCCCAAATAGCTCGGATCGTTTCAAAGGGATGGTACAAGGAACAAGAGGTTAAAAAAAATCTTCTCCCTCCCTCACCTGCCTGTGCAGCATCTCCGTCTGAGGCTCTGGGTCAAACAGCCTCCTTCAGTTGAAAGCAGATGGAATCCTGTGATATTTAAGTGACCATCTGTGACCCAGAGCTGCAGCGTGGAGAGAGTGGATACAGACCTGCATCTTAAGTAGATTGGATTTTGTATTACACTTACACAGCACAGACAGCAGAGAGATCCCCCAAAGGCTTCACAGCCAGATGTAACAGCAATGTGCAAGGCTTAATGCCACGCAGGGAACATGCCCTCCACTGGCTGCAGCCTGGCTGCTCAGACCCTGCCCCACCGTGGGGAGCATGAGCCAGCAGGTCCTTTATTTTCTCTGTAAGGAAAGAGATACAGCCATTCAGCTTTTGGTTAACCAAAAGAATGTAGGTACACTGCTACCAAAGCTACAATGCACCACATCTGCAGGCCAGGTCCTGGTGAGGGTTATCCTAACCTGAAAACACCGAATCAGCCTGGTGTACTCTATACAAGGAGCACGAGACTACTCTCAGCTGGGGAGCAACACCAAAACACTCCCATCTGCCTGAGCATCACTCCCAGAGAAGCACAACAGGCACAGGGCAGAGCTAGGATCACTCAGCATCTTTCCTTCTAGTGTTTCCCCTCTGGATAAAACACAGTTCACCCCTGCTCTGCAAACATCCCTGCGCATCACTGCCCTGGCCAAGAGCCGTGTTCTGCAGCTCAAGGGCAAGCAGATGGTAGAAAGCCACACTTGCAGTGGGAGCAGAGCAGGAAGCCTTCAAACAAATGCAATACAGCCACACTGCTCCAACTGGCAAGCCCTTTGCTGTGCATAAGTAGAGTCATTGCCTCCCAGCACCTGAACATTGCCTTCAATTTACACATAACAACATTAATTAACACCTCATCTCCAATTGACTAAGGCTGGATGATCATAGCCTTGCTCCATCTCCAGCAGAGCTTTCTGCCATGCCAAAGTCACTCATGACCCTTTTCTTGCTGATCACAGGGGACTGCCAAAGGTTCACCAGAACTGGTGCCGCCAGTTCATGGGTTCTCCTTCTGAATATAAAGCTGTGTAGAGAATTCTGTGAGGTATTTTTCAGGCTGAGATGTTGACGTTTTATTTGCCCAGTAGGGGCAGCTTCCTTTGCTTTATTGCAGAGGTGTAATTGAACCAATCTCCAAGAACAGAAAGGAACGGGGAAAACCTCTGAGGGGTGCGGCTGGGATGTGCTTGATCTTACAGCTGTCACATACCAGTATTTAAGATATACAACCAGATTACTGTCATACAGCATAAAATCTGTACGTGGAGATGCTTGACGAGGCGTGTCTGGGAAGAGGAGGGATGCAGCATGAAGCTGGGGTGCACAGCATCACCAAGGCTCCTCGCAGCACAGAGCCTTTCTGGAGGGCACCTTGCAGCTGCAGGTACAAAAACACAGGCTTTGCAGTGGTGCAGTGTGAGGGACGAGTTTCCCACTCAACCCTGACAGCAGCTGAGCCCCCACAGAAAGAGGTAGAAAAAGCCAGCTCAGGCAGGTCCTCAGATCTTCCCAAGAATGGGTGGTGTGGTCATGCTGTGGGTAATCAGGATTCATTTTTGTAGAATACATGCACTTAGACAAATTCACAGCGAGGGAAAAAAAAAAAATCTCTTTACTTTTGAGACTGTCAAAAGCTGGAGTTATAGTGCATGCTCACCCTGCTGTTATCCCATTCCTTGCCTGTCCACTACTGTCCACTTCCAGGGACAGAACTCCAGGACATTTGGCTGCACTGACCAAGACATTCTCAAGGAATAAGCCAGCCTAAAGCATGCAGCAGGAAAGCACTGGGGCAGATATTTTGATTCGCATTTGCAAGGGCTTTTGACAGGAGCAAAGAAAGAGCATTTTAAGCATTCCTTTCAGCCAGCATGCATCCCGGCCCATGAGACCTCTCCTAGGGCAAGGCACAAGAACAATCTCTTTGAAATCAAGGGCTCCTTTGTCACCCTGCTGCAAGCCATTTGACCTTCAGAGTCAGAAGGAAGCTCGTATCACAAGCGGTCTGATGGGCCTGGGTTGGGAGCGAGCCCAGGCACTCGAGAAGGACCACAGCCCGGCTGCCAACCCCAGCATCTCAGCATGGACATAAACAGACCCCGAGCCTGAGCACTCAGCTCTGGAAACACTTGTTTCGACTCAGCACATTTCTTCTGACAGCCAGACACAGAAGGTCACTCAGAACAGCTTTTCACATACAAGACATATCCTTGCCAAGAAAGAAAAGTCCCAGGCCAGGCTGTGCCACAGGTGTCCAGAGAAAGTTTAAGCCTTTGAAACAGATTTCACTTCACCAACAGAATCTTCCTATTTCTTTTAAATGCATCAATCCTCTTTGTCCTCCCTGCTCTGAGGAGGGAGGTTGTACACCCATCTTCATCCATTCACAGCTCTCCCTGTAATTGCCCCACCTGTAGCTCTCTTCCCTGCACCTAACTGCAGAGGTATTTATTAGGGAGCACTGAATTTCTGAATGATACATGGAGACAACTGATCCCACAAAGGACAAGTGCCAGCAGAACTTCTGCCCTAAAATTCCCCAAGTACCCTGGTTCAGCCTTTTGAGAACTGCTTGCTATAGACAAGCTCTCCCTCCCACAGCAAAAACCTCGACAAAGTTAGAACTAACATGAGTTGCTATTGCTGTGACACATCTGACCTGCAGCTGTGCTGCCAGGAACTGCTCTCCTCATGGACTGTGCCTCCTGCTCTGCACCGAAGTGGGACCACAGCACCTCCAAGCCACTGCAGAGCCCAGCCAGCATCCAAAATGCTTCGTCTCCTCCCAGCTTTCAGCTGCTGGGCCCTATCAGAGAATCTCAAGCCAGCTGAAACTCATGCCTCAGGCATCAGTGTATTTACACACAGAAGTTGCTTGTTGGTGCATAAGCAACAGAAGGGCCACAGAGCCCCAAGACAGGGTTCACTCTCCAGCACTGTCCCCATTTTCACAACTCACTACTGCCTTTAGCCTGGTGCAAGATAAAAAACAAATCAGGGCTAACACCAGCCCAGCCAATATTCTCCTTCCAAACTGCCCTGCTCAAACCATGACAATCAAAACAGTTTTTACAAGGAGACAGGAACAAATCTGAGCATCAGGCACCAGCCAGAAGGAAGTCACAGCTACGTGGGCACCGCAGAGAGCTGATCTTGGATGGTGCCTGGGTCAGCGTGAGCAAGGCACACACTGCCTGGCATGCCAGCTTCCCCAGAAAAGGGAAATGTGTGACAGATGCATCGTGTTTATGCAGCAGAACCGCCGCGGCTGCTCCCACAGAGCCCTGTCAGTCTGTTTGCACACACACCTCAGGCCTGTGTGTGTACCCTTCCCAGCCTACCCAGGCAGTGAGGTGTTACAATACACATTTAACTAATTCAATTACGAGAAAAAAAAAAAATAATAAAGAATTAGGGCACACGGCCTGTGATTAAGAATTTCTTTCTCAACATGCTGGCAACATGCCTGCAATTACCGAGCCCTTGATTCTCTGAATTCCCCAGAGATCAACAGCACCTGATACCAGCATGTCCTCGGGTCTTTCATAACCCAGAAAGCCGCTCCCCCACCCCGCTGTTTCAACACTGGTGAGATTTTTCACACCTTGCAGCTCAGAAACACTTAAACCTCGGACATCCAGCCCGGCAGGTCACACCAGATTCGCTGGAGTAATTGGCAGCACAGGTGGGCTGCAGCTGACACAAGCCAGGGCAAAAGTACTCTCATTAAAAGCAGCAAAGCAGGACCACGCTAAGTGCGATCGGAGGGAAATTGCTTCCCACACCGACTCTGCCGAGCCAGCCACCAAGAGCATTGCAAAGGCAAGAGCTACAACAGCCCTCCCGCTAATAAGATCCCCCAAAAATGCAAATGATGGCCAAAGTAGCTGCGTGAAGGCAGGGCAAGAGGCTGGGGAGAGCCAGATGGCTTTTCCCAGCCAATAACCCCAGGTGCCATAGGGTTAAATCAATGCGTGAAGCTATTAAAAGGGGTGGAAGTGTTTTAACATGGTTGAGAGAAATTCCTCACACTTTTAAGTCGACAAGGACCCCATTGGGGCTTAATGGGCTAGCACAACCTGTCCCATTACAAGTCGTTAACACGAACAGGAGCCTTGGGAAGAGGGGCAATTAGGGTTCCCCACTAACTCCGAAAAAGAGACTCCCTCCCTAGCTTTGAATCCCACCGAAAGAGGGATTCAGGAACAGGCCATCTCCTCCTCTAGCCCGTGCACTTTCTCCACCTGGGCACGAACATCAGAAGTTCGCAGCAGGCTGAGCTCTCAGCAGGCTGAAGGGGCAGAAAATTGCCCCTCAGAGCAAAGCATAGGGCTGGAAGCTCCCAACACTACCTCCTCTGCTGGAGGACACTGCTCTGCCCCACCTTCCTTCCTCTAAATCCAGGGCTGAGGAGCCACTGTGCATCACACACCTAGCAGCAGGAACAAGGAGATACCAACAGAGCATCTGTGCTGTAGAAGCAGTGGGCTGCTCCCAGAGGTGACAGTGCAGTGCTGGGATTACTGCAGTCCTCAGTTTCTGCCATATGGAGTATGGTTTTTCCAGCCTAGAAATAAAGTTAAGACCTCTCAGGAACTTAATAGGTATACACCGGTTACTTTCCAGTGGCAAGAAAACAATAACTAAAATTGAAGCAAAAACAACTGCATTACTACCTGAACTACCAGGTTACAACACCTTGCCCGGCTCTTCTCCAGACATCCCTGGGAAGGGCAAGCAGATCTGCTGGTATGCTAAGGTGGGCGTGCCAGGGCTGCAGACCTGGAACTGAAAGTGGGACACAAGTGGCCCCCAAATGTGGCTGCCAACTTCTCCCACACAGCCAGCTCTGGGGAGGGTCTGAAATACTGATCTGCTGAATAGAGTTTACAAATTCAGAAACAAGAACAAGCCAGAGCATCAATGCTTTGCTCAACCCAGAACAGAGAATAAGCTGGAAAAGGCTCTGGGTGGCTGCAAGAAGCATTGTGGATGGGAGAGACCACCCATGAGGGAGAATGTCTGGAACAGTCCCCAAAAAAGTGAAGAAAAATCCTACAATGCAGAGTGAAGACAGCCTTGGACATGATTATTTGGCAAATAAGGATTTTACTGTGATGGAACTGACACATATTTTTTCTTCCCTCCCTTAAGAAAGTCCAAAGCTCCCATAGAGACTATAATAAGAAGCAAGTTCAAATGGCCTGGTTTCCTCAAATACCTATTCCTTTGGGCTTCCGGCCCTGTCCACAATCTGAGCATCTCCAACACAAGCAGCCCATCAGGGCTTTGGTCTCTCACAGGTGGTGTTCCCTTCCTTGCCTGTCCCAGAGTGGGGTAAGATCTTTGCAGTACCACAATTCACCATGGGCAGTGACATGACTCTAGACTTGCATCAATCCTGCCAGAACTCAGTTCCAGCTCTTTTCCTTCTCCTCTGTACTCAAACACCTACCAAATACTGAGAAGACTCCACTCACAGCCCTTTGGTGGCTGTGTGAAGTAGTTGCAGCAGTATAAGTTAACTTTTCCTCATGGACACTCAGCTGTCACTTCCAGTTCAGCCCAAGACAAGCCAATTTACAAGTTCTTTCTCCAGAACTCTCAACAGCAACAATATTCTCACCCTGACCATCATCTGCTCACCATGGTGCTTCCCTGGTTCAAGGATCCCACCTGTAACACCACTCCACCCTCTGACTGCATCCAGCTCCTCCAGGCTTTGCACTTCACTGCAGTCACCTTCCTCGAGCAAACAGGCCCTGCTCAGACCTCACCAGCCTCCAGCTGCAAATGCTCCCCTCTTTGCATCCTCCTCCAAGTTTCTTCCCAGCATCCCTTTTCCCGTAAAGTGCTGCTTACCAACAATGGCATGGCTCCTGAAGATGCCCATGGAAATGCCCAATATTTAGCAAGAAATCACTTTGTACTTTGCTCCCATTACCCTAGTAGGAGCCCCAGAAACACCTACAGAAGTATCACCCCAGCTTCAGGCTTGCTTTGGTGCCTCAGAAAGGACCAAGCAACTGCTGTGAAGTCACCTGCAATGACCTCTGCCCCACCTGCACCAGGGCTGGTCTGCACTAAAAGCAGAGTTAGGAGTTCCCTGCCAGGAACAGTTTGAAAGTTTATGTCTTGTCCCTGCCTCTGGCTGGGGAAGGGGAGAAACAGCTGCAAACCCCACAGCAGAAACAAACATACAATTCCAAGCAACTGATTTTCTTGCTGTCCCCAAGTGCACAGGGACAGACCCAAGTGAAAAGGACCTCAATGACACACCTATGTCTATGCTTTGTATCTCTGGAAGCCACCCCAATAGGCAGGGCTGTAACAAGCAGCAATAGGAGACACCCAAGGCTCTTCCAGAAATCCAGGAGAGGAACTGGAACCCCTTGGAGAGACAACTGCTCAACCAGGCAAGAGCCACATCTTGCAGCAAACAATCTAGTGTTGAGCTACTGGCACAGGTTGCTCAGAGAAGCTCTGGCTGCCCCATCTCTGGAAGCATTCAAGGGCAAGCTGGATGGAGCTATGAGCAACCTGGTCTAGTGGAAGGAGACCCTGCCCATGGCATAGGGGTGGAAGGAGGTGGTCTTTAACATCCCTTCTAACCCAAACCATTCTGTGATTCTGTAATTTTGCTCTGCAAAGACCAGTATGAGTGAAGCCTGCAAAACCTCCAGTGGGTGTCATAATGCTGTCTTCTGCCAGTGCTGGAGCTTGAAGACATCACAAGGGCATAAGCTTCCTCCCACCACCCCATCCACCCCCAGGAGATGTTACCTGGCCTCTTATAATTGCAGATATTCAACAGAGAGGGAAACCACAACAGGGCAGTAGAGAGAACCAGGGGCCTTGCTCTAACCCTGCTTCTGCCTTGCTCACATAGGAAGCACTGCTAAAGAAGTTCATGGCCAGGTCTGTTCCCCCTGCTGCCACCACGCTGCAGTGCTGCCCGAGGAGTGCAGACCACTTCCCTGCCTGATCTGCCATGCAACATTTGTTTTGCGCTTCAGGCACTGGCAGGTTTTATTTGTAAGAAGATGAAGCAGTCTGAAACCTTCCACATAACATGCCAATTAGATGCTCCAAACCCCAGGCTCAGCGGAAGGTCAAGTGCGTGGTGTGCCGTGCTCAGCTGCGTGCTCCCCACGTCAGTTGGGCTCCTCCATGGGATGTCTGAGGAGCACTTGGAACAGCATCCGCTGTTCAGTTTCATGGTTCACAATGAATTGGCTTAAAACAGGGAGGGGGGCTAGAAATAAAAGTTAAGATTTTGGGTTTGTTTTTTTTTTTTTTAAATAGGGAGGCCAGACATTTAACAGTCTCACAACTTCAAGCTGTTTTGATCCAGCCAGCCCCCTCTCTGCTGAGTTCTGTCAGGAGACAGGCACAAAGCACCAATTAAAGACGAGTTATGCTTTTTCTGTCAAGCAAAAAAGAAAGGGGGGGGGGGGGGGGACNGGAAAGATGATGGGAAGGGGGGAGAAGAAATCCAGCCCTGGAGTAATTTTGCTTTCAAAGCAAGCTGTCAAGGCAGCCCCCTCTCCTCCCATCTCCCGCGGAGGAAGAGCGAGGGAGCGCCCGCGCGCCTGCTGCGGACGTGTGGCATCAGTCATCAGACCACACCATCAGTCACTTGGCACATCAGGCCGAGCCATGCCCTCACTTTCCCCCGGGCATCCATCAAAGCCTGTGACGGGGAGCCAGAGCAGCAGATTCTTAGTGAAGATGGGCTGAGCACAAGCCCCACCAGATCTGATGANCCCCACCAGCTCTGATGACAAGAATCCCCACTTATGAGCAATTAGACTGGGAACAAAACAAAACAAAAGCAGCAAGGACTTGGGGCACTAGCTAGCTCTAGTGGCCACAACATCAGCTCCATTTTTCCATGGTAGAGACACGCACAGCCAGCACAAGCATGCAAACCCTGCCTCTTCTGCCATATAGGTCACCATGTTTGAAGGCTCCCTGTAGCTGCCCTGGCTTGCAGCTGAGCTCAGGACAGAGAGCTGAGAGCTTCCCACACCACTGCTTGGCTCAAACCAAGGCTACCTGCCTTGGCAGCATACTGCCGAGGAACCACAGCAGCAGCAGGGACACCATCATCTCGGGCTAGTACCTCTGAATCTACATTGAGCACTTGCAAGCCATTCCCAGATCTCATCCAGCAAGCCCCAGTACTGCAGCTGGACAGATTAAGAAGATTACAAAGGTCCCTCTGGGATTTATTGTTGTACAAGGAAGATAAATAGCATGCACAACCCCTTCTAGGGTGAAGAAGGGCAGGCATTTTGGCACTGCACAAGCACCAACCCCAGCTTAAATAACCTATCTGTTTCTCTAGCAAAGTACCTTTGCAGAGTTCATTGGTACTGATTATGGCATCAGCTTCACTCCCACCTCTTCCTTCCTGGGCTTTCTGAAAGCCTCAGCTAATTACAGCAGCAAAGTCACCCACGGGAGATAACGCACACCCTCATTTCAACAGGGTGGCACTCGTGCTGGGCTGACTGCTCCCAGCTAAGGAATAACCTCTGCTTCCTTGGCAGGGCCCAGTCTTCTGGGCTGGATGCATCCCACAGTCATCCTAGAGGAGGAGGAACAGCATCTCTACTCCAGTTTAGGACTGCTTGGGCTGGCTGCACACACTCCCCTGCTCATTAGCATGGGGTCACTCAGCTGCAGCAGGGCACAAGTAGCATTTGGCTATTGCAACACCACTCACGTCCACTGCTGTGGAAGAGTTGAATTTCTTTTAAGAGCCCTGAAGATCTTGGTTTGAATATAAGGGAGGAAAAAAAAAAAATCTCGCAAAGAATTGCAGGATCTCTGTAAACATACCAGAGGAAAAAAGAAAGTGAATCTTTGAGCCTCTTGACCTTGACAATGTCCTTATAATTACAAGACTATTTATTTTCAGTTAAACCCCAACTATTGAACAGACAGTGTCGAGTTGGTTTTTTCCTGAGCAGGTGATTATCCTGCCTGACTAATCTAATGAAAATTATCAAGAGGCTACTGACCTCCTGCTACACACACTAAATAATGCACAAAGCTTCAGAATCAGACAGGCAAATCATAACCCTGCCTTATCTTAATCACTTTCTATACAGCTCCAGGCCTGTTCCACTCCTGGTTGGCTGTGTTAGCCAAATGCTATCTCAGTGAAAACCAGTGCAGAGCCAGCCCTGAGAACTGCACAGCAAAAAGTTACCTCCTTAAGATTTATTTTTGTAAAAGCCAAGAGCTGCAGAGGCAGATATATTTAGTCTTTAAGCTGCTGTCTGAGTCCTGAGCTTATAGCATGAGGCGGTGGTCCCCTGGCACCCAGCTTTGGGAAAAGCAGAATTTTCCTGCTGCTTTGATGCAGGGTACAAGTAAGGTAAGGGCTGGGGGAAAAAAAAAAAAGGGCACAAAGGGGCTCATCTTTCCAGATAGGTAAAGTCACCTTTCCACTCCATCTTCTTGGAACCTTGCGTCAGGCCCCCCCCCCCACAAACAGGGCTGCCCTTCCAAAAGTGCCACAGCACGGCAGGAGACCAAGGGCAAAGCAAAAGGACCTGCACTGGGGATGCTCCATCCCCAGCTCAGAGCCTGAGGATCTGCAGCAACCCTGTCCCACTCTTTGCAGCACCACCCTCCTTCAGGAGAGACAAGTGCAGCAGCTGGAAGAGATAAAAGACTGCAAATATCAATTAAGGAGCATAGAACTAAAGAAGGAGACATTAAAAAAGAAGTTATCACACACTCCCCACACAGCCTCAGCTTGAACAGCACCCACAGCTAGACAAACATAATGCACTGGGGTGACTTCAAGCCTAAAATAAGTTTCCACTTGGGAATCTACAGAGGATGGTGGAAAAACACTGCTAAAGGACAAACTGACTAATTTTTACACACCCTGTTTCCCAACATAAAACCCCAGCTGCACCACCAGAGAAAAGACACCTCTCTTACCCATCCAGCCTGACCTTCCTTCATCCTCAGCATACGTCATATGCAGGTCTTCAGACCTCCTGGTACATTCCCAGATCCCCTCCCATCACTGCTGCAGCCAGGAGCTTCACCTTGCAGTCCTCACAAACTGCTGACAGCCTCAGCACCCTCCGCTTCCCCTGCCACAAAACTTATGCTCCCACCCCGGGAGTCCTGAGACACTTTTCTCTAGTTGAGGAGGTGCTAAGCACAATGTGGGTGGATATGATTCCTCATATTTTAAGTGGCGATTTCTTTCAATTTTCTGACCTTTCAGAAGAGGGGCAATATCTTCTAAAGTGAGCAAAATAAAAGCTCAGGGTGGTTTTAGGCATGACAGAAGAGGGAGCAAGAGAAAGCATAGAAAGACAGGCAGGAAATAGCATAAGCCTTGGGAAAATACCAACGAACACATGCAAGGAAAATGACCCATAGCAGAGATATTCAAAGGGAACAAAAATCTGGGAAAAACTAGTGTTCACAGCAGCAATTGTTGGGGTGATCAGGCAGGGCTTTCAAACTGAGCAGTACTGAGACAGAGGCTCTACCCAGGGCAGATCCCGAATTTGCAGATGGACGGGTTCTGCACTACTGCTCTGCGGATGTGGCCATGCCCAAAAGTGTCTCCAGAGAGATGATCTTGAGTCCCATGGAGCCTGGACATGGGATGGCTAAAAGGGTTAACTGTCCAGGACACAGCAGGAAAGATCCTTTGCTTTTCACCTCAGTTTTAGAGAGCTGCCTGTTGCTGAGGCATCTGAGCTACTTCTGGAAAGGAGTTAGAACAATAAATAAATTCCTCCATCTCCTAGTCTGGGTTACAAGAGCAACCTCTGGCTTTTCTGGTCACTGATGCCAGCACTGTAAGTGCCCATGTCACACACCCTTGCTCCATCCACATACCCTGATTGTGCCCTGAAAAGCCAAGGTCAGTTTGTGTCTCTGCTGTCTAGCAGCTTCTTGGTGTCCCCCACGGGCACAGCTGGGGTTGAAGAGGGCTGGGTTAAACTGGCAGCACCCCTCTGAGTTATGGGGGACCCTCTTGAACTGCCATCCTTGCTGAAAGATGCTGCTCAGGGACAGCTGAGACAGCTCCCAACAGGCACTGTGCAGGGTCTGGTGAATGTAATGTGGAAGGTGAGAGCCTGGCAAAATCCAGAGGACTGCATCTGTCCCAGGACTGACTTTGTCACTGTGCCTGTTCAGGGAGGAGGCTTGCACAAGAGGAAGGGATGGAGTTTAAACCAGATTGCACAAGGCTCTCAAAAATGCTCAAAGGACTAAAGTTGGAGCTGTCTGCTGGTGCTGGGACCAAGGGATGGCTCTGGCTCCAGCTCCAGCGCCCTGGCTCCCTATCCCAGAACAGGGTAAGCTCCATCCTCTTCTCATGCCAGGTAACAGGCACTCGCTTTCCTGCTCACACAGTGGCAGGAGGTTGTGACTGCCTGGGAGGGACTGCGACACACCAGAGCTTGCAAATGCATTTTCTGGGGAGGTTTCTCCACTCCCCATGATGACTTCCATCCAGAGACACAAGTCTGTGCTTGTCCCCAAGGCAGACAGCAGCAACAGAGGCATCCTCCAGTGCCACTCCCCACCAGCAGAGCATGGCAAAGTGCTGGATGACAGACTCCAGGGACACGGGAGCAATTTCCTCACCACATACACAAGGACAGGGTTCAGCTTCATTGCTGAAACCTTGTGGGTGAGAGGCTGATGTGTGCCACTCATTCTGGCGCTCTCAAGGCAGACACCCAGCCTGCTGGGACTCTGCTGAGAGCCCACCAGCTCCTGGCACACAGCTTGCCTCTAAGACCTCGGTCAGATGCAGGCTTAGGGAGGAGGAAGGGTTTGCCTGCAAGTCTCTACCATGGCCCTCTCCACCCCAACTCATCTTTTTAGTGCAAACCTGGCTCTGTCTACTGCTTTTGAACAGCTACTGCTAGCTGAGTCTAGAATGGACTGATCAAAGGGGAGAAGAAGCAAAAAAAATGGTTTCTTTTCACCCATCCAAAAGCAGAGCTGTTGCTCCAGCCCCCCACATGTTAATGCCAGTGATGGGAGGCAGGAGGAATCCAGCTGGACTCCTCCAAGGCAGGGATGGAGCAGAGAAAGCTGTTGCTGGGCCAGCACTTAGGAGAAAAGGATCTTGAGCTTGACAACTCAGCAAATTTGATCTGAAACTGGCAAGAGAGAAAAAAAGTAAAGCCTTTAAATGTCATCTCAGGTTGGACTGCCATAAGCACTACAGACAGAAAGACAGACAGATAGACAGATAAGCACAGTGTTGCACAAAGAGCCGGATGCCCTACTTTGATCTACTCAAGTGTTTACTAATGTGTCCCACAGCTGGCAGGAGCTGTTAGCAGCTCAAGCAATCTGGTTTTCTGCCACCAGCTCTGCTCTGGGACCTCAAGGAAATCCCAAAGCCACTCCAGGTTTCAGTTTCCCCTCTTTGAAGGCAATGATGCTTCCCTCCAAGCCCTAGCAGTGGCAAGGTTAAAGGCTGACCCTGGTAATGTACTACAGCAAACAGCCTAAAAACTCTCCTAAGCCTAAATGCAGATGTGCAGTGAGTTAAACCTCTAGTTTGGGTCCTACACCCAAAGACAGGCCAGATCAATTCCTTTGGAGAGGAAAAGGTCAAAATCATCAACACAAATCCCTTGGCTCTTTTAACCTGGGCAAGTCACGCCACCATCTCCTTCCTCCCTCTGGAAGGAACTGCGGAGATACGAGGTCCATTTGTGCAGAAATGGCTCTCCTCTGTACATAAGGCAGCCCTGCTTGGAAAAAGCACTTCTGGACTGACCACAGGTACAGGGTTTACCAAAACTAGGAAGCACAAATGCTACATGCCCCTGAAGTCAAGGACCCACCATGGAAGTTCCTCTTTATCCTCGCTTTGCAGCTGAACAAGCTAGGGTGAAGCTGACACTGATGATCCAGGGCTGGGGGAGAGCAGATGTGTCTGTACAGCAAAAAGAAGAGTAGGGATGATCAATGATCCCCCTTCCAGTCCTCCTCCCACCTAAACAAGCCCCAGGGACATGGTGTGCCTCAGCATCACTGGAAGATAGCAACATACACAAAACTGGAGCCCAGCAGGCAGGATATGCCAATGGGAATGACTGATGGTAGCTTGCTGGACTTCTGAAGGATGGACACCTTCACTGAGAGTCGCCAGGTGCATGCCTGGGATGTCCTCAGCACTCAGATTTCACTGAGCTCAAACTGCACCTTCTGGCAGAACAACTCCAACTGCAGATACAAGGGAGAAGTCTCCAAAATGGTCAGGAAGTTGGGACATTACAGAAATGCCCCATCAAAAGGGCAAAGGGTTTCTGCCAGGTGGCACAGCATATCTGAGGCATGGCCAAAAATACTGTCCAGCCAAAACACTCCCTCCTGCACAGATGTCAGCATTAGCTGGTGCTCTGTGCCCTGTCATAGCACTTACTTTCAAGCACAAAATAAAAACTAGACTTGCCAACATACCCAATGGGCCTGTCAAACTAATCACATTAGGAGAACTGGAAACACACCAGCAGCACGAGCCGGCCCCTGCTCCAGAGCCCTTGCAGAAATCACGCATCCAGGAGACGGAAAAGCCTCTGCCGTTCCCGTAACCAGGTCAATAAAAGCACAGACAACTCCATCCAGGGAGAGACTTTTTTTTACGAATCACAAGAAAGAGCAGCTTCAGCTCCCCCAGCTGCAAATAGGTGGGCAGGCACAAAGAGGCAGCATGGAAACGTGTCTGTGCAACACGTGTGGGCAATCGGCCGCCCTGCACATGGCCGGGATATGGGGCAAGAGGAAACTGCTCTGAACCGAGCTGGGAGAAGGCGCGGCAGCAGCTCGGTGTGACTTCTCCCACCCCCACCAGCTGGGCTCCCAAATCCAACAGCCTCCCACCCATATGTGTGTCTGGCATGCTGGAGAGGGACAACAGGCAAGGATTTCAAAGCTGAGAGGTCCCAGGCAGCTTTGAATGGCCTCGGATTCATGGAGTGACAGTAACCCCCCTTTTGGGGGGGAGTAAAAACACCCAAAATGAACTTCAACCTGGTTCTTCAAGAACAAAGCAGTCCTGCCCCAAACCTACAGTTTTCTGTGGGTGCACTTTACTGTAACTGTTATTTCTAGAGCTGCTCGTTAAGTGAGAAACCCAGAGGACTGGACAGAGCTTTTTTTGATCGAATTTCAGAGCAGCAGAAGCCCTTTGTTGTCTCTCCTTCCTTTTAACATATTTATTTTTCAATCCCTTAGTTCAGTGGCACAGAAGAGGGTAAATCACACATTGGTGGTGAAGTCTAGCACAGGCTGCCTCCCCTTTGCATTTGAGAACCACACTCTAACCACAAGGATGTGTCCTCATTACCACCAGCATTTTTAGGCCCTAGACAAAAGGACTGTGGTGCAGAGTGTACCTAGAGCAAAAGCAGGTATAAGGTTGTTTTATTATACACAATATTGTTTGAATTCACCACCAAATGTCTCACCTGGTACCGAGGTACCCAACGCAGGCTGCTTCTCCGGGCAGGAGGGCAGCAGTGCAGATCCTTCCTTCTGTGCTGATCAGCTTGTGACACCACAGCACAGGGAGCAGCTCCCCATGCATCACCTGTTACACAGCACCCTAATATCCAGCGTGGCCTCTGCAGCCCTGGGACAGCACAAACGGTAGCACAGGGAGAGCTGTGTGGGCCTGCCCTGCGTGGCAGGGTCCTATGAGTTACTAGACCCAGACTCCAAGCTATTTGCACGTGTTCTGCCGAGTCTGGGAATGCCAGCAGAGACCAGGAGCAGTGGGAAAATACCAGGCTGCAACTTTGTGAACAAAATGAATTCACTGGCTTAACACCCACATAATTAAAAGCAGGCGCATCCCTTGGTAACTGTTAGCAAGGGAGCGTGCCTGGTTGTGTGTTTGCATTCGGGGGGCTGTGATACCACCTACAAAAGCAAAAAGAGTCCCTTTGCAAAGCCAGGCTCTTCATAGAACTGATGAAACACACAGGGAACATCTTTGCCCCAGGATCTATTTTATTTCCCTTTGAACCAGGAGTAACAGTAGCTCTTTCCTGCCAAGGAGGTCTGAGCCGCCCAGCGCTCTCTCCTGGCAATTCAGAGGGCTCCGACAGCCATGGGGACCTCAGCCCAGGGGAGAATTCTTCTGCTCACTGTTGCTAAGAACGGCAATGGGTCCTGCTCTCCACACTCATCCACCAGCCAGCTCCCGGGCTTTAGGTGGCTCCTACTTGGCACTGCTGCTGGCAATGGGGAACTCCCACTTCCCCTCTCCTCACAGGGCAAACTGGACAATGGGTTTGACAGACGAACAACAGGCAGTGAGATCAGCACCAGAGGGAGCAACCCCCAGCCCCCGCCCTCGAAGGGGAAGCAACCACCCACCACCCAGGTGTGGTACAGTGGAGGTCCACGCTGAAAGCTCTTTCCAATATCAGGGGAAAGCCTTCCCAGGAGCCTTTCCCTCTTACCCAGCACTTCTTGTACTGCTTCCTGCACCAGTTCCCTCTCACAGGGTGTGTTGCATAGTATTTAAATACAACCAGGTCTGGGCAAGCCAGGTTTCAGTTGATCCCATGTCCCCTCTGTCAGGCAATGCTAAGAAAGGGGTCACGATTCCTTCACCAGCTGCTAGTACAGCACCACTCAATGCAAACCCTCACAGCCTTCCTCTTCCAGTCTCCCCCAGGCAAAAAGCAGCAGAAAGTGATCCCCCGCAGGGAAAAGAGAGGCGATTTCCCACATAGTGGGCACCAGTATTAATTCTTCCAACTGCTACAGCTTTCCTTTCATTCTGTGACTTTATGAACATCACTCGATGTTGGCAGCAGCTCCGGAGGGTATCACAAGACACCTGAAAGGAAAACAGCCCCTTCAAGTACGGGCATCTGGGCTGCCTCTGAGCCAGAGGGCGGCAGCTCTGGCCGTACACGGCCACACTGACCAGACAGCTCACAGCCACGGCACTGGATCAAACCATGCCTCAAGGGGGCTTTGATGACATCTTTAGGGTGTCATGGCTAATTAGAACCCTGACTACACCCTCTAATTAGGTAGCACTTTCAGACAAATCACCCTGTCCTCTTCAAACCACTTCACACCTCTAGATACATCCCTAATTGACTTTAAAGTTGACTCGGCACTTCTTCCCGGACCTCCTTCCATTTCACAAGGCATTTCAAAACAAACAAACCCCTGCTCCTCAGTCGTGTCTCAGAGCCCAGCTGGGGAATTGCCCTCACATCCGCTCAGGCACACACCTGCACGACCTGACACAAAACCTCCATCACAGGCACAAAGCAAACGCTCTGACGCAGCGGCAGGATCGTCCTCCTCTGATCTCCCGTTTCTAGACGTCCTAATGCTACTTTCAACAACAGTCAGCAAAGCTTTTTCTCGGAGAACAGGAGTGTTTGCGATGCATCAGTGTTCTACTAAAAATATTGCCCGGGGGCTCGCGAGAGAAGAAGGGCTCGAGCAAAGGAGCCTGGTATCTGGCAACAGAAGGCATTAGAAAAAGCCCTAACCATTGAGAAATTAATATGCCAGAATGATATCAAGTGCCAGCATTTCAATCCAGAAGCTTGTCTTCTGTTTTCATTAGGTAATGAATAAGCTGAAACGATCCAAATGTTTTCAGTTTCCCAATAGCACAAAATTTGAAATAGATAGGCAACTCCCCCCCTCACCACCATCATAACTGCAAACATGCTGAACAAAAACTATCAAAATTCATAGAAGATAAATATTAAGCCCTTAAAAGCCTGCTAGGAGAACAATGTCTCTTTATTTGCTTTCCGTGAGGTTTGTTATAACAAGAGAGAAAGACTCCAGTATACAGTGTTTTAATATATATACACGCATTCACAGCTGGAATAATAGATTTTAAGAACTCGGGACAATATTACAGCTGGATGTATGCAGAAATGCATAAACATAGCTTCAAAAACATATTCTTTGCAGCCTACCCAGATATGTAGATGGACACATATATAATACACACACACACACACACACACTCCATGTTTCAGATCGATCAGAATCATTCATTAAATCAGACTCGCTAAAGTTTCTGCTGCTTTGGGAAAACATGACCCTGAGGAGACATCATGCATGAACTTAACAACCAGCAGAAAATGAAACCATAACACTCTGCATCTTGAAAGCCAGCCCTGAATCTAACTTAATCCCTGCTCTGGACAATGCCTCTAGAGAGGCATTAAAACCATGCTGAGGTGTTTTCCTGGATTTCCCAGATTCCCAGGAGACTCCCTGGCACTCTGCATCCACCTCCTTGCTTTGGAGATGTTTCCGCCTGACCGCTTCTATCCATACTCCTACTGCTTCCACGGCCAGTGACGGCTGGACCCCCTGGAGCAGCCTCCGGAGAGCTGCGCCCTGCCTCGGCAGCAGGACGAGTAACCGGGACAGCTCGTGGGGTTTAATCCTACGAAACCTGCAGGAGAATGATGTACGCGCAGGGGGAAGATGTACAGGGCTTGAAGGGTCAAGAGCAGCTTTGCATCCTCCTTTCCCATCCACAACAAAGGAATTCCAGCAGATCTCGTGCCCCCTAGTGTCATCCTGGCGAACGGACTGACACCGGGCACCGCCAAGCACCGGGTACCACCTGGCCCCGGCAGTGCCCTTGCCTCTCCCACAGTGAAGAAGCCACCGTGTCCTGTAGGCACCTAGAGCAGAGTGAAACGCCATTCCCGACAGCTCATGAAAGGGACAGCGTGAGCTTGCTGTCCCTCCCCAGCAGTGCGGGGCAGCCACAGCCCCCCAGGCATCCCCATGCCCAGCATGGTGCCACCTCTGTTCTGCTCTGGAGGAGCCCCAGCTAAATCTGCCCCTCCAGCAGAGAGCCCAAACGGTGTCCCTGGAGGAGGGCCAAGAGGAGGAGGCAGAGAGCATCTGCAGTGGACACTGTCCAGAATACAACTCCTCCTAAAAATAGATAGATCCTGGAAGGGCACGGCCCTTCCAGGGAACGGGAATGTTCAGTCCTAGGAACTCGGGGTTTGGCATGATGAAACTTCAAAGCGCACAAATGCAAGGCACTTTGCTACCCTGTTTCTTCCCCATGAGAGCACCTGTGGCATCAGGCTCTGGCTACAAGCACGAGAAGCAATGAACAAAATCATCCCAGAATTCAGCATCCCCACGTGCCAGCCCCCTCTGACCGACGATCCAACGTCTCCTCAGAAAATACCCATGCGGCGGCAACACTAATGAGTGCAACCACACCCCACACACAGAGCACCTAAAAAAGAGCCGTGTGCTAGAAAGGTACACAGGAAATATATGTGCACGTGCCTCAGTTTCCCCATCTGCCCATCTTACCCTCTTTTATTTTCCTCATCCCTCCTGTTCAGCTATTAGTTTTTGTGGGAAGAGGCACCCCCAGGAATACACCTAGACCATTGGCCCCATCCAGCATCTGCTAGCAGCATGCAACCAAATCTCAGTAACCCATCACCAAAATTTGGAGGAATTCTCCCTGGGGCACTGACCTGAGTATGCTGCTTTCTTCTGCAACACCGAGCAGGGACTATAGCTTAGAATAATGGGGAAGTAACTCAGTTCAGTGCTGACAAAGCATCACAAGCCCCAGCGGGGTGGGAGGGGAGGAGGTGTCCTTCCCTCACGCTGCCGTGCCTGGTATACATCATGTTTAGGGCCAGGCATACGTCACCAACACAAAATGGACAAATTGGAGGGATTTCAGAAAAGCAAGTGACAAAAATGATCAGGAGGCAGAAGGGATTGATTTACAAGGGGAGATTAAAAAAGCTGTGATCAGCCTAGCTGGGCTGAGCAAGTACTGACTGCAAGAAGCAGTTGGAAGCTAATCTGCAAATGGGATGAAAACAATATGGGAAGGAGTAATTTAGCATCTCCATCAGTACTGGGATGAGATGAGGGGGAACTCAGGCCTGAGTAGGCAGGGAGAAAACCCAAAGCAACCTGAGAACTCCTTTCCTAGTTATGCATGACTATCTCCATCAAAACATTCAAAGTCCCCAAAACTCACTCTGCCTTGGACAAGGACCCTCGGGAGCAACTGAGCCTGAGCACGCACACACACACGCACACAGAAACACAAACACAAACACAAACACACAAACACACACACACACACACACACACACACGCACGCACACAGAGCCCTTTCCCACCCCTGACTCACACTCAGGAAAGCAGCAGGGCCGCCACGATAGCTGGAGAGGATGGAGCTTCACGCTTGCAGGGAAGCAGCGGAGAGTGAAGGCTAGAGCTGCCGGTAGCGGTGGGAAGGTCCCCGCAGAAGGACGCTTTTGCACTCCCGGGTCTTCACAGGGGAAAGGTGCTGAGATGGCTTCCTGCAAAGTGGCAGGAGTGAGCTCAGCTGCGAGCGCTCAGATATTTACACACAAACAGCACATTACTCAGCAACTCCCATTTGTCAGGCATAATGGCAGCGGCAGCAGTAATAAACGACAGAGCTGAGAGACAGGCTCCCCAGGCGCACACCCAGCCCCAGCCTGAGCTGGAGCAGGATGCATGCCTCCAGCTTGCAGGGAATCAACTGAGAGTGGCCAGGAGCTGGGGCTTGCCCCCACAAAACTCCTGCTGCCGACTTCTGAGAGTCAGTCACACCTCCAAAAGCTAAGCCTTGGCTGCACAGTTACTTGAATGTGTGTGCTCATCACAAGCTTTACGGCTCTGAGGGGTATGAGGGCTCTCCCCAAGTCCAGGAGGTGCTGAGCACTTTTCAGAGGGAAGGAGATACAAAGTCCTGACAGAATGGTGTCCTCTTGGGGTAAATGAGACCAAAGATAATGTACGGTCATTAGATCATGGCTTGGTTTGCTCTGACAAGAGGCTCTGAAAAACTTATCTTGAGGAGCTGTTGCAAGGAAGTCTGCCAGGCACGAGGCTCTCATTTCTAAAGCTCAGCCTGTCTTGGGTGAATCCTCCCACTGCAATGAGCCCCAGAGAGCCCTGGTCCCAGCATGCTGCCTGGCCAGACACAAGCATCCCTTGCATGTCTCCACACAAAACAGCAAAGCTCTAACACCTCATGGAGGGGGCAAGGCAAGGATCCGGGAGCAAGAACGTCTGCTCCCACATATTTGCACATTTTGCAGGAAACAGCCAATGTCAGTGCCTCACTGCCTGAATACACAGCCAGTGGGACCGGCAGAAGCATGTGCAGGTCCTGTTCCTCGCACAAGTACACAACGTGGTGTGCTGAGAGCAGGCACAGCCAGTGAAATTTGCTAAATCCAAGCAGATGTCAGCAAGTTCCCGAATAAAAAGCAATCCGAGGAAAGGACCTCCTCAATCATCCCACAAATTAAAACACAAAGAGATGGGGAAAAGAAATCGAATAGCTTTGCAGGCAATCCCTTTTCTGTAACCTGCGCTCTGAACAGACCCTGCACATGTGTCTGTAAGCGTGGGGTGGGGAACACAAGAGAGTGAAGAAGCGCCAATCGTTATACCAAAAAAAAGTTTAGTACTTAAAGAAACAACTGCCAGAGAAGCCAGGGAAGCCGGAACATGCAGACCTGGTTCTGTCCCCAGTGAAGGCAGCACAAATTGGCTCACGAGATAACTGGAGTCACAACTCGTTTTCAAGATTGCAGTGGGGGAAGTCACCAAGATGTGGAAATGTCAGGGAGTTTTGTGCAGCATAGGGATCGGTGTGTATTA
>VZTB01018200.1:128861-191831 GCA_013397245.1 Thryothorus ludovicianus
CAAACACACACGCACACGCACACGCACACACACACACGGGCTCACAAACACAAACACGCGCACGCACACCCACACACGCACCCCCCACAGCCACACACTGGTCACTGGTCCACGCCCCTGCGGACGCGCCGCCGCCGCCTCCCTCCCCACGGATGCTGAGCCGGAGGGACGCACCGCACACACGAGCGCCCCACCGACCCCCGCGCAAAGGCACGCACGTGAAAGCACCGTGGGGACGGCGCCGCGCACACGCACACGCACACACACACACATACAAACACACCACGAGTATCAGTACCTGCAAGTCCCCCCCACCTCTCCAGAGATGCAGCCCCGAGTGGAAGCAGCAGGCTCGTGGTCACCCTCATGCGTGCCCTGTGCACACACGCACGGTCGTGCACAACGCACCCTCCACATGCACGGTCCCTTCCCTCCGTCACGAGGTGCAGACCCAAGAGAAGGAGCCGCGCTACCATTTCTGGGCACACATCCGTGCACATCCTTGCACACACCCCACTCGTGAGTGCTGCGCTCCCTCACACCAACACCCTCCCGGAGTGCCCAACAGTGCCCACGGGAAGATGAACACTATCATGAAAGCATCACACTCACCCCTCTCCCTCACACAGCACAACCAAACACCTAAAACATGTGTGGGCTGTGCTCCCTCTGGCACAGCCATTGCTGCCCCACCTGCACCCACCTTCCCCACTTTAATAAAACCTACTGGTGGGTGCTGAACAAGCCTACCCTGCCCGTCTATGACAACCCTAGGCTGTGGGGTCCCCTGTAGCATGTGGGAACACCGCATTTCCCATCTCAGGTAAGGACAGAGAGCAGTCACACGTGTGAGTGGGGTCTGCAGGGCTAAAAGGACAGAAGTCCCCCTGTGCTGTGCTCAGTTACTCCTGATGACGGGGAAGCCCCAGGTGTGGCCATACAGCTGGGCCAGGCTGCCCACTCCAGCCACGACACAACAGAATTGTGAGTGCCAGGCTGAAATGTGCCAAGTGGGGCCGAGAGCCGGGTGTGAGGCTTTGGTGTGCAAAAGGCTGGGACAGGCAGGCCTGGCTGGGCAGGTGCAGGCGTGTGCTGCTGGGGCACGCCAGCAACACGTGTGAGAAGGCAGAGCTGGCAGGCAGAGGGCTCCGCTGAGAGCTGAGTTATGGAAAATGACTCTTTCCAAGGAATTGCTAAAATTAAAGCAGCAGTGAGGCCAAGCAAGCAGGAGCCAATGGGGAGGGTGAGCAAGGACAGCCAAGCGGCCTCAGGGCAAGGAAGGGCAGGGTGGGCAGGAGGCCGAGGGGAAGGCACCCTTGCAGGGCATCCGCCCCCGCCCCCAGCTCCTGCCAACTGCCCGGGCAACTGCAAACACCTTGCAGGTAGGATTTGGGGAAAGGCTGACTGGCACCCTGGTGGCACTGGCTGGGGGATGCCGTGGAGCAGAGGGCCTGGGGGAAATAGCTTTTCACAGCCACATCCCTCACTTGGCTGCCAGTGTGCAGAAAAATACCTCTGTTTTCCCAGCCTGGAAAACACAAATGCCCATGAAGAAACGCCTGCTCCCTGCCAGGGGCTAGTTGCCAGGGCAGGGAGCAGTGCCCACAGCGGATTTTGGGGAGCCCTGCAGAGCCCTGTAACTCATTATGTGCATCCTCTGCCATTATCTCCAACCTAGTGACTGTGGCAGGGCTGGGGGCTGCTGCTCCCTGGACATCAGCATTCAGGTCGGCAGTAAGGGCTGTTCCAGCTTCCAGATATCTGAGTGTTCCCAGCTCAAATCCCCGTGACTCAGGAAACAACACATGCAAGAAAACTCTGCTGAGAGGCTTGGGAGAAATACTCCCATTGGCAGGTTCCCACTTTCCCTGGCATCCCAGGACTTCTCCTGGTCTGAAGAAAAAAACCAGTAGTAACAAAACAACAGAAGTTTCTTCCTGATCTTCCTGTTAAAGAAAAACGCAAAAACCTTATCTTTGGGCAAGCCTAAAAAAGTAATTCTCTTTTGTTTTAACTAGATAAATGTTGATTAAATCAAAGCTACTACCTCTCTTTGCAGTTGTGGAGACAATGTGACACAGGCAGAGGAAGGGGGCTGGGTGGGAGCCAGGTTTGTCTAGGTTTTCGTTGATGCTCCTAAAAGACACTATTAATTGGATGGAAATAATGATGTTTTGTCTCAGATGAAAGTGCACAATAAATTACTGTTAATAGTTTCATCCATGAAGAATAACCAGTATGTTGGGACTCTGGGGGAATTCGTGATAGCAGGTCCTAGGAAAAAAAAAAACAACAAACAGAAAGAGAAACCCAGGAAGGAAAACTAAAAGTCAACAGCAGATGTCTCCAAGGCTTTTCAACAAGATGCAGCAGAGCTTGGGAGTGACCCTGCTGCCCAGAAAGTCAGGACTAGATTGAAGTAGTGACAAAATGGAAGAAAAGGAAAAAAAATCCCAACCTCTTATTCCCCCTCTCCATCCCTCCCTACTGTCAGCCAGGATCAGAGCTGAAAAAGGGGTAAAAGCTGTACAAGAAGCAACAGCTCTCAGATGCCATTGGGAAGTATGTCAGGAGAACAGGTGGTTTTGTGGGGACAGGAATGGAAAGATACTGGAGTGTTAATAGGTCCAGGAAGAGAGCTGAACCTGAGGAAATGATTCTCTATTAACTTATGAGCCAGTGTCCGTCCATCATCCTGAGCTGCTTTTCCCATCCATAGCACCCCAGAGGGAGACAGTCAGAGAAAGCAAGGGGCTCATCACAAGCCTGTACAGTGATGGCCAGCCAGGACACTTATCACCAAAAATGCCACTCTACCACACCACATTACATGCCACTCCCAGCCTCCAGCAGCAGCAATACCCCAAGCAGGAGAGCAGATGCTTCACAGCTGCATGGCAAAAATATAGTACAGCTGAGCCGGGGTCAGATCCTGAATTGGCCAGTTTGGAGCTGGTCCTGGCCGGATGTAAAGCAGCACAGATCTCTTGGACACCTGAGACCAAAGCTCAGGGGACAGCATTGGCCTGGTTTACCCCAAAGCTACTCCCATACGAGGTGAGAGTCTGAGCCAGTGTCTTTCCAAACCATTTGTTTGATACTCTGTGGCAAACATCTGACTAAATTACTCACAGATTATTCAAACATCGGGAGAGCTGATTAAATGATTACTGGTGAATCATTTGTTCAAAGCAAAATGCCCAAATTCCTACACTGAACTACTGGCAGGCAACAGCAGATGAGTTTCAGTCCTCCAAAATCCCTGAGCTCACATTAGCCCCTGAGCCTGCACTCCTTGCTCACGGCTTCCCCAAAATATCCGCCCCCTGCCCGACCCTTTGCCACTGGCAGGAGCAAGGTGAATAGGAGACGTGGGGAACCATTCCTTGAATTCCTGCTGGACTTCAGGAGAACAACAACACAGCAGGCTGAGCTAGGAGCCTTGTCTCTCGCCTTTGCACAAAAGAGATTCTCTGGAGGGGGAAAAACCCCACAACAATGGTGAGGAAACGTACAAGAAAACTGCAAAGAAAGCAGCTGACCTTGCATGCCGCAGGCCAGAAAAAAGTACAAATGTTCTTGCAAAGAAGCAGGAAAAGATGGAAGCTATGGAGCCGACGAGCTTTTTACCAGCCCAATTTAATCATCTTCTCAACAAATGCTCCCCATGAGGAACAAGAGGGGAAAGCAAGATCATGAAAAGATTGCAGGCAAAGGAATTCTGCTGGTACTCCTGGTCTGATTAAAATTCCTCAGGACTCATAGCAGGAAAGAATATTTTATGTAAAACTTCACCTTGTCTTTATTACATTTGCCAAAGTTCTTCCTGTGTAGATAGTGGGAGGTGCACGTGAAAAATAAAGATGGAGATAATAATCACAGGACCTGGCTGTGGCTTTCCAGCCTATTGTCCATTTGCCTGGGAAGAGTCCTGTTGATGGTGGTGAGCATCTGTATGCATACAACAAGGTGTGGGCAAGCAGAGGCTGTGGGAACCTCCAGAGCCTGGACAGAATGTGATGCAGCCATAAGTGTACACAAAGATTTGTGCAGGAGAAAATCCTGTCTTTGGATGTAGCCCTGATCATGGGCATCAGGTGGCTCAGAGATGAATGATTAGCATGATTTGGGATGCAGAGTGGTACAGAGAGAACCAGGTCTTGCCAGTCAGTGAAATGAGTGAGTGAAATTTCCATTTGCAACAAGGATGTCAGGTTTGGTGCATGCTGCTTCCAAACCCACTCCTGGAAATCAGAGATTGGAATATGGAGAGACCCCTCACTGCTGCTGCTGCTGCCACTGCGGGTAAGATATCGATGACAAAGTATCGCCTGACACCTGTTATAAATAAAGTCTGTCCCATCACCCACTCACCACATGACCCACGGCTGCCAGCTCCTCACTCAGGAAGGGGCTCAGCGTGAGAATGAAAGCCATATTTAAAATACATTTTTGCATATGTCTTTCTGAGCGAGGAACAAGGGGATAGGGGTCTGGAAAAGGTTTCCTCCAGCACTTTCCTGTGGTGCCAGAAGAACAACTCCATGAAATCTCAGGCAAGAACAGAGACCTTAAAGCGATCATGTTTTGCACCACTTTGCACTGAATTACAGGATTAGTGTTGCAATGCTGCTGGAATGGGGAAATCAGCGCCATAATCCTGTGTGTTTGCCAGGTCGGGTGTTTTTTCCCCTTGTATCAGGACATCTTACAGGGGCTCACCACTGCTGGGGTCGGGGGCCATGGAGGTGTCCAGAGGGAATGAAGCATGCCCAGGTTAGTGCTGCTCTCTGGAGCCTGCTGCCTCCAACCCCCTCTGCAACAGAACTGCACCCAAACTGCCCCAGCGTGTACGTGGCAGGGGTGCTCTCGCTGCCCTGGAGAAAGCAAGGATGTCCTGGTGGTTATGGCTTTTTCCTGGATTGAGAGCCCCTGCCACAGCACCCCACCATTCGCCAGCCACGTGTGAGCCCTTCCCAAGCCGTGGCCGATGCCAGCAGGGCTGGTTCATCCCCATGATCCGCCTGTGGATTAGCACCTCGAGGCAAGCCAGCATCTGCTGCAGCGTGGCTCCTTGCTCTGGTTGTGGGGCTGGCTTCTATCACAAATCATCTTCTTCACATAAGAAAGCAGAAGCCAGGGATTAGAGCGGTTTGAAGTTTTTAGCATGAAAAGGTCGGGTTTGAAAGAAAAAAGTGAAAGAGCTGCTTTTTGAATGTCTTTTGGTGAGGAATTTGAAAATCCCTGCCCCCATGACTTTCAAAAGGGTTGGGGGCTTTTGGTAGGGCTTTTTTGATTGACTTTTTAAAATTATTATTTGGGGGGGGGGTTGATGGAGAAAGATAAATTTTGTTTCACTTCCTTTCTTTCTTTATTGCCTTTAGCCAAAAGCAGAATTTCTCCAGAAACCCACATTTGGGATAAATACAATATTGCAGCTAAAAAAAATTCTGGGAAATGTCAGGAGAAATCAAAGGTGACTCAGTTTCAAACCCTGCAAGTCAGAAACACCTGGGAAACATCAGTGCCGGGTATGGGGAGCAGGGGATGAAGAGAAGAGAGAGCTCCCATCTCAGATCCCATGAGCTGACTTCAGGGGAGAGAGCTACAGTGGGAAATCACCATCCCAAATATGATGCCAGTGAAGAAATACCACCATCACCATTCCTGTGCCCCCCACTTTTTGGATCTCAGTGAGTATGCACCTTTCAAAGATGCTTTTTTTTATAACGATTTGCTGGTTTCTCCTCTTTAACCTTGAGGATAAATTCGTGTAAGACCAGAAGCTCAATCAAGCAAGTGAAACCCTCTTGGCCTAAGCCCCATCTTCACCCCACCCTTGGTGCCTCTGGGGTAGGTCTATACCATGAGATGTATGGCTCTTGTGGCCACTGGCAAAGTCAGAATGGACACTGCTGTGCACCATACACTCCTTCCATAAAAATAAAGAAATAGTCCCTCTTCTTTCTGCTCCTGCATCCTCTGCCATCTTCCTCTTTCTTCCATTCGATTCACTGCCAAGCCCATAAGTGGGCAAATGTTTACTTTTCTGTCAACACCTGGCACAATCACAGGATGTCCAGCTCACCTGTTTGTTTACCCCATGTTGAAATGTTCCATTTTTGACCCTTCAACTCTGATCTTCTTTCAGATTTATTTGGCTCCTTCTTAAAACTGAGCAAACCAATTCTCTGTAAAAATGCCAGAATAGGGCATTAAGTCAAAAAGCATAACTGCTTTTTATCATCTCCTCAGAGCAGGTGATCCTACATGTTCCTGTTCTCAAAACCCTGGATTTGAGAATTTCCAACTAAAAAATATCTCCCCTCACCTCATCCACCCCNCCAACCAAAAAAACAAAAAACAAATGCACCCAACCATCAGTTAAAAAAACCAAAACAAGCCTCAGACAGCATCAGCTTGGAACCTTTTATCTGAGCCTGAGCAGATGTGTTTTCACAAGAGAATTGATGGGTGTCTTCTCACTGAGTTTTTGCATTATATCCCATTTTGGGAACATCTTGATGCCTAGGACAATGCACCACTGTGGAGTACAAACACCCATCCTGGGAGTATCCAACAGTTATTTGCCAAGAAGACCTAACAGTCCAAATATTCTCCCTGAAACGCAAAACTATTCTGACCAAAACTGCTCAGCTGTGACTTCCTGAAAGGTGTTGAAAAATCTGGCAGGGTGAGGAAAAGCCCATGAAATTTCCTTAGGAAATTGGGCCAGCATTGCAAAAGGATGCCGAAATTTCTCAGTCTCGTCCAGGTGGAGATTCAAGCTCTCATGAGAAACAAGAAAATCTGCATCTCCCCTGATACCATGATGTGAAACAGCGAGTTAGCAAAACTTCAGGTGCTGTAAATTTTGATTTCCTGACAGCCACTTTAGCAAAGCTTCCCACCTAGAGACGGGAAAATTAATTATGCTTGCACAGCTTCTTTGTTTGAAATGAAAAAAAGCTCCCAGGGAAGTTTTGGGTGATTATGGATCCAGAGGAGGCTGCAATTGAAATATTCATGCTCTGGAGAGTTCCAGGCAGAGCCTGAGACTGCAAACCCCGTATTTGGAAAGGGGTGTCTTCAACGCTTAAAGACAGGGCACAGACGTTCTCTGCCTCCATCCCTTTTTGCCCAGATGCTGAACAGGGACCTGCCGAATACTCCCACCCATCCCTTGTGCACCCGCCGCCTCCTTCCTCAGCGGCGACTGCTGCGCGGTGTGAAAGGAACGCTGCAAAGCGGCGAGGATGCAGCGATCGCAGGGGACAAGAAGAAATATTTTTCCAGCGGGGTCTCGGGGGAAGGATGCGAAAGACAAATAAAAGGACTGTCTTGGCTTCGGCGGCTGCTGGCAGCGGCGGAGCGCGGCGGGCTGGTTCTCCGTGCCTGCAGTGCCATCTCCCGGCAGGGCCCGCTCGGGGACCGCTGAGGATGCTCGGCGCTCTCGGAGCGGCCGCGGGGGCTCTCGAAGGTGGGCACTTTTTCGGCAGGGCAGTGCTCAGCCGGGGATGCTTCCCCCAGCCTGCCGGGGCTGAGCTTGCAGGGGAAAGAGGCAACAGAGCTGTCTCGTATTTTGGCCTGCTTTAATATAAGTGATACCTCGTGTGGGAGGTGTCTAAGTGAGGTAGGTGTTCTCTGACAAATAGGATGACACGGACCCTTACTAAACCTGGTGTCCGGAGAGAAGGGGATGGGTGGTGCTGGACATTACAGCATGGTATAAATAAAAATATCACTGAGAAGCTCTCACAGTGTCCATGTACTGTCCCCAAATCCTTCCTCTGGCTTTTGCCTGCTCCTACAGCAGTGTGGGTAAGCAAGGGCTCATCCTCCTGTGTCTTCAAATTATCAAGCAGTGGGTCCTCAGGCACCCCTGGCAAAGGAGCGGTGATATGGAGAAGTGTTGAGAAGGACCATGCCTTCAAGTGGCTTTTGCTCTGTGAGATGTTTTAAGCAGCAGTTTTGCTTCTGAGAGGGTGTACTTGGTTTTAGGAGTGTGGGGGCTGTCATTTGGGGTCTGCAATGGCTCGTGAAGTGGGCGGGACAGAATTAGGGGATAGGAGACATCTCAACCAGTTGGTGAGATGAATGTTCCCCCAAACATGTGCAGCCCATCAGATAAGGCCTGCAGAGGCTGGAGGACAGCTCAGTGAACACAGCAACAACCAAATTACCCCAGGAGCTGAGACAGCCCAGATCTCAGTGTGCTGGATGCCAGCTTGTTCCCATCACTGGTCCTGCTCTAGTCTGGCTGTGCCCCATATTTGCCCGTCATGGGCTGGATTCTTCCTACAGGCTCCTCTCAGCTGCCCAGGGAGCAAACCCCTGTTTGGCAGTTCACAATTTTCTGCCTCTCAGCACCTCCCAAGCATCTGGATCACCAGGGCCAGAGGAAAATATCCCTCTCCAGCATCCATTTCAAGCCCATGCTAGGAAAGCACTGTAATGTTGGTACGTGGGGTGTTACAGCTCCTACCACATCACTCACTGCTGTAACCAGTGATAAATAACTGCAGTGACCCCGCTGTAGATCACAACTGTATTTAGAGACCTCTCTGTGGAGGTCAGGGTTCTGGATGAGTCGTGCTGGGTACTAATGGCTGTCCCCACTGTGCTAATTGAAGTAGGGATGGAAACAAAAAGCACACCATCTCTTATTTTCAGACAATGGGCTCAGAGGAAAGTGATGACATTTTGTCAAGCAGTGCAGATGCTTTTAGATTCCTTCCCCTTCTCTTCTGGCTCAGTGTTTTGGCTTTTCCTCCTGATATATCCTTCATTCTCCACAAACGCTGTGTCCAGAAGTGGGCACAGAAGCAGGTCCTCATTATCTCTGGGGTAGGCATGAGACATCCTTTTATTCAAAGAATTGATAAATCAGCTTAATCTGCACTTAAGTGAAGAGTGTGAGATGCTCGCCATTCTCTTGATCTCTCTATCAACACAGATTATTTTTGTAAAAGAGGTACAGAAGTCCTGTACTTGATGCAGGAGTGCTCAGGCTGGCAGAAGTGATCAGGTTCATACCAAGGAGGAAGTCAGACCAGACGATCAAAATGGTCCTCACTGTCCTTGAAGCTTATGAATGCAGTTGAAAGTCTTGGGAGCTCTACTTCAGTCAGTTGCTTTAGGCAAAAAAAAACCCCCTAGCAAACCCAACAAAACCTTTTGAATTTTGATTGCTTTCCCATTCAGCTAAATTCCAATTCAATTTCTTCTGGACAAGTTTATAATCTTACTTCTGCCAGCCAGGCGCTTTAATCTCTGCCATTGTCTTTTGTTGCCAGGAGCAGGCAGGAATTGTGGGGTGAGGGTCTGTTTGGCACCATGCTCACAACCATGGTCAATACCTTGTATCTCAAGCATCCTTAAAACTAAAAGCAGGGAAGGAACTGCCAGGGATAGATTAGTGTTGGCTGCTGACAAAAAATCAGCCAGGCAAGAAAAAGAACGGGGAAAAGGAGCAAGATGAGATGTGAATGCACTCAGCTGCAGGGGAACAATATTTCTTGTACCAGCAATGAATACAGTAACAGGGAAAGACTTGTAAGCATCTTGATTTTTTAAAGTATGCTCCTGCTGCCACTGCAACTGCATGTACTCACAGATAAAGGGTGCTTAGGAGGAGTGTGAGAAACAGGAGCACAGCTCCCCAAGTAATTTCATTTCTTCCATAGACAACTGCAGCATGCAAGCAACAGGTACAAGCTATACTATGATCTTGCAAGAGATGTAGTGTGCACCAAAATGAATGAAGGAATGAATGAATGAATGAGTGAATGAATGAATGGCCTGTAATGGTTTCCCCATGGACCAGAGCTTTCTCCTCTTGCAAAGGCTGCTAAGGGCACCGCCAGCCTTGGGCTTGGAGAGCAGAGGTGAGGCAGGGAATCTGGATGGAAACAGACAGCAAAATTATCAGATGGGATCTGGAGGCAGCTGCACCTGTGTTGAGCTGTTAGAAATTAGAGTTAATTAGAAGAGAAGGAGCTGGCACTTTGAGGAAAATGTCAGTGCCTGGAGTCTTGGACATGTTGACGCTCTATGGAGTGGTCCTGGGGGACTTTCAGCAGCACAGGTCTTGAGTTCTGTACCTAGTCTCTGTGATAGATACTCAAGGTTATTCTCTGTCTATGCCTGGGGGAGGTCCTGATTTCACTGTGACCTCACAAGCCCTTCTGCAGCATTGCCAAGCAGCCTTGGGTGTGGACATGGGACCCCATTTCCCATGACATGGATGAGACAGTTCTCCATGCCAGGCAAAGCACAGGCATGAGAATATGGGAAAGGATACATTAAATCCCTGCTTATTGTCTATCCACCACCCAGACAACATGGGTGGGGAGAGCACAGATGCCACAAGCATTAAAGGTTTCTCTGCTGGGAAAGCCTTTCTCTGCTCGAGCTCCTCTCAGCAAGAAGCAACTCTCGATAAAACTCTTTCAGCAGCGTTGATGGCAGACTGAAGTGAAGCAGCAAACACAACCCCAGCAGGAGACCGTTTAGGTTATTATTTTAATTAATTGCACATGTAGTTAAACGGAAAGAAAAATAGAGATGTGACACCCAATTATTCAAATCAGTTTCTGCCAGTCACACACCGCGGCTGCTACCAAGTCCCAGCACAAAGCTCTGCCCTCTACTATCTCCAGAAATGCCAAATATTTGCATCTCAAGGTTGGTAAGCTATTGTCATGCAAGATTTCTTGCTGTGCAAAAGGGATGAGGAATTGTGAATCTACCAGGTGTTCCCACAGAGAATTGCATTTCCTAGAGCTGGTGAATCATTCCATCCTGTGGCAGTTTCGCCCTAAAATGTCTCATTCTCTACCATGCAGCACAGACTGCCCCGGACAGGATTCACAGTTTTAGAGGAAGACACTGAAAGATGCAGCTCCGTAGCCAGGAGAAGGACCCAGTGAGAAAAATGGGCATTGGGCTCCTGAGGGGGAACACCCTCAAAAGCAATGTCCATCTCCAAGGAGGTGCTTACACAGTTACAATCACTTGCAACAAGTTCAGAAGTTAAAGCAGAGTTGCTTCAGGGTGGGAAAACTTCCAGTTTTCTTCTGTAGTGACCAAAAGCATGAAAATGAGACTATTAGGCTTTTCAGGACTAGGGCTTTTGAATATGATTCCCTCTTGGGAGCCAGCATTGCTGGTATTTGCAGCTGCCAGTTCCTGTTCTCCCACCAGGAGGAGGGAGACATGCCTGTTTCTGTCTGCAATGCCGGGCACAAATCCCTCTTTAGCCCCAAGAAGCAGCCCCGAGGCTGTGACTCCCAAATGGGCTCTCAGCATACAGGAATAGGGTGTTTTCCTGATCTCCTGACACACACTTCCCCCATTGCAAAGGCTCAGGGAGATCCTTCATGATGTCTCTGCTGGAAAAATGTCAGAGATTTCAGTAGAAAGGAAAACTCTCATCTCTGGTCACATCTGACTCATCTGTGAAGCCCAGCCAGGCTCTCCATGAGGCTGCTCATCCCAGCCCAGCTCAGCTCTGCAGCTTCTCAGGGTCCCCTGTGCCAGGACCCCTGATACCCACTGGGGATGAGAGCTGCACCAGCAGAACCAGGCAGACCCAGTCCCCAGAGCACCTGTTCCTCAGCAGGAAAGGTGAGTGGGTAATTTACCTGATTTTATTCTCATTTTGAAAATCAAACTGAGGCAATGTGGTGATCTGCCTGTGCTCCTGCTTCATTGGCTCAGTGGGACAGAGGCCAGGCTCTCCCCTGTGTTCGTGTATCAGCTACTTCCTCACTCCCCCAATCTAGCTGATTAACAATTCCAATTAAACTTCGAGCCACGCTTCCCCATTTGCATTTCCCTTTGAAGTTTGCTCTTTCTGTTTGAGACCAGGGAAAGGTTTGATGTGTCCCAAAAAAAGCTGGTTTTTTTGTTCAAGTGATGTCAGTTAGTTTGATAGAAGTTGTTGAATTTCCCGAGAATTCTGGTCCTGCCTGAATTGTCACACCACCCTATTCATAAGTGTGCAGGTAATTTTCTCGTTGCCTTAATTTGAAAGATGTCCCTGCCCATTGTAGGATGGTTGGAAGTAGATGGTCTTTAAGGTCCTTTCCCTTCCAAACCACTCTGTGATTCTGTCCAGTTGTTTCCTCTGCCTCCACCCACTGTCTCACTCCACAGTTTTACTGTAAGCCCTTCAGAGCAGATGCTGTCCCTGGGCTGTGCTGTGCAGAGATGGGAGAAAAATTTTAACCACTCCTGCTTTAGAAACACATGGAGTTAATTAACCCCTCCATCCACCTTCTCCAGCAAGGCCAGCTGCAGCAGCACACACCAGGGATCTCCAGCAGCCTTTCAGGGCACTTTCTCAGCCTCCAGGTGTGCCCAGGCACACTGGCAGGGGGAGCTGATGGAGGCACAGCTCCTGTCTCCACACTTCGACACCAGCCTGTGGGCTGAGCAGCCTCTTGCCCAGATTGCCACCGTTTGCCCCAGCAAGAATGAGGCTGCTGCAGTGCAGAGGCTGCAGGGCTGGGGGTGATGCCTGCTCCAGGGGGGCCCTGCCAGCTGCTGAACAGGTAACACATCATCAAAGCATCACTTCGCAGCAAGTAGCTTCGAGGAGAGGCTTTGATCACAGACAGTTTGTTCTCAGGCCCCACACTCCTCCTTTACTGTTATAGAGGCATTTTTAAAGATTGCGAGGTTTTGTTTTTCCAATCAGTGCCATCTTGGAGGGGTTCTGACATCTCTCCTTCCCACAGAACTGGGACTCAGTCCTGCCTCACCCCAATCCAGTTTTGTAGGGACATTTTATCCTCTGCTGGATTTAATCTGCCAATCTGGTAACTTCTTTAGGGGAAAAAACAGGTTAAGGATAGAATGTATCCTGCAGCCTTCACTGGAGTGATTATCAATAAAATATATACCTCCCCAAACCATCCCATGTCTACAGACACAAGTAACCCTGCTTTCTTTAGTGCCTTATTGAATTCAAAGAGACATTAGAAACTCTTGTAGCCCTCACATACCATCTGTGAGGTGTTAAACAGGAGAGAAGTATTCTGGAAACTGAAGGGCTTCTTGCTGCATTGAGTCATCTCTTGGAGTCTGCAGCCACAGCAGCCAGGCTTTGGCCCCATGATGCAACTGCACAACAAGGACCTTCCCCAAGGAATCATGACCCCCAGACTCACCAAGCTGTAGGGGCAAGCATAGTGCCAGCCTGGGATGCTCAGGTTTGTGTACCTCCTGAGCCTGAGGCAGATCTGCAGCAGATAAGTGTGCAGTATGAATCCAAAGTCACTCATGTCTTCAAAAGGTGCTTTTTTCCCTTCCTAGAGTGCTGGGGTCAGTGCTCAGGTCTGGACACTTCAGAAGTCACTCCATACCTGCTTTCTTTTTAGCTTGTAACTTTTTCAGGGCAAAACAGCCCTTCCCTGTCTCCTGTTGAGGTTTCACCAGGGATATTTCCAGACCCCTGGACATCACTGTGGGGCAGCCCATTGCTGAGGTAAGGCTGGACAGTGATTTCCATCCCAGGCTTACCTGTCTTCCTTATCTTCCTCAGCACCCAGAATACACTTTAGTACATGTATTGAAGCAAGATTTCTGCTTGTGAGGGCTTGGAAAAGTTTGATTTCATAATTGCTCAAACGAACAACAGCACCAAAAGAAAGGAAAAATAAATAACCAGCAAGCAACCCAACAAATACAATCCAGCTTTAATTGCAGACTTACTACAGGGAAAAAAAAAATTAAAGAGAAACTCTTCTATGTCTGGGCAATTTTCTCCTGCGTTTTCCAGAAGGCAGGTGACTGGTACCAAGGAGCCCAGCAAAACTGGTAAAATTTCAGCCCCTGCCTCAAGGAAGCTCTTCCAAAATCTGAGCAGGGAGCTGTGGAAGGAGCCTGATCCTCACAGAGGGGATGAAAGATGGCCCCAAGGAAGGGCAGGCTTGTCTTGGGACGATGCCTGCGGACAGCTCAGATTTGTTTGCAACAGGCAAATTTTCCAAAACAAAAGAAGAAGCTGTTTCAATAGAGTCCAAACCTTTTGCCAGAAAGGTATCATTTGGTAATATATTTAAGGGAAACCATTCAACTTAATGGTTTAGATTCATACCTTATATTCTATTGTAATTTGCTCACAGTATGTTATGTAATATATATCACAGACCCAATTTGCATCCTGAATTTTAATATAACAAAAATGCTGAGAAAGTGTCACTTCAATTTTCCAGAACAGCCTTGAGGAATGTTTGCTTGACCAGAAATTTACATTTTTCATTCCTGTTTGGAACAACAACAACAAAGAGGTTGATATTTCCCATGAAACAGGACTCTGCTGCTCCAACCTGCTCTCCTAGACAGTCTGGGGACAGCAACTTTAAAGGCAGGGCAGGCGAAATACTTTTGATCCTTTCTGTTCCCTGTCCCGTCCTGCACCATAACAACCAACTTCTTCAAACGAAAAAGCTCCTCGAAGCTGCAGGAAGAGCAAAAACCCTGAACCAGACCCGCCGTGCCCCGAAACCATTCCTCTTCAGAGAGCACTCCCTCTGGGCAAATGAACTTCAAATAATTCCTCCCTCTCTCCTCCTCCAAAGAAGCCCTAATGACACCTTGTCCGTGAACTTAATGTGTTTTAAACTATCTCCATGCCTGGCCACATACTTGGAATGTCCCCTAAGGACTGCTAAAAAGTCACAAGCAGGAAAAAAAAAAAAANNNAAAAAAAAAAAAAAAAAGAAAAAGCTTCACTCTGGGTCCCTGCGCTCCCACCCCCGTGGAGGAGAGGGTTTGCCCGTGCTCAGCTTTACCTTTTTCACACCCACACAAAACTCCTAGTCGATGGAGCCGGGCATAAAAGCAGCTCCAAGACATCAGGCTGTGTTTGAACTTTTCACCATTTTCTCCCTCCCCCCCCGCTCCCCTCCACCACCATCTTGAGGGGGAATTTTTTTCTTTTTGGTTTCAAAAAGCCCTTCAGGAAATGATTTAGGAGCAGAGAGCATGGTCAGCTAATGGGCTGCAGCTGAGGCAACGTGGGGTTATGCTCTTGTCCCGTCCCTGCGATGGCTCTGCGTGCACAGTGACACTGCCCCTGCACATGCACGTGCTCTGCATGCCTGGCACATCCCAGATCCTTGGACAGGCAGACCTGGAAAACCTTCTGAAAATAATCAAACCCCCTGAACGCTCCACAGCAGCTGCCCTCCACGTGAGCTGTTGACAAACAGGCACTAAACATCTCGTGTTCTTCCCCCTCCAGCACTCGCCATGTGTCCCTGCGTGCAGCGCCTCGCTCAGTGCGCTCCCGAGTGCCCCTGCAATTACCAACCATCACTTGCTGCCCAAAACCCTGTAGATTTCCTGCATCCCCAAGCTCTAGGCAGAGCTGTGAGTTGACAAGAGGGAGGTTTTGGGGCTGGGAGTATTTACCACTTCTCCTCCGTGGCTTGTCCTCCCCCAGGAAAGCAAGCCAGGCTTCAAACACGAGCAGCACGACAGCAGCCTCTGCCAAGTGCCATCTGTCTGGGTAGTGCAAAGGCTCTCAGAGTCACAGATTGCCCTGAGTTTCTCCCTGCCCCTCCACAACTCATGCCTGGAATTATTATCCTAATTTCCCCACTGATTTTAGAGAGGCAAAACCCATTTTGCATCAGGGTGGTGCAGGTCTCTCTTTTGTCTGTTGTGGGGGATAATCATTGAGATACCCCCTCCCAAGACAGCACATTTCTCTTCCAGACTATCATCTTGTCCTTCCTACCTGTTAGTTGCCAAGATGACTGTGGCACAGGTGGTGGGCAGGACACATGGCAGAAACATGTTGTTCCTGGGGGGACAGGAGGGTAGGAGATACCTGAATGGTCCCTGTGCTCTCCACAGCACTTAGTAGATGATGGTGTCTGCTCCCAGGAATAGAACATCTCCCTGAGGTTTCCAAAGTGCCACTCAGATGACAGTGCACATACAGACACCTAAATTAATATGAAAACCAGTTGTACCTTGCAGGTTGCTCCCAGAAATTACTTGGTTTGAGGCTACCTAGTAAAGAAAGGAAAGCAGTGCCTGGGCATTGAATAAATCTGGGCACTTCCCATCTGAATCTCCCTATGTTTAAGGTTGCCTTGGATGGAGAGGATGAGTGACTACCCTTAATCTTGGCAGCAGCTGAGATATGATGAGCCTGCCCTCAAAGGCTGGTGTCACCAGCACGAGCAAAACTGGAATTGAGTGATCCATGGGGTAAAGGACAGCCTCGACAATGCAGAGAGCTTGGCCAGCATCCTACAGCACTCAGCACTGTTACAGAGCACTCCACACCTCCCTGTTTGCCCTGTCCCCTTGGGCTTTCCATATTTACTGCAGACACAGCCCACCAGACAAGGATTTCGGCTTCATTCACAATCTTTCAAGTTTCCAATTAATAACTGCAAAATTCTCTGGGTCAAGGCAGGCAACCACACAAGCCCTTGGGTAATTTTGCCACCAGCTAAATTAAAAAAAAAAAACAAACAAAAAAACCAACCACAAAACCCAAACCTAAAAATCTAGGAAATATTCATGAGAAAAACTGCAAACAATTCTGTTGCCCTTTAGAAAAGCCTTGCCATTTTCCAGCTAGCACATCCCAGATGATGCAGCAATCAAACTGATCCACAGAACAGCTCTGGAGCTGGTCACCCTTTATCCTTAAAGTGTGGGGCCTCTGCCAGCAGGCAGCATGGGCTGTAGGGCAGGGGATAGGAGGACAAGGGCATGTCCATATGTGGGGGAGATGAATGATGTTTATGCAAGTCTTTGGATTCTCTTCCCTGTTTTACAGAGCTCTGACAGAGCTCTGACACCTCTGACAGAGGTGCTGCTGGATGATGGCCAATGACCAGGCTCTGGGATGCCCCTGGAGTGGGAAATTGGAGAGACAGACCAGAGGGGAGCACGATGTCACGGGGTCATGGGAGCTGTGACCACCCAGGTAGGGCATGCACCACCTGCATGCCTGCCCCTTTTTGGTGCCAGCTGCTTTCTTCTCTGCCTTCCCTGGCTCTTTTTCACCGAGTTCAATTTACAGTGTCTCCCACTGGCTTGCCATGGGTAACTTTTTATTTATTTTATTCCAATATGCCAGCAGGGAAGTCTTCTTAAAATTGCCCAGTTTTCTTACCCTGGTCTGGTCTCCAGCCAGCCCCATCCTAATTAACAAAACATTGCTCTTAATGATGTGACACTGTCAGCGGGTTGAGGGGCAGAAGCAGCACTGATGTCAGACCTTATTCCTGCTCAGCTTTCTCCTTTTTGGACAAAAGAAGCCAGGTCTTGATGTGGAAGGGTAGAACTGCCACCCTGTCCTCTGCACACCAGCTCCCTCCCCATACTCAGCTGCTTGGCAGAAACTCACAGAGCTTCCCCAGGCTGCACAGGCAGCAGTGGGGAAAAAAAAGAAAGTTGGGCTGGTTTTATTTTTTTTTTTATATAATTTTAAAATTGTGCTTTTAATTTTTTTTCAAACTAAAAATACCCTCTTGTTTTAAAGTTTCCAAGCACGATGCCCTGAAGAAGCAAGAATGACAGATGCTCCCAAATACAGATGTTTTGCTTTCCTTTTTTTAATTTTAATTAGTAATATTTTCCACACCAAAACTCACAGATGGCTATTCATGTCCCTGCAACTGGATCAGGTCAGGATCAGAATGACCTGCTGGGGACATGGCCTAACCACCCTGCAGCATGGGGGGTATATTTAGGCAGGATTTTTTCTCTGCCTTATTAACCTATTATTTGCCATTGCCTCTCTGGGCACAGTTGGGCTGCCCTCAGCCTCAATCCCAAGCTTTCCTGCTTCCTTTCACTGCAGGTCTTTGGAACAGACATCTCCCCAACATTTCAGCAATTGAATGCCTGAGTTCACCCCACCATGTAGGGATCTTTCCACAGCCCTACCTCCACCTTCCCATGCACTTCCATCCATGCTATCAGAGTTTTTTTTAGGGTTCATAATTTTAAACCAGTCCATTTGTCTTCAGGTGTCACCTCTGGAGCTGTGCTTCTCTAAGGTAACATTTCAATGTGCTCCAAGCATGCAGAGATGGGCTCTGTGGGTGAGATGTTACCACAAGGGTGGCTGGGGACAGCACTGGGGAGGCAAAGTCACCCTCTCTTTCTTCCCCTGGGCTCCTATGTCTGTCTCACAGGGCAGTGGTGACTTCTCAGCATGTCTCTTGCTTCCCTATGGGACTTCTTGCTCCAAGAAGCCCCGATGAAAACCCACCTTCCTATGAGGATCATCCCAATCCCTGTGTCTCTGCCCTCTGGCACACCCACACACGTGCACTGACCCGTGCAGGGACTCGCTGCTTCCCAGGGAGGGAAAAAACACAGGAGCAACATCAACTGATTTGCAGCTCTGTCCTGCTGGGAAGGTTTGTGCAGGCAAACTGGAGCAGTGATGGGTGAAATGCAGCTGTGGGGAATACAGGCATGGCAGGAAGAGAGGGCAGGCTCTGCAGCATGTACTTATGTGTATTATACAGCAAGTGTTTGTCAGGAGTCACTCACGCTGCTCCACCAGCCTATGGAAGAAAGCCTGTGTTGAAAAGCTTTTTTAGGTATTCCTTTGCTCTGAACAAAGCATTGCTACACAGTAAAAAGTCATGGCAGGGCAGACACCTGTGTGGAAATGTCAGCTTGGTGAACTGTGGTGATGGAAATTACAAAGCAAGAGGCAGGAATTATTAGGAAGGCACACATGGTATGGTACGGAACAGAGCCACTACACCTTTGACTGGGGCACAGGGTGTGGCTCTGCTCCTCATCTTTCATCCAGATGAAGCTGGAAAAAGTCCAGAGGATCCTGGCAAAGATGAACAGGAGGATGGTTTCCAGGTAGGGAGCAGCTACCCAGGCTGGGGCTGTTTTGCAGCAGGAAGGGTGACTGGAGGGATGAAGCAGCCTGGGATGGATTATCTGAGGATGCGAAGTTTTCCTCAGTGGAGCACCACATCTGCACTGCTTGTGGAGCCATGGGCAGGTCACTGCCATGGAACAAACCCAAATTCCCCAGCACAGGTTGTCTCTGCTCTGGCAGTACACATGCACCTGGAGACTCATTTTCTCCTATATCTCTGATGGAGATGTCAAGGACCATCAGCAACCAAGCACAGCCCAGACAGCAGCATCAAAGTGGGAATGGTCAGAAGCAGGGAAAGGCTCACATGAGGCTGGGAATAGAAACAACTAAAAGGTTTTGCTCATGGGGATGCTGAACAGCACAGTCTGAAAGAACCCAGGGCTTCTGCAGCTCAGGAGCAATATATGCCCAATGAATACTAAGGAATCAGTCCTAACTGCAGAGTTCTGAATCTTCCTCCCTAAGGTGTGACATGCATTACAAGGCATCAAAGCAAAGGACAGAAGACAACCCAGATGCTTAGTTCTGGGCAGGTATGTTATCCCCTTGTCCTCTCCTAGAGCCACTTCCTGATTAGCAAGGCTCATTCATTCTCTAAGGAGGCTGGTGAGAAGTCAAAGCAAGCACAGCCATCAGCCACAGCCCCACAAGAGCACAAGAGCTGGGGCTGTACCAGCCAGCTGAGGAGCCTTCAGCTGCTGGGGCTGGACTATAATTGGGGGCTTACAGAGCAAAAAACTGGGGCAAGAGGAAAAGCATGATCAAAAAACCTCAACAGGCAGCCAGACTGGGAAGGATTTGGTTTAACTGCTGTGGCATCTACAGGAGTATCCACCTCTCCACTGGGAATATCCTGAGATAACTCCAGGGATATCTTAGGAAGAAACAACTTGCAGGAGAGCCTGCCAGGTGGCTATAATGGGGTGAACCTATGCTAGCAGCAGCCCTGCCTAATGTCAGTAAATGGAGCAGAAATCCTCTACCTTCCCTAGGCCATGCAGTTTCATGTAATAAACCCCAAGAGCTCCAAAGCCCAGCCAGGTTTATGTTGTGGGGATATGGCTGTCTGCCTTTTATTGTGTTTTGCTGTGCTATCCTATTATACTGCACAATAAAACACGAGTTTCCTCCACTCATTAGCCATTTGCTTGTGCTTGAAGTGCACTGAGCTTTCTCACGTGCCTGTGAAGGGAGGTGTAATCTGCTCCTTGGGAGTCCCTCACTTCCCTGCAGATCCCACTGCCTTCACCAGAAGTGTGGCCACAGCCTCTGTGTGTGCGTGTGTGTGTGCCCAGCTGTGTGTACGGCCACGGCAGCATCACATAAACACTGCTCTGGAAGTTACATTCCTCAGGTCCAGCTGGCAAAAGTTGTGGAAAAGGAAATTTGTGGCTATCTAGGTTAACTTTAATTCATCTGCTTTGTGCACCAATGTCCTAAATTAAATAAGATATGGGGACCTATGAAAATTGGTAAGTTTGAGTGTCAGTACTGACAGCACAGGTGGGAAGAGGCAGAAATAATTTTCTCCAGCAACAGCAAAAATTGTGCTTTTTTACTTTACTGCCTTAGATATGGCTTTTCCATTATGGATTTTGGGGTTTACTTGGTTGATTTTTGCTTTCAGCACTTTTATGATGCCTCTTAAATAAAAATTAGGTTCTATTATAGGTGCAGCTGTCCTGCAGCTTATGATGGCCTTTGGGTGTTGAGAGGTAAACAGAGTTAACATGGGATTTGGGCACTGGATGGCAAATCCTGGCAGAGTTTGTACCGACAGGTGCTGTGGTAGGGGAGAGACACAGCATCTATTTTCCATTACTTTTCTAAAGGAACGTGTGTGTGTGTGTGTGTGTGTGTGTAGAGGGAAGAACAGAAACATCTTGGTGCAGGAAGTGACCAAGAGAGGCAGCAGGAGCCTCCATAACCCTACCCAAGACCAGGCTAGGCTTAGCCTTTGCAGCATGGACCGTGATTCAGAGGATGGAGCAGCCCTGTGGGCTTGCAAACATCCCCTGCCGCCTCAGCACAATGTAGCAGCAGCAACCCGTGCCCCCGCCTAAACTGCAGCTACCCCTGCACCCCTGTTGTGAAACCTCCCAGCTTCCAAGTGACCTGCCTCCAGCAAGGACCGATAGTTCCCTCTGCTGGGAGGACCGTGAAGAAATGTCTTTGAGCACCTTTTCCCACCTGAGGAGGACACAGAAATGAGATGTCCCGTTCCTGGGGCACCCTCATCACAAGGATCTCCAAGAAAATCTTTCCTCGGGTGTTACTTCTCCCTCTGCTCATTATCCTGATAACGGGAGATGAAAAAACAATCCACAGTTCGCATTTAATGATTTAATTTGGTGGTGTTAATTTTTTTGTGCCCTTCCCTGTGGTGGAAAAAAACTATTTCCAGGGAATTTCAACTTGGGTTTTTTCAGTTTCTGGAGCATAGTCTTTGCTGTCATAGTTGCAGAGAAAAGCTGGGCGATGCATTCCCAATATAGCAAAGAGCAAATGCTTCCCGTTTTTTAGATCTTGCAATTCTTTTTTAAGCTGATCTGCAAAATCTGATAACTAAGGAGTTTTAAAAGTTGGATGATATTAACAACCAAACAGACCGTCTGGTAGCTACTCTCCTTTATTTCTGGCTCTCAACAGGTAATTCTCCATTAGTCTGAGGCATGTGGTTATGTTTCTCAGTTAGATAAAATAGTCTTTTCTGAGTCCTGTCAGCCTGAAATCCCATTAGTTTTATCTGGATGGATTGGTAAGAACATAGGGGATGTTCCTCTTTTCTTGATCCAATAAATGAGGGACCAAATTAAGAGCAGTGGGTGGAAGAAGAAGAAGAAGAAAGGGTGTTCTGAGGAAGCAGAGGCTTTGTGCCTTCAGGAGAGACAGCAGCAGGGCTGAGGAGAGTATCTTCTGACATCCTTAAAAACCAGGTCAGGAACCAGCAGACACATTAATATTTTAACAGTCTAAAGCAAGCCCTGCCCCACCTTGCCCTGCCTGATTTGGGGTGCAGGAACCCCGTGCTGCATTAGTTTATTGCTTACACCGTGACTTGAATCAGTTATGATGGTTGCAGTGAGTAGCCTGTAGCTCTGCTGGCTCTGTGTGGCTCCTACAAATACAAAATGATGCACCTGGGGGAAAAAAAAAACCCCAAAGAATCTCACACAGCTGTATCCAACTGACAACAGGCTATTATCCTCCTGAAAAGGGATTTGGCGTGGACAGCTTTAAAGAAGTCTCAGACTCCTGTTCATTAGCAGCCAAAGAAGCAAACAGAAAGTTGTGCCTTATTGGGGGAGGAATGAAGAATGTGCGACCACACAGACCATAGTGAAGCTACATCTTGGATGTGGCCTTGACCCCTGTCTCAGACAAGAAACAGATCTGAAAACAGCAGAGGAAAGGAAAGGTGACAGGTCTGATCAGAGGCACACAACAGCTCTAGACACAAAGTGACTAAATCACTTAGGATTCTGCAGCTCAGAGAAAAAGCTGAATGGAGATGTTGGGAATAACCTGACAGGTTAAAAGAAGGTGGCAGATGAAGTATTCTTTTTTCTTGTAGCTTGCTGCACAAGGGTGAACAAGCATCCAGGGAATTCACCAGGCAATGGGCTTAAAATGAACACAAAAGGATGTTTTTCTGCCACCCATCCCCACACCACTCAAACACCCCCCCCTCCTCAATTTGTATTCAAATTGTGGAGCTTGTTGCCAGCAGATTTTGTAGATGACAAGAGTTTCATCTGTTTTCAAAAGCGAGTGAGCAACATGAGTAAAAGAAAAAACAATCCCATCAATAGTTATTAAGGGCAAGGATACCATCTTGAGAGGTGTGGGAGTGGGGAGGCTATGGCCATATGTGCCTTGTCTCTTGTGTTTTTCTCCAAAATTTTCACTAGTGGGAAGAGGCAGAGGGCAGATTTGGGAGGAGGAGGGTGGTTCTGCCCCTCACTGCCTCTCCTTATGACCTTTGGTATAAATTTGGGGTGGGCTGGGCACGGGCAGAGGCAGAGCTAAGCACCCTTTACATTCCAGGGATGAGAAGAATGGCAGGAGTAAAAGAAACTCGGGTCCAGCCTTACCCCATCTACATTTCAATGTAACAAAGATGTACCATTGCTTTCAGCCCTCTCTGCAGCCAGGAGAGACAGAGGCACTCATCACAGGGCAGGTGAAAAAGATGACAATAGTGAGGCTCACCTGACAGCAGCCAGGAGCGTCCACCTCCAACAAACACAGCAGGACAATCCTTTAGTTGTGCTTCCCCAGCAAATCGTCCCTTCTGGCAGCAATCTGCTGCTCTGGGACTTCCTGAGCAGTGAGCAGTTCTCTGTTCACTAACTCCATCACCAATTTTGTAACTGCAATACCTTTAGTCAAAGACAGGCAGATGCCTGGTGAATCCCTGCACACTGTGGGGCTCAGCTGATACATTCCAGCTGAAGATCTGGCTGGGCATCTGGAGTTAGAAGCAATGTGTTGTCTCATCTCCCATTGCTGTATATGAGCATGTTGAGGTCCAGGTGAGCCAGTCCAGGTTACTGCTGGAGTTCCATCTGTGCTGAGGTCAAGGGCCAGTGCCCAGTGAGGCTCACAGAGCAGCATAAGATCCATACCACAAGCTCAAGGTCATGAAATCACTTCTATCTTTGATGTCTGCTGAAAAGTGGAAGCCTAGGAGAAAACTCCACCATGCCAGGCAGCCAGGGAATAGGCAGCTCTTGTCCAGAGGAACCTCCTGACTAGGAAGCATCATCCCTTTGCAGTCTGGGAGACAAAAGAAAAACTAAGACAGTCTTTATACCAAATCCACACAACAGTATTTGTGTGAAATTCCTGTGACTCTTCACCAGAGGCAGCATTTTCTATCTAGGTGCCTTCAACCTGATTTTAAACAGAGGCCCAAGACAAGCCAAACCCCAAGCAGCAACTCCACCTCACATAGTTTGAAAAGACAAGGGATAATGCTTTTAATGGTTTCAAACTTAAGAACGGTCAATTTAGATTAGGTATAGGAAAGGTTTTTTACAGTCGTGGTGGTAGAGCAGGGTCCCAGGTTTCCCAGAGAGGTGGTGGATGCCCCATCCCTGGAAACAAGGTCAGGCTGGACAGGGTCCTGCTCACTGCTGGGCAGTTGGACTAGATGGCCTTTAAAAGGCTCTTTCTGACCAAAATTATTCTACAATTCTGTGATTCTGTAGCTCTGTGGCTCTGAAGCCTTATCATCTTAGATCAAACACAGCTGGGTCTTGATAACCCAAGGCACAAATCCTGACTTTTAACAGCCTTGATTTCTTTGGATGTTTCCTAGAAAGCAGGAGCTTGGCATCATTTCCTCAGCCTTCACTGAGCTCACCAGTTAGGCTGGACTTCGCAGGCACAGGTCTGTAAGTGCGGACATGGTCTTAGACCAGCTGAAAGAAAAAGAAAGACAGAGGGAGAGGTGATCCCACAGCTCTGGAGACCCCAGCAGCATGCTGGCTGCCCACCAGCACTCAGGAACACACAGTCAGAGCCAGCAGCAATAACTCCAGCTGGAGGGAATGCAAGACCTGTACTTCCTCCTCCCTAGCCACATCCCCTGCAAGGAGATCTGTGACAGGAGTCCCTCTCTGAGACATCCCAAGGCTGGAGCTGGGGAAGCAGAGAGCACCCCAGGACACTTGTGTTTGTACCAAGTAAAGCCATTCCTGTGAAAGGTGGTTGTGAGGTTGTTCTCAGCTGTGATGACTGCATCACCTCTCTGCCCTCACTTCTGCCTTTCCCATGTTTCCAAGAGATAATGATCTCATCTCCTAACTGTTGAAGATCACTCCTTGTCTGCACTTCCCTTCCTTGTTCCCCTCCTCTGTTCATTATGGGATAGAAATGTTATCGACCAAAAATCATTAGATGTCAAAAAATCTTATCGCAGAATCCAGCTGCCAACATAGCCTAAACGTGCTTAGGAAATGTCAGTAAATTACGGCAGAGAGAGAAAGTGAGCAAGAGAGGAAACATTAGGATGAGCAGTGAACTGCAATTAACTGCTCCACATTTGGAAGAAGCAGGAAATGTATGGAGGAAAGCAGAGTTAAGGGGACATTGATCTCCGTAATTGAGGGGAAACTGAGAAATTGATGGTTTAATGGGGTTCAGCTGAATGGAATGTGTGCTCTGTGGGCCATACTGGGGCAGGGACACCATTGCTGTTGAGCATAAGATCCACCCCAGTTAGGTCACAACACTCAAAGTACTCCTCAGGCTCCCTTGGAAAAACTTGTCTGTGTTGTTCAGCTTGATATCCACCTGGAGAGAACTTGTCTCATGTGCATGGCTAGACTGTGTTCTTGCTTTGTCACAGACCTGTGATCACCTTCTTTCCAAACTGACTGGAGACCAGACTTGGGCTTGGGATTGCCATCAAGGCAGATTGGAATCCATCATCTCTAAAGATGTGTCCAAGAGCGGCCTGGAGAGGAGTCAGCCCAAGGTTTGCCTCAGTTTGCCTCTTTTTATCCCACAGCTCCTTCAGAAAATACCATGTGGAAGATACTGCACAACCATCTCTTGACCTCCTGCCACTACCCTGGGATTCTCTGGGTGGCTATTTAGCAGTCCCAGGGAAAGAGTGTGAATTACTGGGGGCTCCAAACACACTCAAGGGTTGCCCTTGCAGGTCCAGCTGCCTGTCCCAAGATCACACAAGGGTCAGTCCTGCAAAGCTCTGGCACAGCTGGATCATGGGTGGAAGCTAACACCTTACAGGCTCTGCCATGCCACACTAGGGTCAAGCAATCCAGTCTCTCCCTCCTTCAGAGGCAGGATCAAACATCACTGGAAAAGTCGTGAACTGCCATCCTGTTTATTTCCTACCACCACTGCTTGATTGCTCCTCATACCTACGTCTCCAAATATTTTGAATCACAGAGGCAGGCCTTAGACAAAGTAAACTGCCACAAAGATCTGGAGGCTATTCTACAGACCTATCCAGCCCCTCTCTGCCTCTCCTTCTCCCTCTCCATTATCTCCATCTCCATCTCTCCTTCAAATATATCAAGCTTTCAGTCTCAGGGCTGTTTCTATCCCTCAGCCTCCTCAATGCCTGCTCCACCTATCCTGGACACTGCTTTCCAATCTATCTCTGCATTTCATCTCACACTCCCCATCCTCCTGATTTTCTGTCCTGCACACATCCTCCCTGAGCTGTGAAAGATGTTGCAGTGAGCAAAGCAGAGCTGCAATGGAAAACACAAAACACTGCACAAACATGTCTCCATGACCTGGCTGTTCCATAGGAACAGTCTGACCTTGGCTTTAATCCCATGGCAAAGGGAAGATGTTTTAAGGCTCTTTGTACCACTGGGAAGAAATGCTGACTAGTACAGTTCCCAAGGACAACCACAGGTCATCTTCTGTGGCTTCCTTATCATGCCATAGGCACCAGGTCCCAGTTTGGGATCCACAGCCCTAATATCCTTGGTACCAGATATTCCACTAGGAAGTTGTCAAGGTCAGACTTCTCAAAGCCTGCCAGATGAAACAGTCACTCGCAACATTCACAGGCCCTTTGGAGATGTCAGCCTCTAGTAGTACAAGCTCATTGCTTGTTGCTACAGCTCTGCTCAGCTCATGCTTTGCACAGCTGAGGCAGGCACCAAGAGGCACAGATCTGTGTTCCTGCAGATGCTCTCTGCCCTGCCTGCAGCTGCTGAACAGCCAGGGGCTGCACAGCCAGGAGAAGCTGTGCCTAAAACTCCCCTCATGGCTTCAAAACCACAGCCAGGTCCAGGATCCCCTTCACAGCATGCACAATCTAGGTAAGGATAGGCCAAGTTAATAATTTTCCTTCAACAGACTAGAGGATGAGCAGAGGTTTGTTCTCTTTCCACAGGGTCATTTCCTCACTCTTTGCAATGAGACGCTGTCATTTAACAAATAGCAGATCACATTTATTTGGCTAGTGAGTGCATCCAACAAAGATGCTTAGGGTTTAGAAAAAGATGCTCACCCTCCTCCAGGAGATGATGACATTTCAGTCTTTCTAATTAAGTTCGTGTCCCAGACCAGCAGAACCTGTAAGATACAAATCTCAATTTTCCCCCTTTGTATTAAATTGAATTTAATGTTTGTGTTAGATAAAGAGCTTATAGCCCTGAATACCTTTTTCTAACTCCCTATGGACACTGCTTAGGACAACAGGGTCTTCTCCTTCATGGCTCTGGTCCGAGGAGTCTCAGCTGCCTCTGCTGATAGCTCAGCTAGCTCCAACTGGGGAATCATGGACAGACTTAAATTTCTCAACAGGTTTCAGACAGTGACCTGCAGCAGAGGGAAGGAAAAGCATGATTAGCACCAAAGAAACATATCCTACTTAGGCAAAATGGTCCTTGTGGCTGCAACACCCATGTCATTGTGTAGGATTTTAGAGAAGTGACAGAAGGAAAGCTGAACCTCTAGAATTTAAAATCAATCTCTCCTGAGACAGTCTCTCTCTGTATAGAGACTGTCTCAGGACTGTGGCCTGAAATATGACAAGTATCTAGAGACACCGAAAGCCTGAGCACAAAGCCTGCATACTGTCCCACCACATGTGAAGGTGAATCTGAAAAAAAACCACGATGACACTGCTTTTAGAAAATTTCCAACCATCCACTGAAAAACGGCACATGAAACTTCTTCTTGGTGTTGGCAAGTGCCATCACCATCCAGTCCCAATTTGCTGATGTATAGGTCACCAAGGTCCTGCAAACTTGTGCTGTTTGTTCTACTGAGCACAGCCAGAGCTATAGACCTACCCTTCTTTCTTTGCTGTGTGCCTGTGAGTGTAAAAGAGCTAGAGGTGATCGTGAAGCATGTTTGCCAAAAACCTGCAAAAAACAGTGAGAAAATCCTCTGTAGCATTACCCCAGCAGTGGAAGTTGGCCTTGCTTGGGTTGTGTTTGCTGTGCTGTACTGAACATGTGGGGCTTTCCAGTATAGGGAAGTTGGTCCTGTGTTTTGGCCATGGGGAGAGGAAATACTCAACACCCCAAACCTGCACAGCTTCATCCTTTCCTTCACTGTATCCTGGGGACTGGTGACTGAGAATCTGCCTGCACCCAACTGGGACCGTTCTGTTAACTCTGTCCTGCAGAAGGAACAAGAGAAGCTCTGTCACCACAACAGCCTTGGAAACCCATGAAGCACCTGGTGTGTGAAAACTGAGCTCGAAACCCTGCTTGGAAACTGCTCCTCTGCCTTGTCTCCCTGCTCCCTGTGCTTCTGCTGTGGCAGTGGGAGGATGAGGCCATGGAGCCCTGGGAACTTGCCATCCTCTCTTCACCTCTCACCAAGCTTTCCTTACCCAGTGCAATTACAAAGGTGTCAATGTTCCCTTGACTGCGCCAGCTGTGCAATAAACTCGTGTGGCCCTTGAGGGAGTCAAAAGTCAAGAAAATTCCAAAAGGAAAGTAGAAGCTTCTGATCACAATTTTCTCACTCCTTCCTGTCTGCCCCACTGCAGCAGTGGGAGGGTACAAGCAGAAGGGAGACATGATGTGGCTGAAATATGTCAAACCCAGAGGTTTCATTACCCATGCTCAAGAGTTATTATTCAGTCTTTCCTGGTGCTCCAAGAGTGCTTTTAGTTGGCTGAAAGCTTTTAAGCACAGAGTCACTGAATATAGGCCAAATTGTGTGACTGTGATGTTGTCCCATGACCTCCTTCAAGCTCCCTGGACTTTTTACCTCCCAGGTGTTCCAGCTGACCTGTAAAATCAATATGCTGGGACTGTATATTTAATTGAGTGCTTGATTTGGGCCGAGGCCTCAAAAATGTAGATGACAGGTAGGTATTTCTGGAAAAAGACAAATGGGACATGGCAATGAAAGGATGTTAAGATCGGTGCAGGAAGGGAATAAGCTCATGCTGTTCAGTAGAAATAGCATGATCATAGAATCACAGAACAGTTTGGATTGGCAGGGACCTTAAAGATCATCTTGTTCCAATCCCCTGCCATGGGAGGGACATCTTCCACTAAGTCAGGTTGCTCAAAGCCCCAAATTTAATATTTCCAGGGATGGGGTATCAACGACTTCTCAAGGGCAACTTGTACCAGTGTCTCACTATCTCACAGCAAGGAATTTCTTCCTATGTAAAATTTAAACCTGGTCAGTTTAAAGCCATTTCCCCTTGTCCTGTCACTACATGACCTTGTGAAAAGTCCCTCTCCAGCTCTCTCATTGCCTGTTTAGCTACTGGAAGGTGCTCTAAGGTCTCCTTTGAGCCTCGTCTTCTCCAGGCTGAAGCTTCTGTTTTTGTCCCAAGAGCAATCACAGAGTATCTATGCATAGCATGGAAGATCCAAAGTACTGCAGACTTCTTCATATGCTTTCCAGTCATCCTTATGTTTGGGAATTCTACTGAGAGTGGCAAACCCTAGTTCCATCTCTCCTCTGGTTCACTTGTGTCCTGTGCAGATACACATTGGGAGAGGGTTTTCAGCTGGTGTCCACCACCCTTTCAATTCTGGTGGCTGTTCTGCTTTAGATAAACTATTCAATAGTCAGAAATATCCATCCTACCTACAAAACTCTCTGGTCTTGGCTAGTACAGTGCTTGTCTGGCTAGCAGGAGTCTGGTACTCAAACCTCTGTTTGGAAGAAAAAAGCTTGTGTTTACGTTTTCAATTTGCAGCCCTGTTGTGACAGTGGGTGGAGGGGGGAGAAGGCAGGTTTTGCCGTGTCTGATGCCTCGGATCTGCAAGGCCTTCAGGAGCCATTTGCTCTCTGAACTCTTTGAGCTGCTGTGATCCCAGCTGAGCACAAGCTGAGATTGCTGCAGCCATGGGTGCTGCTGGCAAGCAGCTGGGGTTGTAATAGATAGCATCTCTGCAAAGACAGCTTCAGGCAGTACAAGGGTAGTGCCTGTTGTAATCTCATATTAATTACTGCTGTAAAAGCAGTACCCAGATGAGATCCAGCCCTCTGAAAAACAAGGCGTGGTTCTTGTTGCATTTGAGTGTCCAGACTTACAGTCTGCCTGGAGACAAAAGGTAATGAGGAGTAATAAGTCTGTAGGAATTATTAAAGTGAGAGGGGTAGCTCAGCATGGCCCCATGTGCCTTTGCTGAAGACATTCAGGGGACTGAACCCTTTCAGAAGCCAGCCTATGAGTTTGTGTGTTCTCCCCGGCCCTTCTCTAGTGGAGAAAATCTCATTTCCCATCACTAATTGATGCACACAACCACTCATCTCACTGAAATTACAGAGAAGAAAGGATTTGGATTTTTTTTTTTATTGGCCATCTATTAGCATTTTTAATTTGCCACATGAGGTAAGTTTCAAAAGGTGCCAGAGGGCAGCTTAAGAAATTAGCTGTTCTTAGCATTTTCTCTTCTTTCTGCCTGACTTGGGTCCTCAAAGCCTTAATTAAAACTAGGGAGTGCTTCCAGCACACGACACAGCAGACAGTGCATGACAAGACAAGCTTGATTCCCCCCACAGAGCATCTTGCTTCTCTGAGACTTCTGATGGGAGCACGAGAGAGCAGAGGTGAGATGGTCATCTCCATGTTCCACAGGTGTGGGAGGCACAGGGGCTGTGGAGCCAGACTGCAAGGCCAGGAGCTGCTGCAGGAAGCAGAGCTGGATCCACAGCTGGTGAGAGGGGCAGACAGGCAACACACACCCTTGATGCAAGGCTCTTGTGATGTCTCCCTCCTAGTCCCTTATACCAGCTAGTAGGTGAGTAGATTCATTTACAGGAGGAATTTCCCTACTCACCACTCATCACTGGGAGACATTTCTCCTCCTCCTGATTCCCCATCATATCCCTTGCTGTCAAGCAGCAGCATCACCAAACAGCTCGTGTCTGGAGGAACAGAAGGATTTTGCACAGCTTTTCAAGCACGCTGTGTTGTCATGTGGGAGAGAACCTTGCTGCAGGTTGGGTCACTTAAGGCCAAGAGCTGCGTTAAAGCAAGACAAAATAACACCTTGCGATGATGAATAAGTTGCGAAGTAAAATTAAAGAAGGGCAGATTTTGAATTTTGTAGGAAATATTTAGCTTCCTCAGCTGCTTCGTATCTTCCTTTCTCACTTTAGGTCAAGCTGGACACTGACTCAGAAAAGAATTTCTTTACCTCAACCAACCAATGCCATCTTCTTCCCACTGTCTTTCCATGCTGGGCATCCAAACTCAAAAGAGCCAGGAAGAAGCCACACTTCTACCAACACATGTCACAGCCACAGCCTTGCTCTTAACATCTGCTGTGTGATTAAAGACAGCAGGCACACCTCTGATTTCTCACCCTGGCCCCCAGTCCAGCACCACTGTCCGTACCAAGGCAGGAAAAGGGTTGGAGGCTGGAGAAGCAAAGGACGTGCACTCCTTCCAGCAGTAGGATAGTGGCCCAGGGAGAAGCTGCAGGGCCAGACACAAAGCATAGCAACAGATTTGCTTGATACTTGTCTCAGGATTTATCCTAGAGAACAAAAATGTGTTTTGGAAGAAGATTGGATGTGGAAGTAAATGTTAGCTAAGCCAGGCACAGAAGAGAGGCCACCTGCCTTCTGCAGCATGAAGCGGCCATGAACAGATGGGATGCTTTCCTTTGAAGAGAGAGTGGTCACCATGACCTTCCAGGAATGGAAAACTTGGATCACTTCGCTCCACATGACTCCACCTGTTGAAATCCAAGGACAGAATGTGGCTGGAGCAGCTCAGGGTGTGGATTTACAGGCTCTGGATGGAAGCTGTCCCCAGCTGTCTGTTTGGCAATTGCTGTCTCAGCAAGCAATGTGAGCTGAGGCAGGGCCATCCAGGGCCATCCCCCTATGGTACTGGCTTTATTAACTGTAGTTGAAACAGCATCTACAAATTGTTGCAGTGAAAGCCTCCAAGGTTAAGCCCTCCAGTTTGTCTCCTGTCCCAGTTCCTGCAGTGCACAGACTTGACTAATCCATGCAAGAGACATCCTCATCCCCTTCCCTTGTCATTTAGCAGGCAGCAGTCAGCAAGAGACCACAGCAGGTGAGACCAGGTGAAAACCACTTGCTCCATCAACAAAGTGACCAGAATCTTTTGGAGCAACTGGTACCTCTTCCAGTATGGAACAGAAGTCACACCTCCAGGTGTCACAGCTCAAAACAGTCCCCAGATGGAGAGTTCCTCTCTGTCTTGCTTCCTGTCAGGCTTTCACTCAGCCTTTGGCCTGCACCTGGGTGTTGAATATCTGCACAGAGCTGCCATATTTGCATCAGGTCTGCACAGGAAGTCCTCCAGAATTTGACATCAAAGAGAGGTCAGTAATTTCTGGCTGAGTCCATGCTAGCAGCATGCAAGGGCTGGAGCAGGAGAGATTCCATCTGGGCTGTTTCTAGGCTGCACGTACAGGAAGAGGTCAGGATGGCTCTGGAGAGGCTGTGGCTGGTGCTGTCAATAGCAGCCTGTGCAGTGAGCAAGAGCTTCTGCACATCCTGCAGACCCCGGGAACCATGCTGCACATAGTTGGGTACCATCTGTTCCTGCCTTCCCCACAGACTGTTCATCCCACTCACATCCATAGGCTCTTGTTAACACAGTTCTCCACTGATCAAACCCTGCCCTTGTGCTGGGCTCAGTTTTCCTCTCCCTCCTCTGAGGAGTCTTCTGTGGGTTACTCCACCCCAGCTTTAATTAACACTGGGGAGGGAAAGTGAAAACAGCTCTTAGTTGATCATGGCAAGGGACGAGACCTAATAAACCCTAGGAGAGGAAGACTGACTGCAGAAATCAGGGTAGTAAAACCAGAATCCTCTGGAGTAAGACTGGGCCTGGGCTCTGCAGCCAGTTAGTATTCAGCTGGAGTCCCACGTTGTTATAGACAATGCATTAACATCAAAGCCACCGGGTAAGCGGTTTTAGTTAAGTGATGTATTTGGTGTTATATTTTTATTGTGTGTTTTTTACACCGTGTTTTTATTTTTATGTTTTCATGTTTGAGTTTTTGTAAGAATTTAGTGCTGCTGAAAAGCATTCTATCGACAGCCCCAGAGATTGAAGCTCTTTGTCTATATCCAGAACAGGCAGCACACTAGCAGCCTGCTGGCACCACGCTGGCTCTTTGCCTCAATCCCACTCTCAGGGATCACCTTCAGAGATGAGAGAGCAGTACTGTTGGCCCTGACAGCAGAGAAGGACAAGGGGATGCATTTTTGGGGTCCCAATCTTAGAGAAGACACTCTTAAGTCCTGTTTGAAGCCCAGTTTTCCAAAAGCCCTTACAGTCTTATGCCCCACTGTGCCGGGGGAGTCAGGTGTGACACCGTTGGATTTCAGGTTGCTGGGTGTCATGGATGCTTTCGACCTGCAAGCCAAAAGTCTCCTCTAACAGCAGGATTCAGAAAATCTCATCTGCTGCTTAGAAGTGAGGACAACAGTCCCCTTCCTGTAGACTTGAGAGAGAAAAAGTTGAGATCAGACTCGGCTGGGTGAAGGGTCAGTGACAAAGTGAAGTCCCCAGTCTCCTCTGGCCTTACTAAAGGACGCAGGGTGGCATAGGTCATTGTGCTGCTCCCCTTCCTCATTCCTTTCCTTGCCAACACATTGCTTTCCCCTCGCCCATGAAAAGCTGAACTGACAGGAGAGGAGAGGATTAACCTTTGCCACCCGTGTAGGCTGCTGCGTACAAATATTTCTCTCCAAAGCATCAAGTAATAAATGAGTCTTCATCTTTGTCAAACACCTTGGAGTCCATTTGCCATGTCTCCCCAAAGGCAGCACAGCGGGGCAAGGCAGTGTGTGAAATACAGGAGGACTATAAATCTCTCCAACACTGTATGGGCATTTTACAGCTTGCAGTTTTCACTGAGAAGTGGCTGTAAATAATGGAGGGGGATATCTGCCACCTGTCTGCAGGGGAGGATTTATTTGGGTGTAAGTGCTATAGATCTTCATATGTATGCTGCAGCTGTAAATAAGCAAAGTTTAAGCAGTGACTGGGGTCTGTCTTGCTCTCTCTCCCCCCATACTCCTTTTCTCTCTATCGTTTCACTTGTTTGTTTCCCTGCTGTTTTAGGCTACATCTCACACCTGAGGTGAACACATGCCTGGAGAGTCACTTGAGAAGGAAGTGGATTGCTGTGATTGAGTACACATTTTGCTTTCACATTCAGTCCATACAAAGGATTCGAGGGGAAGAGAAGCTGATAGTTAGGATTCAGGACCTGCTGCTATGTACTCTTCAAATGCTCCTTTGAGTTCTTGGTTCAGGGTTTTAATGATGCTGTTATTCTTGTGCAGAAGCATATGGTTTGCTCCAGCCTGTTCTGTGTTGCTGTGTGCTGGCTCCTGTTTCAAGTCACTTCACTGGGAAAGAGTATCTGGAGGGAAGTTAACTCTTTGAAGGCATTGAAGCTGCCAGTCCACAGAGCCCAGGGCATGCATTGGGATGTGGCAAACATTGGGATGTGGCATGCAGAGCCAAAAGGCTTTGCAGGCAGCCAGCATTGTCAGGGCACACTAAGCTTGTTGTCAGGCGTTGGGGACAACTTGCAAGTCAAGTCTGGTTATAAATTAACTTCACGTGCTGGGGTGATGAAGGGTCCAAGGAAGTCACTGTTGATGGATGTAACAAAGCAGCCCTCAAAGGCACTGCTGATCTCAAACACCAACCTACAGCCCAGCTGGTTGTTGTCCCTGGCAGCCAGGAAGATGCAGAAGCAGAAGATGACCTGGTTCTTAGGCTGTGTTTGGGAGCCCAGAGGCAGAGCTTGGATGTATCTACAGATACATCTACAATGTCTGCCATTGAGTTATGTTGGAGGAAGAGGAAATAGCTCCTGGGTTTTGTCATTAGGAAGGACGTAGGGTTTGCTGCTGGCAGTGTTGCAAACAACAGTCACCTGAAGGTACCAGTCGCTGTCAATCCCATCCAGAAACATCTTACTTCCACACCTGGCTCTACATGTTCCTCCAGAGACTCCCCAAGCTCTGCTCAAACTCCAGAAGAAGAAATTTTTCTGGAATTCAGCATATGTACAGACAGTGATCCATTTTCAGCTGTTGGTAAGCCAGAAAAGAACCAAAAATCATAGCAGGAAAAAAAGTAGGCCCCTGCTCCCCAATGCAGGATGAGAGCAGATCCCTGTCCCTGTCAACTGGGCACATGCGCAATAAAAAGGCAGATCCAATTCAAAACAGCTTGTGGCATTCTCTGAGATGCAATTTTAAGTAATGCCCTTCCCTTGCCCTTCAGTATCTTTATAAATTCTACCCTCTTCCTGCCCACACAACGCGTTACAGAAATTAGAGAAGAAACAAAGAGCCGAGGACAAGGAGACCCGGCATCCTGCAACAAAGAGCTCTGCGAATTCTTCAGGAGATCCCCATAGTGCGATTAGCATCTCTTTACAGCAACATCATCTCTCCTTCTTTTGTTTCCCCAGAGGAAGATAAAATTGTCACCAAGCACCAGAAAATGAAGCTTGATGAATACTGAAAAGACATTCACCTGCAAACTAGGATGGACTGGCCCCAGATGCTTTTAATTAATGTGCTCAGAAGCTGGGGCAAGAAGGAATAAGTGGGCTTAGAGCTGTGAGGGGAGTGCAAGGAAACAGGGCTGCCTTAAGGAGAAAGGACAAGTGGATTCTTAGGGTGGAGGACATGGGTAGTGAGATAAAACCTTGCTCCGGAGTCACCCCTCTGGCTCCCACATGGGCTGCTCTCACCATAAGTCCAGGTGAGGAGCCATGACATCACCCTGTACTCTGCTGTAGGCAAGGAGCTCCTACTCATCTTTGACTTCCTTTCCCATGTTTCAGTTCTCAACCAGAAAATACTTTGAAAGTCAGAGAACAGGATTGCTATTTCTCATTTTCTTATTTGTGTCCTTAACTTTTTTTTTTCTTAAGAAATAAAAACCAAACAGCAGCTCTCAAAAAATACTTTAGAGGAGGTTGATTTTGTGAAATGCTATTGCTGAACTGAAATTTGCAGGAAGTTTGTGGGCAGTTTGAACTCGGTCTTGTTTCTTCCCAGCGACTTCTCATATTGATGTTTCCTATAGTGACTCATTGTCCTCTGTATAAGCATCTTACTGACTGAAGCAAAAAGGCTCAATTAGGGAAGGGTTCCTCTATGGATCTCCTGAAATTATGGTAGTTTAAATTGCTGCCCAGCAACCCAGAGCTAAATTGCAGTGCTTCAGCACCTCTGGCAATTGCTGTTTTTCAATTCATATGCCAGAAAATGATGGGTCCAAACAAAGACAGCTTCACTGATTGAAGGAGAGTGGGAGATGTGTAGGCAAGCAATGGAAAATCTTAGTACCAGATTCCACCCCTCTCAATTCGAGGAGAGGAATGACTTTTGAACCCCAGCTATATCATAGTCAGTCCCTCGGGGGTGATTTTGGGCAGGTTCCACACTGGCCCCAAAGGGACAGACAGTTTAATGGGGTTTGGCCACACTAGAATGGCGAGCAGATACAGCTTTAGGACTAGTTTAGGAGGTCCATCTGGAGCTCCTTCACCAGAGTGAACCTCCTGGTGCAAACAAGTAGACACAGCATCCCAGAGCTATGTGTTGATTTATCAGCTTACCAGTCAATACTGCTCCTGTCTATTCTCTGAGACCTCAATTTCATCTTCTGTAAACAGCCAAGGCCTATAAATTCGCTGTATGTGTCTCCTGCTGATTGTGACCTGGGACTTTCCAGTGTCATGATGCTCCCCAGAGCGAGCTGTCCTGGGAAAGGTTTGGAAAAAGGCAAAAATAGCAAGCGAAGCAATGGAACTGCAGCTGTGTGAGGAGGAATCGAATAAGCTGAAGCTAAGATTTAACAAACTGATAACCAAGGCATGAGAAATATCTGCAATATTGTGAGAGAGAAGGAAAGGGTGGAGAGAAACCAGTTGTTTTCTGTTCCTTACAATGGAGTTCGAAGGCTTCAAATGAAAGCTGTAGATGGCAGACTGCAAATAAAATAGATCCTTTGAAAGAGAACATCATTTGCCTGTAGAACTCACAGGGAGCTCTGTCATTTTATCCAAGCCCTCTGTCCAAGCAGAACAACGCAGGCTGCCTGTGTTGAGATGCCTTTTGAGGATCTCATAGAGTGGGGACTCAACCTATTGCAGTACTTGGTCACTTTCACAGTAACGAAGTGTTCCCTGATGTTCAGAGGGAGCCCTCCATGTCCCAGTTTGTGCTCCATGCCTCGGTTCCTGTCACTGGGTGCCTCTGGAAAGAGCCTAGCTCTGTTCCCTCTCACCCTCCCTGAAGGTGTTTCTGCACATTGGTGAGATCCCCACTCAGTGCTCTCCAGGCTGAACTGCCTGAGCTCTACCAGCATTTCTTCATAAGAAATGCTCCAGTCCCTTCATCATCCTTGTGATCCTTTATTGGCCCCTCTCCAGGGTGACCACTTCCCACAGTGGGGAGCCAAGCACTGGACATGATGCTGCAGCTGTGGCCTCACCAGGGCTGAGGAGAGGGCAGGGATCAGCCTGGTACAGCTCAGGATCCCCCTGTCCCTTTTTCCTGCAAGGGACATTGCTGGATCATGGCCAGCTTGTGCCCACCAGGCCCCCCAGGGCCTTTTCTGCTGAGCTGATTTCCAGCAGGTGCCCCTGACATGTGCTGGGGCACAGGGCTGTTCATCCATGAACTGCAGGATGCTGACACATCCTAGTGGAAACTAGCAAATAAAAACCTCGGCTTGGGCTGGGCAGGAAATACACTGCTGGATCAGAACATGAGGCAGGGGGTTGTCAAGGCGCTGATGAGGAGGACCTTGTTTCAGAAACTCATCTCAATCCTTTCCATCACTGAGTAATTGCTGGTGGGGCTCTTTTCCTGCCTAAGACTGGGAAACTGCTCTGGAATTTGGTCACTGTCTCCAGGATACCCCCATCTCCATGCTCTCTTTGAGTCCACAGGTCAGTGACATTTCCATACTCCTTCATCTTTCAGCTTTCCTATCTGGAAAAGACACCCCAGGCTGTCGAAGCTCTGATAGGGAGGTGAGAGCTGGCTTTTCAACTTTTGTTTTCAACTCTTTTTGCCTCTAAATACCTTGAAAATTGTTCAAATAAATTTTTCCACCAACAGTTTATTTGCTTTTGCTCGCAAAGCCATATTTATCTACAAAAAAATAGAAGTCAAACCTCCCAAACACTTGAAACACAAGAACGTGGGGCTGGCAGGGACTTCCATACTTGCCAAATCCAATCCCTGCTGTTGCAGCAACACATCACAATGCCCTTTCAGAGCTGGAGAGTACTCTTTCCTAAAAGCTATTTGGATTTCTGCCTCCATGTCTCCTACTGGGTGGTTGCCCCAAACCCAATTGCTTTAATGGTTCTAAGCCCTCAACTAATTTCCAGCCTGGTTTATTCATGCCCAGTTTATATACATTTGTTCTCATGCCAGCACTATCCTTTGGCTGAAATAGCTCTCCTACCCCCGTGTGCTTACTCCCCAGGCATATTTAGAGAAAACCATCCCCAGGCTTTATTAATACAGCACAATTATTTGTTTTGCCTGCTGTTCTGTAGAGGATAAAGGCTCCTGACCTGTCCCTACACTTTTAACTCCTCTGGTCCTCACACTATTGCAAGTCCCCCTTCAGCTTCCTCCCACCCTAAGTGAAACAGCATGGAATCTGAAAAGGATTTTGTTCTCACTGGGAAATGGGATTTTGGTGTCCATCCTAAGAAAAATCTCATTCTGTCCCCAGGCCTTTCCCCCTCCTGGTGTGTTCCTGGAAGGAGCAACAGTGTCTCAGTGAGCACTTATAAAACCTTCCAGAAAAAGAGCTCCTCGATTAGCAACAGCTTCTGTCAACAGAAACAGAATGAGAAGCAATGGCAGGATAAACTGCAATTTATTTGAAAATATGCAAATCCACTCATTAAATAATTCACATGAATTTTCACACGTGAAGGTGGAAAAAAAACCTTGGCAGCTGTGTGTATCCCCTCTCCATCAAAGACACACTGTCAGCAGCTGCTGTTCTCTTTCATTCTCAGACTTTTCCCTTTCTGTTCTCCACATTTCAACCTCCTTTTTCTACTCTTATCACCTGATACTTGGATTTCCAGAGTCCTCACACCATCAGGCAACATCTTCCCCTCATTTCCCTCTCTTTTAATCTGCAGCCTGCCTAAAATTGTTTCCATCCTTGGTGCACCCTCTCTCAGGATCACCAGGAAATGAGATTCCAATATATCTGGGGCTTTTTTACCCCAGCAAGGAAAAGATAAAACCCCACGTGCTTTGGACTGTTTCTGAGGCATTCTGCTCTTACTGGGTGAGGTATGTGATCCTTATGCCTGGACAAGCTTCTTTTCTGGGGCGGCTCCCATCAGCTGTAGCTGAGTCCCTCCCTGTATCCCACCCTGCAGTGTTCCCAGCACTGTCAGGACCATAACCTAGTGGAGAGGCAGGGCAGAGCATGAGCAAGAGCTGCACACTTTCCCTGACAAAAAGAATTGCTCCACTGACATGAGGATGCTGGTCCTGAATCCCAACTGATGGGAGGAGACACTCAGGGAATATTCAAAGCAAAACAAAAGATAAGCAGGTATTAACTTTGTAAGCAAAACATTTAAGGGAAATGGAGGTGTGAGAAATCACTGAGCTCTCCTTTCTGGGTGATGGGTATTTAAAGAGTTTCCCCTCAGAAACTCCACACAACTGGTTTATACCTACCTTCAAATCATTAAGCTGCAGCCCAGTGCTGGACTCAGAGGAAACACTCAATTTAATGCATGCATTAATTTTCTGTCTTTCCTGCTTCAGTAAGGAGTTTCCCAAGTTTCAAGCAGTTAGGGCATGGGGAGCTTCACTCTGACAAGAACAATCTCTGTACCTCTGTCCTTTTTTTCCAGCAGTTTCCTACTGGTACCATATCCATGGAGTCCCCACAGAGATTATAGGATTCTGGCAGAACAGGAGCCAGTCTCAAAGATATTTTCCCATGTTGTGAACATTTTTAAGATTTAAAAAAAAAAAAAAAAAAAGGGTAAGAAAATAAAGGAAAACAAACAAAATCTCTATTCCAGATTGGGCTAGAACTGGAATAATAATCCCTCAAAACTGGTTTGGCACAGTCAAAGTATTTCACTACTGTCATTGTTGACTGCTCTGCTCTTGCCTCAAACATTTCTGTTACCATGGGGTGGCATTTCTAAGTAAGCACTGGAAGAAGTCAGAGACCCTTAGTTTTACAATTCCAAAAGGTATTGGGAACAATTACTTTTAGAGTTGGGAAATTCATCAATCCCAACCATTCCCTAAGGCAAGTTTTGGTATTGAGAAATCAGAATTGTATTTTTCTGTTTTTGATGGAGGCAAAAATCATAAGATTTCCCAAACATCTCCAAACCAATCTTCTTGAGCCAGAGGATTTCACGGTGCTATTTCCTTGTCTTCTGGCACTGAAAGGCAACCATGTGTAATGAAGTGGATAAGCAAAATAGGGGACTGTTCTGGGATCAGATATCCCTTGGCTGGGCTGCTCCAAATACCCCAGATTTGTTCCTTTATGAGGCCTTGCATAGCTAGGCTATTCCTCTGCTGGCACCTGGCTCTGACAATATGTTATTTTCATACTCAGATCACCATAGCATTGATAACCTCATGGGGAGGGGAGATAGATCTCTGTTTAGTAGATCTTCCTTCATTCTCAGCAGGTATTTTCCCATCTGCCCTTTTACCTGTCAATTCTGATGGTGGAACATGCAGTAAAGAGGCTCAGCCACTTTTCTCCTTTCTTTTTTTCATTTTCTCTTTTCTTTTTCTTTTATTTCTCTTTCTTGTTTTATTTTTTTGTGTCATTTGTAAGTTTTACTGAGTAAAGCAAGGCATGCTCCATAAATCAGACTTCAAGTTACAGAGTCACACTGTGGAGTATGCAGCAGGATGAGGCACCAGCTGTTCTCTGCAGATGATAAAGCTGTAAATATGATGCTGGTTTAAGGAGGCAGACCCCAGCTAGAGGCACCCTGTGCCTTTGCACACCCTGTATCCCACAAGAGGTTTTCCAAACTATTTGAAGAGCCCCACCAGGATGGGCTGTCAAGTCTGTGCCAGTCACCTGCATGGGCATGCAAGGGCTGGGAACAGGTTCAGACCTTCCTGAAGGTCACAGCAATCAAATATGATGCCTGGATTCATTCAGTATGCAGCAGGGAGCAGGAGCAGACTCCGCTCCTCTTTTATAGGACCTTGAGTTGTTTGATGTAAGGCCACATGCAAATCACTGCCCAAGGATGTGTTTGTCATATAATTAATATTAGCTCCTATCCTGGAGCACACTTCTGTCAACATAGAATAAATATTCTCCATTAGGAGGAGGGTTGGTTGGGGAGATCAGGACTTGAAGCACTCGGATAGCTCTGTGCTAGCCATCAAGGATCAATTCCCTGGTGCTCCAAAGCAACCAGTTAGCCAGAAATTTGCTAATTTTTATTTCCAAGCATTCTTGGGTTGGTTTGTGTTTCTGGTTTGTTTGTGTTGGTTTGGGGTTTTTTTGTCTTTTTTGCATTTTTAAATATTATTTAACTCAGTTTTTGCTTTGGAAGTGGCCACTCCCTTCCCCAAGACATGATTGGAAGCCAATCATCCAGAGATTTCCAGCGTAGCTATGGACACATAGGAGAGTGAAGATGCACAAAACAAGTCTGTCTCTGAACTCATACATGAGCCCTGCAGTCTGGTGTTACAGTAAGAGATGGATATTTATATATTTTTTTAATAGGGTGGAGATAAATAGTGCATTCATCGGAAAACGTATGTAGAGAGAGGGTGTAATGAATTTTCAGATTAAACTTGGCAAGTGTTTTCAAGCTAAAGAGGAGATGTTTAATCACATTTTCTTGCAGAGAAGGCTGAGCACTGGGTTTCAGCACAATTTTTAAATGAAATGTCTCCATTTTTTTCAGCAATGCTTGTGTTTGTCAGCCTGACGATGTGCCGAAGGGGCTTAGCAAGGGATCTCAATAACAAGTTGAAACACTCTGGCAGAGCCTCCACTGAGTTCCTGAGCTTTTGTACTTTTCTGATCAAGAGAAATGCTGAATAGGCCAAGGAGCAGCAAGATTTGGCTCTGCTCAGCAACACATCCACCCACGCCACCCTAGGCACCATCCCCTGTCTGAATCAGGGGCTGAAAAGCCAAAGGGACACACCATGGCCCTGCAGGAATGGAACAGGACGTGGATACACACAGGTTGCTGCACTGGGTGCAGGAATCTTGCTCTGTGGTGGTGGTGGTGGTACCACTCAGATTGGTGACCTCGTTGTTCCCAGCTTCTCCCCTTTTCCTGGGCTCTGGTTGCAATTGCATTGTGAGGCTCCCAAGAGCTGGCATCTTCTGATGGCAGTAAACACAGAATAATTTGCTCAAACAGAGGCTGCCAAGGTAGCATAGACAAAAAAAGCATTCCATTAAAAAATCGCGAGCAAAAAAAAATAAGAAAAGATTACGCAAATACTCTAGAGAAGATGAAAAATTAAGCATTCCCAACTAGCAAATAATTCCGTCTTCTCAGCTTCTCTTTTTTCTCTTTTCTTGCCTGTATGGGAGCTGAAATTACATTTTACCACCTGCCTTTCTGAATTGTCCTTGTACCTTGCCTGCCAAGTTTCACCCCTGCAGAGGACACTGGCTCCTGGGGGATGAGGCACGACATGCTCACCTTGCCTAGTGTCCTCAGGGACAGGCATCTGCTCCAGCACTGCCTCTGTGCAGATGTGCACAGGGGACTGCTGTTCCTTCCCTCTCATTTTTGGAGCACATACACCAGTTTCCACCCACTCAGCTGGAGAGAGGGCATGTGAAAAGCAAGAAGCTTCTGGGATATTGCAGTGGTCACTGGGTGGAGGAGAGGAAATCCTCCTAATGTTCTTGTTGTCAGAAAGATTCTGCTGTATGGTGGTGATATTCACACCTTACTAGGCAAAGGAGAACCCACCCAGCTGCCTCCAGCCTGATATGAGTAGCAGGAGACTCACCCCTGCAAAAAAGAAGGACCCCTGGTTATCCACATACCCCGTACAGAGCACTGGGCCTGCAAAGGCTGGGGAGAAGGAAATTCAACTGCAAACTCCAATTTTGTGTAAGGGAGATGGAGTCTCAGGTAAAAGTGAAATGCCAAGCAGGGATATATGCAGCTCACAGTGTACTCACCCAGCTTTTCTCCTCTCCTACAGCTGTGGCACTCCTGTTGTGGGGTGGCTTTGACAGAGTGGACTATCAGTGCCAGCAGGTAGGAGTAAACAGTTTGGTTGCTCTTGGCTGAGGTTTTTAACCTCTTCTCTTGCAGCTGAACAGCCTCTTCTGATTTGGTGCCATTAAGTAGCACTTGGAGTTACCTGGCCCAGCTGGCACACGGTGCCTTGGTGAGCCAGAGCAGTCTGCTGGGAGCCTGATGGAATGAGTGCACACAAGGGACCAGGGAGCAGCAGGAACCAGAGCACGACACCCCAAGATCCTCAGAAAAAATATTCACTCACACCTGTCCCTTAGTAATACTTTGAGAGATATACTTTTAAAAGAAGGAAGCTTAAATTACCTTCAGCACATCTTTGTGGTCCACCACTTCCTGGCATTAAACACTGTTCCTTGCTGTTATCATCACTGCCCAGCCCTGCCACAGCTTTGTCTCCGTGCATCCATCTGTCTTGACTCCATTCACACAAATCCATGGGATGCCAGGTCACTCCCACACCATGCAGACCCACCTCCCTCTGCTCAGCTGCCCCCTTTGGGAAGCCCACCCTGGGTTTCCCCTCTTCAGCCTCTGCCTCTGCAATGACCAGATTTTGCACAGCCACAAGAGTGCTTGTCTAGAAGATCTGCTGTGCTTACTCCCATAGTTTAGTGGTGAACACAGAAGTGCTGGGTTAGCAGTTGAAATTGATGATCTTAAAGGTCTTTTCCAACCTAAATGGTCCTATGAACCAATGATCCTATAAGCTGATGATCCCCAGAAAAAGACTCCATTTGTTGTACCATGGCTCTCTTGCACAAAGCAGAAGTAATAGAAGATTTAAGCTGAAAAATAGAGAATAGTGCTCTCAGGAAGAACTGATTTTGGCTGTCAAACTCTGTCCATAGGATGATGTCAGAGGAATTGCAGCTAAAATTACTTAAGGTCAGGTGAGACAGCTCACAGAAGTTGTTCACAGCAAATGGTGGAAATGATGGGAAAGCATCCCCTTTGTCTGAAGCTGCTTTGCAACCCCAGTCAGTTGTGAGCCCCAGACAGAAAGTGAGCTGTCTGTAAAGATATATGTACTAAACATGGAAATATGTACACACGCCTATGTTTAAGCCAGATCACCTAGAGTTCATCATCTGCCTACAGAAGTGGTGCAGATAGGGGAGAAAGAGTTCCTGGTGGCAGAGGAGGTGGTGAGAGAGGTGTTCACCCATATGTCTGGTGAGAGAAGTGTTCATGGATAACAGCCTGACAGCTTTGGCTGTACATCCTGAGGACTTCTGCATCACCAGGTACTTTGTCTTCTAGAAGTTGCTGGTGACTGGAGCCTTGTGAAAAATCTCAGCCTGTTTGTTTTATTTATAGTCCTTGTTATTTCATGGCGGAACTTGCAGATGTGACCCCCAGCAACTGAAAGGCCAGCAGACAAATCAATAGATCCAGCACCTGCTCAAAATCCCTTCATTTTGTGAGCTTTATCTCATAGTTTCTGAATGTGCAGGCCAGGTTTGCCAAAGGACAGAGAGGAGCAAGGTGGTTAGCTCCACCAAAAAGAGGTGGAGCACAGGCTGCTGTGGGGCCACACGGGTGCCAACCCAGTGGTGCAAGTGCTGTTGCATGTAGACTGATGTCTGGATTAATTGCAGCAGTGATTAATACCCAGCAGAATTGACAGACTCTAATGAATCTGTGTGTGGGTTACAGTATGGACCTTTGCTTTCTTCTGGTCCTATTCCAAGCTTTATTTGGTGTTTGCTGCTCCTCCCAAGTGCTTCAGGTCTTGCCATTTCCTCAGAAGTGACAAGTTTCAAGGAAGCGTAAGAAGAAGAAAGAAGGAAGGCTGAGAAATCTCCTTGTTGCAACTTCTTTTGTCATGAGAGGTAACCTTCTAAATGCATCATTGCATTTTTATGTCTGCATTAGCTGTAGATGTTCAGTTTGACACCATTAATAACTTCATTGGCTTTGCTATTTTCCACTGGTCTTCAGTCCTTTCTGCTGGTGTTCCTGGGAGACCAGGCTTCTATAGGTGTGTGTGAAAACCCACACCAGCAGCCAATCAGCCCAGATAAGTAAGCAGGGAAAAGTTTACAGCTTGCAAGTTCAGGTACAGTCAGCTTCTGTATCTGTTCCATGTCAGCCCAGAAAGCCCTCAGAAAAGTGCTGCACCACTGTGCTCCAGAGACAGCCTGAGAGACAGAGGGTATGGTACAGAAGCAGGAGGATAAATTAAATAAAACACTAAACAAAATGTATTCCAGGGCAGTTGTATTACAAAGGATAGAGCATGCCCAGCACAAAGCAAGGATCATTCCAGAGCTTGAGACTGCATGCTTGAAGGAGATGCAACATGTGTCTCCTGCTTCCAGCTTCCCAGTGGACTCTCCTGCACACTGTGATGAAACTTTGTCTTATGCCCTCCAATGCATACAGACATGCCCTTAATTGCTCACATTGCTGGATATTCTATCCAGCATCACTCTGCAGCAGCATGCAAAAGTAATAGTGATGCAGCTGTGACAGCAGCTCAGGGTTTTCAGAGCAGGGGGCCTGGGCTCTGTTGCTGCTGCAGAGAAGAAACGCAGCAGCTCCACAAGCCATAAATGTTATACAGTGGCCACCAGCCCACTGATTGCTGGAATACAGATGGATCCAGCATCCTTCCAGACCAGGCTGTGTCAGCTGACAGAGCCCAGCTGCCTGGTGGGGCCGGCTCCTGCAGGAAGATCCGTGGTGCTGAGTATGGGGGGAGCAACACACGACCTGCCCACTGCCCTTGGGAGATGCAAACCTTCAGCCTGGGGAAGGTAAACTGTGGTTCTGGCTTCGTCTGTGGTGGCTAATGGGAAAGAAACCCCAGCATCCTGAATGAAAGGGATGGGAATGTTACAGGAGGATTTGCCAGGTAATTAAAACCAGAGCAGCAAAGACCAGAAGTCGTGATGCTGCCTCCTGTTCTCAGCTTCTTGTGGTATCCCCCATGTCACAGCTTTAATTTTAACTAGCCTCCCATTCCTATCCCTTGCTCCTCTGCTCTGCAAACCCACTGCTGGTTTCTCTTCTTTCTGTCTGTACCCTGAGTAATTTCCAGCCTTGATCACTTACTTAAAGCCCTTCAGGACCTCTGTGTGTGCATGTTTTCAAACTCCAACAGTGCAATGGAGAACCACAGAGAACCTGAAGGAGAGAAGATATTGCTAGCCTTGGTGTTCATGTCTTCGGGAGAAAGCAAAGCCGCACCAGGGACCCAGAGCAGATGTGCAAGGAAATCCTTCTTGCTTCATGCATGGTGGAGGGCAGAAGGAAATGCTGGAAATTACATCCCAGAGCATACAGGTTTTCTCCAGACTCTTCCTGCAGCTGATCTCCATGCTGCCCACGTATATTGTTAGTGCCTTCCAAAGCTGGGACTTGCATCATCCTGTGCCCGTCAAACTGGAGGTAAAGTAGATACAGGTGAAGAGGTTATCTGACCCAGAAAGTACCTGTCAAGGCAAAGAATAAACTCACATCACTTTCTGTGGTCTTTCCCTCATGAGCTGCTGAGGATGCTGGTAGGATTTGTGGCCAGTATTGTCTTCTTGAGGGTTCTTGAACTCTTGGGCTCTGTGTCACATGCTGTGGCAAAAACATGTTTTCTGCCATCTTTCCACAGAGATTCTCAGTGTCCTGAGTCAGGGGAACTATCTAATTTCGCCCCATGCAGATAGGATTCCTTAAGCTATTTCCCACTGTGAGCTCCTTGTGGAGCCAGTGCCTACAAGGTACCTCATCCCACTTTGCCAGCTCTGCTCCCAAAATACAGCACAGGAGCAGTGATCCATGAGTCATTTTGTCAGCCTGTTCCTGGAAAGCAAACAAGAAAGACAAAGAGACAATTATTAGAATCTCAAGCCCCTGGGAAGTGTTGTTTGGGGTTTTTATTTTCTCACCATAGAATCCGCCTAGATCTATGATTTTCAGCTTATTATGCAATGATGCACAGATATAAAAATACAAATGCTTCTTTACATACAGGGATCAGAAGAACTCAAAACTACCAGAAGATTTTTATTAAATCAGATTAAAGCTCAGGTATCTCAACATTCTCATATAAGTGCATGTGTAAGGAAGGCATAATATCATGTCACACAGGTATGATCCTCCCCTCCTGCATCCTTCCCATGCTATAAATATTAGGGAATTATAGGCTTAATCTTCATTGGATTTCTCTTTTGTGAATTCATTCAGTCTCACCTTGGGCCCAGATAAACTTTTAGCAGCCGTAGCACCCTCTGGCAAGGAGCTGCCCTGGTAAATGAAGACCCATCACTTCTGATTTGGTTTGAATCCACTCTCTGCAGTTTTCTTTGATGCACTGCAGCTTTTGCGCTGTAGGAGATGTCTGGGAAGACAGAGCCCAGGTCTGAAGATTTTGCTCTTTTAGTCTTGCACAAGGTTTGTTGTTTCTGCTCTGTTCAGAGCTTAGCACATTAGAGACCTGAGGCCATTCCCGTAATACAACCAGTGCAAAGTGCTCTGCCTTTGTTCCTGCCCGCTGCAATAGACCCCATCCCTGCTGCTCATTGTTTTAAGACTTTTCTATTAATAGCAGAAACAGACATGCCATTTCAATAATTCTATTCAAATTAATGCCTTTCATTATACTCCAAATACAACATCAAAGGCTTAGATTGCACCCTGGCCCTTTGTGAGACAGAAAGAGTTCTGGTATAAAGATTTCCATCAGAATAGACGTTTGATGAGAGAAAGCTTTTTTGTCCATCAGGAAAGATAAGTTTCTTAATGGGATTAGAGGCTTTGGTTCTTGTGGATGAGTGACTGCAGCAGCCTAGGAGGTCCTTTCCACCAGCAAATTTCATCCTGCAACTCACTGCAAGGGAGACATTTCACATAGTAATATTTTACTTTCACTCTGTTTTTATTTGTGAGAGAAAGGTCTGTTTTCTCAGGACTGCCGAGTCCTGGTGTTGGCTGGCAAGACATACGGACTGTGGTGTGTCTTGGGGAGAGCTGGGACTGCACGACTCTGATTGCCAGGAAAAGCTCAGAGACAGCAGTGTCTGGAAGGTTCCTTTTGCAGGCTCTGCCAGACACCCTTCCTCCTGGCAGACACAGCCAGTAAAGAAAGGACAAGAACAAGCACAGTGGAGAGGTTCCTCTCCTGGAGGGTTGGAGATGGAGGTTGTAGGGCTGTTTTAACCTGTGACTCTGGCCATGGCCAGTAGCAGAAGCACTGGGGGAGTCGGGGTCATTCATGTGGTCCCTCCACCCCTTGGACTGAGTATGTAGAGGGAGGGGTGGTTTGGTAATCATGTGTGCATTTCCTCCTGGATCACCTGCAACCAGGGAGCCATCCTCCTCAGGCTGGTCCTGCAGAGAGTGCAAAATATTAGAAATTTGGTCCTCACAGCATTGCCAAGGCTGGATCCTTTCCTGTTGTGACATCTCTCTTCAGTCTCTTTCACTCTCCCAGACTCCATCCTCCAGATGCATCCATCACTGTCCCAGAACCTCACACCCACAGCCCTGTACTCTGGAAAACAGGCTGGATGTACTCCAGCAAGGACTGATTCCTGGGAATGCTGAAACCTCCATAGGCTTATACTTCTCTGTGCACATGTTTTCATATGCAAATAAGCACTAAATGTCCTTGTAAGTCAAGGAAGAGACAATATTTCTGTTCATTGCAGGGAATGGGCTCACACATTCCTGGTATGTAGTAAATTCTGCTTTTCCTATTTTGCTGTTTTCTCTTCATGAGGAACCTTTGATTGGGTTATTCTTTGTCTTTTGGTCTATAAAAGCTCTTAATGAAGCCCTATTAGTGAGCTAAACAGAAACATTTCCTCCTAAAAGGACTTCATTATGCAACTGTAGCTGAGCAGAGACTGCTGAAATGTCTCTGCATGTTCCTGGTTAGGAAGTCCAGTCTCTGTCTAAAACTGCAAGTGGGCCACACAGTCATCCCCTCTGGACAGTGATAACTTGGAGGGCAGAGCTTTGCTTGACTACCACCATCAGGAGATGTTCTCTTACCTCATGTAGCCCAATTTTACCCCATTTTTGGATCCACCAGCGGCTCCACATGGCATGTTAGTCCAATGTACAAGCAGGGCTGGAAACCACTGCTTCCTTCATTGTTTGTTTCAGTGGTTAATTGGTCTCACAGTGAAAAACCTGTGCTTTCCCTCTGAATTGAATTTTGTCTGCCTCAATTGAATTCTAGCTGCTGGTTCTGACTGGTGCCATCCTTCGTTGGATTAAAGAAATGGTACTTATTCCTCGTTGTCGTGGTTTAACTCCAGACAGCAGCTAGACCCTACACAGTCACTTGCTCACTCCCCCGGAGAAGGGATGGGGTAGAGAATCAAAGGAGTTAACGTGAGAAAACTCATGGGTTGAGGTGAAAACAGCCTCATAGGTAAATCAAACAAGGAATTCAAGCACCATTTCCATGAGTAGGCAGATGGTCAGCCTTCCCACGAACACAGAGCTCCATCACGCCTCATGGTTACTTGGGAAGACAACTTGCACCATTCCAAATGTTCCCCATTCCCCTAGATTCTTCCCCCAGATTTATGTACTGACACGTTGCCATATGGTACAGAATGTCCTTGTGGTCAGCTGGGGTCAGCTGTCCCATCTGTGTCCCCTCCCAGCCTCCAGCCCTCTCACTGGTGAGGGAAGCAGAAAAGGCCTTGACTCTGTGCAAGCTCTGCTCAGCAATAAATAAAACATTCTTGTGTTATCAACGCTGTTTTCAGCACAAATCCAGATCACAGTCCCATAGTAGCTACTGTCAAACACAGCACACTCATGAAGTTGTTTACACAATTTATTTCTCCTGCGTCTCTATTACATTTTTGATCACATGCCATCGTGTAACAAACCTCCAGTCTCACTGTCCCAGGGCTTTTCAAAAATGTGGAAACAGACTTGGGGTTCAGCTTTGCCTTGGACATAACCCAGGAACCCCACTCAGAGCCCTGGGTTTCAGTCTGGGCCATCAACCGAGGAAAAATCATCCTTACTATTTATTCTTTTATTTTTTCAGCTAGAGAACCATGAAACACCACCACTAAAGCAGAGCTCACTAAAAAGACTGCTGAAATAATTGAAACCTCCCTCTCCTTTTCACAGCATTAAATGTGGCCTTTGCTGGTAGATCCTGAAGAAACTGGCCCTTTATTTTATGATTTTCTTAATTTGAAGATGACAAATTGAAAGCAAGTTGTTTCATGTCTGGTTTCTGGTCCATTTATTTTATTTTTTCTCTGGATATCTTCCCATGGATCACCAAGAAACATTCAAGCAGCCACACAAGTGAAGTTAAATAGTGTCTTTTAAAGAACAAACATTGTCCCTGATGCCTAAAATGGCAGACTATTTGCTACACTCCTAACTCATACTGCTGTGTGTGAGAAAGACTTTTTATCTGTTATCAATGAGAAAATGCAGCTGTTTGTAGCCCTGGAATCCAAAACACCAAACAGCAGTGAGGAGAGCAAAGTTCCACCCCACCAATTTCTGCACTGTTCACATAATACTTGTGAGCACCACAGCACATCCCCAGCCTTGACTTTAAGATGAGTAAGGGACACCCTGCCAGGCCTTGTTATCCACTCACTTTTTGCACTTTTTTTACCAGTGTGACTGAATTTCCTCTGCCTACCACTGGATTTTCAACTGTCTTTTCTCAGCAAATCAAAGACCCATTTATTTCCCTGGACTGTTTTTCAATGCCCAGACCCATAGGCCATGAACCAATTGCCTCTTAATTTTTCCTTGGATAAATAACGTAAGTGAATTCCTCACTAGAAGACAACCTTCCCAAACATCAAGTCATCATGGCAGCAGTTTTCTTATCCTCTCCTAATTAACTAAAGGTCATTTTGGAAGGCAGAAACACAGAATTGGTCACGATATCAGTAAGAAGGCAGGAGCAATCTCCTAGTTCCTGCCTACTGTCTTGCTACTGAAAGATTCAAAGGTACCATTCAGTCCCTTTCTTACGGCAGTGAACTGAATATCTATTATGAGCATTTCAAGAATGACTGCCTCCTGAGGTACAGCTCCCTGCCTTCATTTCTAGTTTGCTGGCCTGGATATAGAATTTCTCAGGGTTTACAGTAGGAGAATGCTTATTACGAGGAGCAGTAGTGATGCCCAAGGAAGAAGCACCTCATGTGGGGTTAATATTACACCCTGGATATAGTGTAAGCCAGCTCTGAACTGATGCAAAAAAAAAGGCTAAATACTTCTCAATGGACCTGTCCAACTGACGCCAATTTTAGGTCTCAGGTCTGTCATTCAGGAAGGTGACCTGTATATTCTCTATTCATTTTTGCCAAAACAGTGTGTTATTAGTGTCACTTGATGCTGGTTGATGAGAGGAAACTGCCACTGTCTTTTTCTTTCCTACATTCATCTGGAATTGGTGGTTCCCAAACCTCTGGATTGAAGAATTCCTCTCTCATGTCAAAGTTTTTTATCAAACCTACAATTAAGAATGTGAAGGGTATGATTTTCCTCCCACTTTAGGCAGGTGTCTGGTTTAAGCAGACACTTTGGGCTTCACTAAAACCAGTGGGGAAAACGAGGCATCTCCTGAGGGTGAGGTGATACGTTGCTAGGAGGTGCTCCTACAAGGATGGGGTGCTCCTTGGCATGTCCAGGTCCTCTTGATGGGTTGCTGGACAGCTGCCATAATTCACACACACAGCCTTCAGCAGCCTAAATTTGAATAATTCACCTGCCCCACCCTTCACATTAGTCTGACAACATTCAGAACCCTTGTAGCCCAGTTTAGTGTAGTCCTATTCCAGCCTGCAATATCCAGACTAATGTCATGCCTGGTCTGCAGCATAAAGATCACACTGCACACTCAGCTGCTTTGATGGGTTCTCCCTGAGCCCATCAAAGAGACCAAGGCCTGCACTTCCCAGGCACCTGCCTCTGTGGTATTTCATGAGTTAAACCAGATTCTGATCAGCAGCAGATGCTGCACCTCGCTCTTGCTGTGATCAGCATCTGGCAGAGAGAAAATGGCTTGAACTAGACTCTGGAAAAATTAATTGCTGAAATTTAAGTGACAGAATAATAATTATTATAATTGCAATAATTGCAGTAATTGATAGTAACGGTTCCTCTTTGCATGCCCCTGGGGAACTTGCATTGCAGGCCAGCTCTGCGAGGTGCTCTATAAACACACAACAAGGAGAATTCCCTGGAAGCAGGAGCATGAAAGCATGCACAGTTCCTGTGCCACTGTTTGTATCAGCTCATGGTGCTGCCAGAAATGGGCAGCGAGAGTAAGACAAGATTCAAGCTGCCCAGTTTTGGGTTCACATGATAACCTCACTTTCCTAATGCAAAGTGTGAAACAGTAGAAAGCAGTGGAAATTTACAGTAAATGTGTGAAAACAATGAGACCAGTTTCAGGCAGCAGTATTAGGGAACAGCCAGATGTGGTTTGCCAGTACTGGGGCAAACATCACAGCAAAACAAAGATGGTGAAGAGAATTCACAAACACATTCCCCAGTGTGGGGAAACACACAAAGTGCCTGGTTTGAGAGTGGCTTGGTTGGGGGATGCCAGGACTGAGAGACAATGGCAGGTGGGAATCCACTGCCCTCTGGGAGAGGATGGACAGGGAAGGACCAGCCTCAGGCAGCCTTTCCATAGGTGCACCTTCTGGACAAAAGCGGTGGGGAAAGGTGTTCAGTGCAGCCTCTGTGTTCCCAAAGGCCATCTAGAGAGGGGAAAGGAAAGGACATTATGGTATTTTTTCCTTTAGATATATTTTCAACCTAAACAGAGGTTTCTGATGTGCTGCTCTTAAGTAGTCATGTCTTAGAAACGCAGTGGAGAAAGGGCCATGGATATTCAGGGAATTTAATGCAGACAGTGCAATTATGGTAATTGATTTTGACCTCCTGAAGGACCTGATCCATGGAATTACAGCAGTCTCTCATGGCACTCGTGACTGGGCACTGACATGGGATGTGCATTTCAGAAAGACATCCAGTCTTGACTTCAGAACCTTGAGTGATGGATAATTTTTCCATTCTTGGAAATTGCTCCACTGGTTAATTGCTCAGCCTATTAAAAAAAAAAAGGTGCATCTTATATCCACCTTTAATTTTTCCATCTTCTGCTTCCAGACATTGGATCTCATTTTGCTTTGCCTGCTCAATTAAAGAGGACTGTAATATCAAATACCATCTTCCTGTATAGATACCTAGAGGTCAAATTACTTCTTGTCCTTCTCTCTGGAAGGCTAAATAGGATAAATTTCTCCACATTCTTTTCCAAATTTTCGTTTTTTCTAAGGTCTCCCTCCCATCATTTTTTACAGCTAATTTTTCATTCTGTTTTCAACATCTTTCCAAAAGCTGAACACCAAACTTACAGATAATATTCAAACAAGGATCTTGCCCATGTCTTGTATAGCAAGAAATTGTGGACCTGCTACAAGAGCTCCATATCTCCCTGTTCTGAAGAGCTGAGCACTAGGCACAGTGCTCCACAGAATCACCTCCCTGACCTGCTGGCAGTGCTCTTCCTAAGGCACCCCAAAGAACCACTGGCCTTCCAGCAGGGAACACTGCTGACTCAGGGGAGGGACCCCCAGCTCCTTCTCCTCAGCTCTGTTTCTCAGCAGAACATGCTCCAGACTGTGAATGGGCTCGTTGCTCCTCATGTGCAGGGTCTGCACTGAACTTCAGACAGTTCAACTTTGCTGACCTTCCAGAAGTTCTTCTTTACCCTTCCCTGCAGCCTGTCGAAGGCTGAAGGGCTCACAGCACTCAGTGGTAAAGAGCAGCACCCTTGTGAAGATGACAAGGAATTAACCCAGGATCTCATGGTGAAAGAAGGGTTTTTTTCTATTTGAAAAAATAAAATGGGTGTTTTTTTCCTATCTGAAAAAGGCTAATGATTGCCTAAAAGATCCTGTAGTGAAAGAGCAAACATTAACTAATATGTTTGTAAAATAGCCAGAAACTTTAAAAGTAAACAAAAACCGTGAATGAAAGGTACAGAAATCTAGTCAAAATCTGAAAATGTAGTCAATATCAAAAGAAGTATTTTTTCTCACCCCTATACACTTTCCAGGGGGATGATTGGGCTAATTAAATTGTGAATATTTATCTGGGCAACACAGTTTTGCCCTTATTTTAAAATCCCACTCTATGTTAAGATGGCACCATACTTGGGGTCCTGTGGATATGTGGTTTGGTAGGATCCTGAGAAATCCAGTGCCAGTGAGTAACTCAGAACATCCCAGCTCTACATAAATCTGGTCAGATTTTTGATCAGACAGCACGTAGGGACAAGCATGAATGTAGCAGACAGAAATCTGTGACTTCTGAGCCTGCCAAAACCTGAGAAAGAGTTAATACAGCAAATAGGATAAAGGGCACTTCTGGACATAATTTACTTGGATTTTTCTAAAGGCTTTTTGGTGGAGTTCCTCACAGGAGACTCTTAAGGAAAATAAATATCTGCGGGGTAAGGGGCAGCATCCTGTTGTGGGTCAAAAACTGCTCAAGCAACAGGATACAAAGGGTAGGAGTGAATAAATGATCCTTGGAGCAGGGGGAGGTTAAATGGGAAAGACTCAAGGGACTAGCTTTGGGAGGGGCATGACTGAAAATATTTATTAATGGTTTGGAGAAGCAAGAGGACAGAGCAAGAGGTGAGATCTATCCAGGTGGCATCATACTGTGTAGGGTTTTATTTGTTAATAGAAGAAGGAAAGAAATTGATGAAAGGACAGAACTATGAGGGATTGTGAGAAGCCCTAAAAAGATTTTATCAAACTGGGAGATGAATAAGCTGAGGATTGTGAGATAAATGCAAAACTGGGCAGTCGTGGAAGCCTGTCTGTGCTTCACAAGGGCTCTGCAGGGGTGGGCTGGAGTTTAGCAAAGTCCTTTTAGGGGAGAACAAGCCTACTGACATGGCATCAGGCAAAAGGAAGTAACCAGCAGCTGCTTGAGTTGAGAAAAGACAAGTTAAAAGCAATATCCAAAAATGTTATTTCCAAGCTGGTAGCAAAGATCTTAACCCAGTTCCAGGAATGAGTCTCTCATCATCGTGTCACCGGGGGTGGGAGGGAAAAGAAGCGAAACATCTGGAGGTGTAAAAAAATGCAATTGTAAAAATATTCCTGCCATTCTGTATCCCTCCAAATGTTGTGGGATGAGCAAGTGTGAGAAAAATGTGGATGTTGGGTTCCTTGTGTCACCACAGGCATGAGAGTTCAACAAGGGGTATCAGGGTGAGCACAATTCTGTCTCCAGCTTGCACAGATCATGGGGAAAGTGGTCTGAGACTGACTCATGAAACCTTTAGACATCTCAGAGCATCTGCTCCAAGGACAAAGGAGAACTGGAACACTCCTTTTGCTGGAATCACAGAGATATCCAGTGATTTCAGCAGTTCATTGTTCAAGGGGCTTTGATAGAGCTGGTGAGGTGTCCCTGGTGGCCTGAACACCATGGTAATGCTCAGAGCTTGAAACAGGAGTCCTATGGCTGGTGAGGAAGAAGGTTGCAGAGTGAGAAAACAGTTAAAGAACCCAGAGGATTTCTCATTGGGCAGCCTTAAATGGTTTGTATGGTGTTGTCTCCTGGCCCTGGTACCTCTCCTGGCCCTGGTTGTTCCTACCAAGGTCTGAGTGCTGGCATTCCTGGGCTGGCATCTGTCCTCATGCCAGGGGGCCAGCCTGCCCTGTCAGCTAACTGGTGACCCTTCTGCTAAGGGGAATTGTTCCTGTGTTGACCAGAGAATGCCCACAAAGTCCAAGTTCCACAGACTGAAAGGTACAGAGCAATAGCTTTGAAGCTTGCAATAGCACGAAATCCAGGGCTGCGCTGGTATTTTTTCCACAAATAGGGCCAATGAAATAAAAGTACTCCTGAATTTCTTTTCCCCACTTGGCTTTCCTAAACTAAGTTTTTCATTGTTCCACCTTTTGGGTTCTGCACTAACGTTGACAGAAGCTGCACTCTGTTGGTGACCCATGACTGGAAGGACAGTATTTGCTTGTGAGTGTCCAAGCTCTCATGAACATGCACGGCCTTCTCCTGAGCCTTCTGTCAGATGTGCTTTCTGCTGCCAATTGTCATCCTTCATGTCTTGCAATCAGCTTAGATATGTGCTGAGAGGAACCAGCAAACAGGTTCCCTGTTGCTCTCTAGGCTGAAGATCTGAGGTCTGCCTGTGCTGTCTCAAGCCTGGAGCCTGATTTCCATCCAGCACATCACAAGCAGAAAACAACAACCTCACCGTGGCCTTCCATGCTGCTCTCCGTCCACAGGCATGGCTATCAAGTCTTGCTCCCTCAAAATTGCTTCAAAGCATGCTGTTAGAGAGCTCCTCAGACCATGTCACCCTTCACCACCAGACGCACCAGAATGTCATTTGCCATCGTGGCTGAGCTTACTTTGAAATAAAACCGCTCAATGCAGTGAGTTTCTGGCTGGCAAATGGATGCCTCTGGGCAATATGGAAGCCTTTTAATTCAAGTGTATATGTGATTGCTGTAGCATCTCAGCATTTGGCAGCATTTAAGCCCACAATGCCCTTGAAAGGTGGACAATTGCAGCTGAGCTCCTTTTAAGGATGGGGAATTCAGCCCCCCTCAAACCCAAAACTGCTTTGCTCACAGGCATCAACAAAACTGGTGGAGGAGACTTGAAAGTAAGCCTTACCCTTTCTTACTTCTTAAACTCTTCTTCACCTGAACTCTTCACAAGATTTAAAGTCTTTTAAATCTGCTGATAAAAAAATATTCCATCTGCTGCTCCATCAAAAAACATGTAAGTCACCCTTGCATTTTGCTTTTTGCATACTTTCCCTGTGACAAAATCCTGCTAGAGTGGAGGATGAGGAGCATTTTCACCTGACCAGAGCAGGGGAATGTTGGCAATCTATTTTAGGCAGGTAGTTTGTATCCTCAGTAATACACAGAGCTCTCCTGTCAACAGTTTTCCTGCTGTATTGCAGCTCCTTTAACAAGCTGCACAAGTTTTATTCTTTATTCTCAGAAAGCCTTCACGGTGTCCTCAGAAGAAACCATTTCTTCCATGACACATTGCTGTCAGGAATGTTTTTCCAGGTTTAGCTGCATGATGTGATAACTGAAAACAAGCAGAAACAAGATTATTGAAGTTGTAGACCCCACTCATCAAGTGTGCTGTCAGGGGCTTTCTAAACTACTTTGTTTCCCAAGTCTCCTGATTTCAGGAGTCTGCACAAATTCTGCTGGGTTTTTTGGACGTGACCTTTAACACCCAGGCTCAGCCCCTGCAGCCTCTCACGTTGTACTGACCTTTTGGCCATGGTAGAGATACTTTAAAACACTGACAGAAATTCAGAAATCTGGGGCCAGATGGGTACTTTTGAATGTGTTCTTCAAACTGGTAGTATAACACGTACAACAGAGTTTCATCCAATTATGCCAGCACGGAGCCTAGGAACATGTGATCATTGCAGCTGGTTGAAAAAATACTAATTACTTTTCAGAGGATATACACATTATATATCAAATATATATGCTAACATATGCAAATTTTCTTGTGTGCAAAAAATAAAAGTCTAGGGGGGTTCAGGATGTTTTTGCTGTCAGTGCCTGTCAGTTTGGAGCATTAAGAGAATGTTCCTGAAATAAAAGACATCTTTTCCTTCCTGGTGAAATTCCTGAAAACAGTATCTAAGAAAAGGCTCATTTTGTTTAAAAAAAGAAAATGTGAACTGACTCCAGCTGCTTTTCTACTCTGTGACCTTGAGGGAACAGTTCATGTGTCTGGTGGAGGTTTCCAGCCCCTGAGGAGATGTCGAGGAGATCCCACCTGGCCTTTCAAGGGTGTAAGGGGCTGTCCTCTATTGTATCCACTAGCCCTGTGCAGATGTTTAGGGTCCTTTGGGGTGTCCCCAAGGGCACCAGAGGCTCTGTCTTCTGCTGCAATAAGACAAGTATACACATTACAGCAGAAAATGCAGAGCAGTTGGGGAGCTGTACTCTACAGAGAGACTTGCTGATGAATGCCTCCATCCCAAGCTCACAAATAATCTGGAGACAGTAATTTTAATTCCTGTGGCACCTTCCATCCTCAGCCACGCTGCTCCCCACAAGTCATCAGTGTGACAGTCTCTGCATGAGCCGCATCAGCATTTAGCTGGTCTCAGCCCATCGCAGCCTCCGAGGGAGCACATTTGCACAGAACCTGCTTTTCCTCCCCGGGCACCCAGGGGACAGGGCGCTGCAGGGTGCCACACTCCCTCCCAAAACTGCTGCACGACAGCATGGCAGATGACTGCAGTTTCAAGCACAGCCAGAGAAGCAGACATCTCCAGCATTCCCTACCCTTCTTGGTGCTGGAGGCTGGTTCCACCCCTTCCCTGAGTGTGAAGCACCCAACAGAGTCCTTACCTGCCTTTGTGACTCTTTTTTCCTAAAACCTCTGAAAAATGTGAGAGCCTCCTATCCTATCTGGTCTCATCCCATGACCTTAATGCAAATTGTTTGAGACTAAGGACATAATAGGAAAGAAGCTGGGAACTGAGCCATGCCATAAGGATAAGTGACTTGTCAGGTTATTGCAGTTCTATCTTGTCCTTTACACAGGGAACAGCCTCAGGATACTGAGACAGGGCTGCCAGCATGTGCATGGAAGGGACAGCAGAGAGGTGCTGGGAACAGGGTGGCCTGCCAACACTCTGTCCAGAGAGCAAGAGAAGGAGTCATTCACTGGAGGACATGATGGGAAACCCAGAATGAATGTGACCCATCTCCCCTGGAGCTGACATCCTTGGGAGGGATTGTGTCCCACATGACTGATAACATCCCCATGATGTGTGGCGGGCTCTGAATCCTTGCCTGTCACCAGCATCCAGTAGGAACATCACACTCACAATGTTAGGCCTCCCCTGCAGCGTGAAATGGGCTGGGGGGTTTGGAAAATTTTGCTGGTACTCCTTCAACCTGTCATTGTTATGGAAACCTAGAGCACCATCTGAGGGGAGCAGCAAGTCGACATTCCCCAGCCTAAATCTGCAAACCCCAGAGGCTGAAATAGTACTGTGGTGTGGGTAGAGATGGGAGTCTGGAGAGCACCTCAGATGTCTGAAAGAGAAGCCATTGTGGTGGCATTTTTGACTGCAACTGAGGGGCTCAGGTCCATGCTTGGCATTGTTTGTCTCTCACCTCAAGCCAAAAGAGTTCTCCCACGCAGAGCACAAGGCCTTTCTCTTTTCTTTCTAACTTCCTACTCAGACAAATTATCCACTGGATCCTCCTCTCCCTGGCTGCACAGCTCTGTCACTTCACTTCAAGCCACCAAGAGGATTTCTGATTTACAGTCAGCTCTACCTGAAAGGGTCCTGGAGTAGGGGTAAGGTACTGAAAAAATGTCTTCTTCCAGCTGTATCCTGGCACAGTCTTTCCTCCAGCAGGCATCCAGTGAGATGCCTTCAGGGAGGGGTGCATAATGTTGTTTGCAGAGGGCTCAAGGTTGTGAATGGATATGGCCCTTCACAGGAGAGGTGATGAGGCACATGACCCTACCTGAACTTCTCTGATCCTCCCCCTAGCATGTAGAACATGTCCTCACTTTCAGGAGCAGAGTGACTTTTTGTACATTGAGGTTTTCTGGGCTCCATCTTGCATGTGCAATATCCTAGTGGTGAAACAAACTGCTCAGAGAGCTCCTTATTCCATCTCATGTTTTCTGAGTTTTAAACACCTGGAGATTGCCTCCAGTGTTGCAGTGCTCACGTCTCAGTGAGTCCCACAGCCCACATATTTCCAAAAATGTGGGCTTCAATGTACCACACTGATTTCTTCCTGGAAAGTGCCTGGCCAGGAACACATATCATCATGGACACAGTGACACTTCTTATTGCAGATTCCCAGGAACATCTCTTCCACAGTGATTTTTTTTTTTCTAATGGCTTGCAATGCTGCTAGGTGACATCAGGTTGATGAATATCTTTTTCTACCATGTCTATGGGTTCTATGACTCTTCCAGCAGAGAGAGGCTCAGAGCTGATGGCAGGTGTCAGCATACTGAGAATCAGTGTAAATGAAGTCATCAATGATTAAGAAAGAGGAAAAGCAGGCTGCAGGAGAAGGAAAATTGTTTTATAGTAGGCTGGTGGGAGAGGAGGGAAGAGAGAAGCAGGACGAACTCCATATAGAAGTATTGGAGCCTCTTCCCTGAATACCCAGCTGCTGCTTGACTTCAGCTTCAGCAGCTCACAGCTGAACACTTGTGCCATGTTCTGCTCCAATTTGGACGTACTGGGGGGTGGTTTTCCCTCATTTCACCTTTCCACATCTCTGGTACCTCTCATCTGCCCACCCTCCACCAATGCTAGGCTTTGCTAGTCAGTGAGTGCTCATAAGACCCAATTTTGAAACCTTGGTGAGTCCTCTCCACTCTGCTTTTGGCTGCTTTACCACCCAGTCAGGGACAGGGAGCTGTGGGAATTGAACTAACCCATTCACTTCTTACCTGCCACCCAGCAAGCCTCTCCTCTTTCCTTGTGCCTCACCTTCCCTCAGAGCACTCTCAGCACAAGGCAGTGAGGCTGGGAGAACCCATCTTTACAAACTGCTTTCCAGTCCCCAGGGAGACTGGCAAAGTATGATTAATATGACTATTTATTTTGCAGACATGCAGGAGGTAAAGGTGGAAGTGCTGAGACATATATTTGATTTGGCAAATTAACACATCATAAGACATAACCATAAAAAATGCACAGTCTCCTAACATTGCTTCACTGGTTCCCTTCCTCCCCTCTCCCCCCCTATCCTTGCTGGATGAGCTGTAATGAGAGAGTAAGGTGAGAGAGCTGTCAAGATAATCTTTCCTGTTACACTCCATGTAGTTGCAGGGATGGAAGTTGCAAAAAAAACCACTTTTTGCACTCTTCAGGCTAGACCTCCCCATTAGTGAGAAAGGCTGCACAGCCCTGCTGCTTTTAGGCATTTGCTTCGTGTAATGAGTGCCACCCACGAGGAGTGAACTGTTCTCCATCCCTCTGCTTTCCACGGTGAGATCACTGTCCAACAGAGACATGCAGCAGGAGGAAGTCAATGCAAGACATCATCTACCTCCCAAGCGAGGCTTGTCCTCAGAGCTCCTCCCTCAGGCAAGCACACCGGGCTAGATCAGCAGTTCATGGAAACTGTGGGGCAGATTTGGCAGAGCTCTTCCTCCCAGGTGTCTGATACCCTCGTGCTTACCACTGTCATTTGGTGGGAAGGTAATGAGAGGCTTCAGTGCATCATTACAAGAACACACTCAAATCCTGGCTGAGTAGCCTGGAGGTGCCAAGGGTCAGCAATGCTGGGGTCAGGTCCCACCTCCTCAGAACTGGACACAAAATCTGGGGCACTTCAGCCAGGGCCAACCACCTCCACCTCCCTTTCCTAGGTATGGAGGCTTTCCTTGTGCTCTCTGCTGTAGGGTGAGGTTGGTCACAGCACATCAGAACTTTATCTCCATGGATGAAGTGAACTTACTGATGACAGATTGAGATTCAACACTTACATGGTGGAATTGCAGCATTGGTGCCTAGAGTAGGGGGCATCATTGCCAAAGCCAGGATGTGTCTCCAGCCTGGTGGGCCCCTGTGTGGGACAGGTGTCATGAAGTCTTTTATGGCCAGGAGGAGAAAGCTGCAAGTGGTAGGTCTGGCACCATGCCCCAGGATTCAATTTTTAGTCTCAACCCCAAATACAATTACTTTTTCTCTGCACCACCAAGACTGACATGGGTCTCTGGAGAAGCTTCCCACCCTGAAGTGGTCATCAGCCAGCTTTGTCTGTCAAGGAGATGCTGGAGCAGAACAAAAGTGGGCAAGAACCAACGATGCACTGGGGAAAAGGGATGAGAATGTCCAAACCTGACCTGTGATTTCAGTCTGTAGTTGTCACTAGTGACACCACTGCCTGGCTTTTCACGTGTTTCAAAGGAAGATGCAGTTGTGTCTGTGCATTCAGGAGCTCAATTGGCTCTTGCAGGTAACAGTCTGGCTTCTCACATCCACTCACAGCTTGAGACCAGTGAGAACTGCCTTTTGCCATTTCAACTTTTCCAGGCACTGGTCAGAGCTGCATGAGCAGCTCTCCCCCTCAAAAACATGGTATAGGTTGAAATAAAATGCCAACTTAATTCTAAATCAAGGGGTTTGTCATTCACAGGCTGCTGCTTGCTAATAACCCTGACACATTTCAAGGCAGAGCTGCCTGCTTTTCTCTGAGATATTCTGTACCCAAGAATATCCTCCTGATGATTTTAAGTGGAAAGCAGCCAGTATTCTTCACAGACCTAGGGACACACAGGTGTCCAGAGGACTTTGTCACCTATACAGGATTTTTCCATGAGATGATGGGAGGATGTCTCCTTATATAAGCAGGGCAATGGTAGACATTATATCCTGAGTGCTGAGTTCCCAGAGAGACACATCCACAAGAGCTTCCAACCTGCTGATTACACGGTCAGTGCTGCAGAAGGTGAGGCCAGCTGGGATCCTGAGAAAACACAATTTTATTTCCATCCAGCTACGCCAGACTCAGGCAACCCAAAACCAGGGAGAGCTCCCATCCCTACGCAAGCTGGGGACTGACCCTGGAGCATGCAAAGGGGGAGCAACATTAATAAGAGTGAAACCTAAAGACTGTCTGAAAACATATGTGCTGCTGCCAGTAAGGGGGAAAGTATTTTGAATTCAGTTGAGGCTTTCTCTGGCTCAGGGTGACCTTTAGAGAGCCCATATCCCAGTTCGCACTTTCCAGAGGAGCTGGCAATGCAGCCAGTTCTCCATTCTCATCATGACTTTTTTTTTTTTTTTTTTTTTTTTTTGCTTTAAATTTT
>VZTB01018200.1:191847-222190 GCA_013397245.1 Thryothorus ludovicianus
AAATATTTATGCAGGTTTTTAGGGGTGTAGCTTTCATCACTCCAACCTTAGAGGAAATGGTCATATCACAAAGCAGGTTACAGTATATGGCCCTGGGGATAGCAAGGCCCTTGGTAACACTTCTTCCCATGGCCTTTCTCCTGGGTAACCTAAGAGCAGGAAGGTTTATGAAGCTGATTCCATCAGACCCCACGGAGAGACTTAGCCTAAACATCTGAAGGATGAGAGTCACAGAGAAGAGGGAGCAGAGGGAGAGGGTTTGTAGCAACAGCTTGAAATAGGAGGGAATATTAGGACAAGAACATAAAGGAAGTTGGAGGAATAACACCATCTCATTTACCACTCAAGCACGCAGTGTTTGTCATATCGAAATAAAAACAGTGGGGAATGATTCCCCAAGGAGACCTCCTTATTTGACTGCATTAATGCAAGATAGACCTTGTGTTCATGCAGGCAGTAACACAGACTCTTGTGCAGACACATGCACACACACACACAGAGGATTGGTTTGAGAAAGGAAAGGGAGGAAGGCAAGAAATCTTTAATCTTCACTTTCAGAGCAGTAAGCAAGAGCATCATCACCTCTATGCTGAAACAAAAACAGACACCATCCATTTCCCCACTGCTCTACCTGTAAGAGAATGGCTCTGGCAGGGAGGGGCTGCCTCACTGCATATCAACAGCTTGAAAGCAAGAAAAGTACCACATACAGTAATGGCAAGAGAAATCTAGTGCAGAACTGGTCTTCTGTTTGCCTGATGTCCTGGCAGAGCCCACAGGGATGCCAAAGGCAGCACAAGCCTTGGGACACTGTGCCCCTGCTCAGCCTCCCCTAAAGCCAGACCCACAGCCTCCTGCACAGCAGTGTTCAGCTGTGCCATGGGCTTCGCTCTGAGCATCTTTTCTGCATCCATTGAGGTTTTCTCTTCTTTACCACCTAGATACCCACTGATTCACACTAATCCTGTGAGCTTTGTCCAGCTTCCTGCTGGCTCAGCCCAAGGCTATTCCAAGCTTCTGGCAATCCTGCCCCATCTCACTCCTTTCTGAAAACTGGGGAGAAGAATGAGGTGTTCCCCATAGCTTATAAAAATGTGATCCTAAAAAATCCTGTTGGCCAAGGTCATCTCTGTGGAGCATTTAGAGATCAATGCTGAGCCCTGCTGCTGATTTCATCCAGTGCAAACATGTAACTACCAGCAATCTTGATGCTGCAGTGCTGGAAAGCAATGTTTCAAATACAATCTTTTAAGAAGCAACAGAGACCAAACAAACAGGTGCCCTATGAGCTTGACAAAAACTCAAATCCTCTTCAGGGGGAAATTAGCAAGTACTGCTGCTGGCTGGATCCAATTTATTAAGGTCCCAGAGAAAGCAGCCATGAAGAAAAGAGATAAACAATCTTCGGAGAGAACAATTGCAGATCAGTTGTGACATAATCAGGAAACCAGTTTCTCAAGGATGGAGAAAGGGAATGCCAGGCCTTTCTTTCATTAATCAGAATTAAAAGCCAGAAATATGCTGTCTATCTCTGCTCTACAGCAGTGCTGCAATTGATTGCTAATTGTTCTCTTTGAAGATTATTTATCTCTTTCCCTCAGGATCGTTCCTTCCTCCCCTCTCTGTTTCTTCCCATAAAAAAGAATGACCCTAAAGTGTCTTAAAAGGAGAATTTGCAGAATGACAGATGCTTTGCAGTGTCATTATAAGCTCACAAGCAGCTGGATGGGGAAAGGAACTACCCATTATGGCCACAGTTTTGTCTGTTTAGTGGGAAAGGGCAGATTGTAGCTTTAAGAGAAGCGTCAGAGAGTTGATATGTGAGAAATAAAGCCGAATTTCCTTCTCCCTGGCTCTCAGTGGGCTAGGCACCACGGGCTAGGCACCATGTGATGTATGAAGCAACATTTGGAGCCTTGGGAGACCAGATCTGGTAATGCTGGTAACTGCAAGGTCCTTCAAAGACTTTACAAACCCTCTTTCTGCTCAGCTATTTAAGCACAGTTGAGTCAAAGATGGAAACTGAAGTATCTATGTGCATTTGAGGGTCATCTTATTTTTCATTTAGAGCTTTATCATATTACAAAAGTCTTACTCTGTCTGAAGTACGTTACTAGAGGCAAGCCAGCAACCCAGGAATACCAACCAGAAAGTTTTGAACCTTGTTTAAACCCTTTGCTCAGGAAGTGCTGGGAACGGGAAGATGCCAGAAAGGAGATTACTGCTTTTGGGGGGTGCTTTGTAGCTGGAAGGGCAAACATCTGCCCATTGGTGCAGGCTCCACATCCTTGGAGCTGCACAGAGAGTGCATGTGTGACCAAGTGTCACAGTCTGGTCCCCTGTGAGCCTCAGAATGATATCTACACCTGCATGTCTGTGTGACTCATGGGAGGAGAGGGACTGTGCTGGGAAAGAACATGGCAAAACCCTCCCTGCCTGCCTGGCTGGAGGGAGATGAGGGAGCCTCAGGGGGCAGCTGTTCTGCCCTGTCCAGGACAAGGAGGGCTTGGCTCTCCTTAATTCTCCTGGTACAGCTCACTTCCAAACAGAGGTTTGGTGACTACCAAGCTGTACCCAGCTCGCTGTGCCTGTGATGTGCCCTAACATGCTGCACTAAACCTCCTCTGGTGCCCAGTGCACTCAGACACCATGTTTCAACTGTTTATTAGTTTATGTTTTTTAACTAGGTCTGGAGTGGGGCATTTATGCCCTTTCCTTTGCCAGACTGTGCTTGCTTTTGCCTTCCAGCCTGGCATGAACACTGGATGCAAATGGGTCTGTGTGGCAGAGCATCATTTTGCTGCTCTGGCAAGCAGCAGCAAGGGCACCCCTGGTCATTGCATGGAGCATAGACAGTCCCGAGGGGAAGAGGTCTATTTACCTGTGGAAAGGCTCGGCCTGATGGCTGAAAACGTGCAATGAAACTCTGACAGCAGCATTGCAGGGAGGGGGGAAATCAGCCTGATGTCTGTCACCTAAGTCTCACCTCTCCATGAGTCAGAGGGAGGGACCAGCACCTATCCCTGAGGGACCCCAACCTGCCATGGGAAGGGAAGAATGCAGTGAAAGGAAGAAACACCCATTGTCTTCAGGAAGGATAGTTTGTTTTCCTCTGCCTGTCAAACGGAGATCATCAACCCAGAAGGGTTGGCAAGACAAAATCTGTCACTGGATGGAGGCAGAGGGGCCTGGACTAGAAGCAGCTGGGGAAGGGCAAAGGATGATAATTACTACAGGAGAAGAAATTCCCAGCTGTGGAATCAGCACATCTCATCAGACTTTAAAGCTGAGCAACCCAGAAAAGTGAACACATCTGGAAGAAGCCAACTACAAGCAAGGACCTCCTCCTCCCACTTTCTCCCAGTTTCACCTTTCCTGCTTTAACATTCACAGGCTGGGGAAGGTTTCCTGGAGAAACAGAAATGGCTCCATTCTGGATAGACACAAAACTTACTGCCATCCATTTGAAATATCTGTTCTCCTGCTGGGTTGCTAACTAGAGCCTGTAAAAGTATCCATACTCAGGTTCTCCCTCTCTGTGTACCTACACACAGAAGTGCTGGTTTGCAGGATATGACACTTCAGAAAAGTGTCACATCCTTCACTCTTGATCCCTCACTCCAAGCTCAGAGTCCAGCTTGCTCTCTGCAATTGGAAAAATATTTTAACTTGATTTCACCACTTACTGTTTCCTACGAAGATTCAGATGGGAAAACACACTTAAAATACCTCTTCCACTTCAGTATCTCAACTTGAAATGGTCATTAATTTCCTTTTTACTTGCAAATAACATTGTCCTTCACTTCAGAAAAAAAAAAAGAAAAAAATTTAAAACAAAATATATAATGGTAATGAACTGATTTTGATTAAATTCTTGATGGAAAAATTCAACAGGTCCTTGATTAGACTTTTAATGGAAATCAGTGATGCAAAGTAGCCAACATCACAGAAGTCGGAGCACTCGGGAAGGCAAGGGGGAATCAGCCTGGCTGAGACTCATTTCATCCCTCCTGCACCAAGAAGTGGTCGTTGGCTGTTGGCCAGTCTTGAGCACTGCTCTTTTCATTTCTTTTCCCATAACCTATAAATACATTTAAAATAGAATTAAGAAACTTGGTTTCATTCCAGTTCAAGAGAAGGGAAAANAGAAAAGAAGGCAGACTTTTAACAGATTTATTTTCCCTGTAAAATAAAACCATTGTTTCCCAACTTTTCTGATCGAGCAGGTGTCAGGGTACATGTGATTTGGTGGAAAGGCATGTCAGCTTTGTTGCATGATTGAGGTGTGCAGAAATCTTCCCTGCAATGCCATCCAAAGTGTTTTGTACCAGCAAATATTTGTCTTCTGCATAGCAGTAAAAGGGATTGTTCTGTAGTTCTCTGCACCGGGGTCATTCGAGTCCTGGTACAACAAATACCTCTTCTAATGAGAGAGAACAGCGCTTGATCTCTGGCTAAAGGCAATCAAAATCCATTTGGCATGGTAAGTCCAGAAAGGAAGGAGGAGAACAAGAACTCAGCGAACAAAAGGAACCGCAGCAGCCTGAGGATCCTAGAGAACAAAAGCAGGGGAGAACTATCCAAGAGTACTGTGAGGGAAGCACCACAAGAACTTCCTTTGCTCTGGCTTGGACTGAGTGACCTCCTGGTGCCCGCAGGGGAAGCAGAAGGGCAAGCTGTCCTCTGGTGTTTCACTCCCCAGGTAAAGAGAGGCCCCTTCCTCTGAACTGTCCCCTGGAGGTCTCTACATGGAGATAAAAGCATTTGAAATGCCCACAGACTTCATGCTGGAGGCTCCTACTGAGTCCCAGTGACTGTAGGCACTCAAACCCTCCTGCTCCACGGGTCACTGGAAAGATGCCTTGAAATACAAATTATTTCAGCAGGCAGGACCCTTGCAGGTCCAGGCATTGCTTGCATTCCATCAACAGCCCTGCAGCAGCTGGGGATGTTTGAGAAGTGCCTGGTTGAGGGAGGTTAATTGTTATGTCCCTGTAAACCTTATTCTGTTGAACAACCAAATGAGCAAAGACAAAAAGTCCCTGTGTGACCAGGAAGACACAAGAAGTGCTGACGGACACAGCATCTTGACACACCTCTGTGGAGGGATAAGCTGGGGAGGAGTTGTGGGGAAAAGGATATTGAGCCTTTAAATACCATTTCTAGTGCGTGGGAGCATGGGTTGGTGCTGCCTGTTGCAGGGCACGCACACAAAGCTCAGGTTTGGGGAGCAGAAGCAGCTGCAGAGATAACCCTATTGCAGACAGCACCATGCTGTTCCCTCCTGGCTGCTGGCACTGGCAGGCTGCAAACCAGAGCCATGAACCCAGTCCTCTTCAGTGTCTGCAGAGACAAGAGATGGGCTTTGTCTCTGTCCTGTAACACAAATGTGACACTTATGCTTTTACCATCTGCAAAATGAGTGTTTTACACAACCTCCCCTGTGTCTGCAAGGGAACAGAGCTGGACACAGTGTCTGGCAGGCTTCAGATGCCAGTTCACTTCAACCACACAGGTCCTCCATCAGGCTCTTCCCTGTGGTCCTATGACTGTCTACCCAGTGATAAATCACTCTGCACAGGGAGCTCAGGTGGAGAAAGGCAAAAGGAGCCGCCAAAGGGCAGCAAAGTGAGAAGAGAGCCATCCTCCATACAGATGTCCTTCGTATCACAGTTAAAGGGGAAACAACATGCCACATCAAAGAGGGGAAATTAAAAATACAGCAACTATGTCCCTCCACTCTGCACCTGGGAGTTTGCATAAAGTTTATGACATGCTTTCATTGCTAGAAACCAGCAGTAAAGGAGCCAGACATTTATTTTGCAGCTTGGCTCTGCTGCTTGGGCAATAAATGCTGCTGGGCCTAATGCACAGTGTGGAGTCAGGCCTGCAAACACAACGTGCCTTTGCAGGAAAAAGGCTGAACACTGCAAGGTGGTCCTGGGATGCTGATGCTCCTAAGTACCTGGAAGTGCCCTGATGGAGAGCAACAGGGAGAGAGAGACAACATGAATGCATCAGTGCAGGCCTGAGGTGATAATGAGGTGTCTGTACCACCGTGGTAGCTGCTTTCTATGGAGTAGAGAGGACAAAACAGGGCTGTGATCATTTTATTTATATCTGAGGATCAGGAGGATCACTGAGGTATACCATTGCTCCAATTATTTGTGGAGAAACTGAAGCATGACCAGGAGGTCTTCAGATCTACTGAGCATCCCTCTTGAGCCCCCACAGGCCCCCTGCCCCCCATCTGGGAACCATCCCTGTGGAGCAGAGTTGAGTGCCATGCAGACACCCAACATACAGAAGAAGGAGATAGAAGATTCCGTCAGGCTTCTGGCTTTGTTCTGCTCCTGGCAACAAAGGCATAACCTTTGCAGCTGCTCCTTGCTGAGGATGAAGAGACTTCAGAGTGAACAGCAAAACCATATTGATGGGATCTGTCCTTGTCCTCTGATGGCAGTGACACAGAAGGTTTTTGGAGGAGCTGGGGACCCTCAGTACTCTCTGTGTTTGTTCAGGGCTGACATGCCTCCAGCAGGGACATGACTGGGCAGAGCCAGTCGCAGGGCAGAGCCCAGGCTGCCTGAGCCAGGTATCAGGACTCTGAATGACCACAGGTATCTGTTTATTCTCATTTCTCTTCCTGTAGTTACATGAGGGACACAGTGCAAATTTTCCAAGCACTGAGTAAAACAAAAAAAAAAAAACCTGTCTGAAAACACTTTACTATGAGAGAGGCAATACAGCTTGCTTTGGGAATGCCAGCCCGGTCTGAAACCATCTAACAGGCCAGGACAAAGGTAAGAATGCAGCAGACCCCTTGCAGGGAAGCCAGGCCACCTCCTTCAGGAAAGCCTTTAGGAAAACAAGCTTCATGAGCACCTGTACTCACCTCTGGCACCAGGATCTAGGTAACAGCCTGCCAAAAAGATATAGTGGTGTCCCACAGTGCTGGAGAGCAAAGCTGTGGGGAGAGAGGAGTAAAAACCCAAACCAACACAACCTCCAACCCTCCCTCTGTAAGTCCTGCCCCAGAATAAACTTTGACACCAACCAGGTAAGACTCTAATGTCTTAGCATCCTGTAAGGGACAGCTAGGAAGAAAGGAATTCACTTGGTTTTGAAATGCCTCATAGTTGCATTTCACAGCCTGCCCACTAAATGTCTGCAGCCAGGGTTTATCGCACTTGCACAGATCTTCTGGTGTGACTCCAGCTGGATGCTGCACCCTGGGCACCTTCCAGTTAATTAGCTAACATCTGTCTGACATGCTGTTTGTTTTCTCACCCTCATGCAACAGGGACAAGACTGCTAAGGAAGGCTTTTGATCACTGGGTTGTTTTGGGTGCTGGGTCACTCTTCTTTTGCTGTGAGTCACTGGTAAAGGAGACAGCCTCCCTCCAGCCAAGCCTTTAAACACACAAAGGGCTGTTGGGACACCCATAGTTTTACATACACAGAGGCTAAGCCAGCAGTCCCTGGAGTGCCTGAGAACTCTGTTTGTCACTCACAGAGATGCTCCAACAGCTCCAAGATACATCACAAGGCTGCACCTTCCTCTACCCACACGCATAGCAACTGCTTCAGGGACACTGATGTTTCTGCTCATGTACTGGGAATAATACTCCTCCATACAGTTTGAGAAAGCCACTCTCCTTCCTCTCACAGTCATCTGGACCTCATCTGAATCCTGCCCTAAACTCTGTCTGAGGGCTCAGACTTGCAGGAGTGATTACAGAGTGCCAGCTTCCCATGGATCAGCCAGGCCGGGGTGAATGTTGGCACACGTACTCCCAGCTCCACCACCAGGGCACCCCATGCACAGCTCTGCCCACACAGACCAAGCCAGACTGTACAACAGTCACCATGGCTCATCTTGGAATGGGTCTGGCTCTGAGTCCGAGTTTGGGTCTGGCTGGAGCAGAGCTCCTACCCCTTTCTCTGTGGCAAAAAGCAAGCATTCAGTCTGTGTGCTGCCTGCATCTCCACATCCTGACAGCACTCCCAACAGAGAGCTGTTTGCAATCAATACAGGCATTTTGGGTGCCTCAGCTGAGCTGTGCTCCCTGCTGGAGCTGTCCTTGCCACACAGCCTCTTGTTGCCTGCTCCAGGGCTGTCTCCACAGCAGCACAGGGGTTGCATTTGAAGTAACACCAGGATTCTCCTCTTAATCTGACAGCAGGATAAGGAGGAAAGCAGAAGTCCAGGTGGTAGACTGGCCTGTGGGTCCATGGGAGATAGTGTTGGAGATGGAACATTCCAGGCTGGTTTGATTATGAACCAGACCATACAACCCCGACTCCAACCACAGAATATGTTCATCTCCTGCAGGTCCACATCATTCCTGGCTGCACATCCTGTGGTGCCTCAGGAAGCTACAGGAATGCCACCTAAGTGACCCTTCATGTAACTACAGTGACCAGAGCAAGTGCTAGGCCTGGGCTCGTCTTCTGGGAACCTCCAGGAGCCCAGCATTTGTGCAACCCTCTCCTTCTCTGCTCCCCAGCTGGCACCTGTCCTGATTCACATGCCCAGAAATTCATGGTACACTGATAACCCAATGAAAACAGAGAAATCCCAGCATGAAAGGTGGCCCTAAGCACCCCAGGCACCTCCTTGGTGTTGTTTGTAATTACAGAGGCAAACAGTCCTGTGAGCAGTGTTGCCAAGAGCTCCCTGGAAGAGCACCAAGGTCCAGATAGCCAACTGGTCTGTTGATGGGGCACAGAAGAGAAGAGATGTGGCTTTTCCCTCCTGTTCTTCTGATTCAATTATTGTGCTTCTGATTTAGCAGGCAGCTGGCTTGAGAGCATTCACAGCAGTCTGTGTGCCTGGGAAGCCCTCCCATTGGCACGGGACAAGCCCAGGCATCTTCAGCTGCTTCCTGCTTTGAAAAAGAATTCATCCGTGGTGGAAGCTGGGAGGCAGACCAAGTACAGACATTTTGGCATTGAAGTAGCAGGTACTGCATTGTCCTGAGATGCCTTTTTCTCTTCTGACTCGCTGATGCCAAGTGAGGGGGTTAGTGGGGAGCTCAGACCTGAGAATAATTTTTCATCAACTTTCCATATCCCATCAGTCTGCATATTCCTATACCACATAAGTCCAACTCTGCCAGACCTTCTCACAGCATCAAAATATTTTGCTGCTGCCCAAATTTTCTGTTGTTCCTGATTTTGTTTGTTTGTTTGTTTGTTTAATTATCACTCTGTGGAAAATTTCGAAATGTCAACTGTTCCATCCCTTTTGGGAAAAACAAGCAGATACTGAAATGCTGGGATTCCCCTTGGAGCGAAACTCCCACATCTCAGTGGTAGAGGTCTTGATTCAGCTGCAGTAGGAAGATGTCAGGGAAGGAGATCCTAAGACACAGCTGCACCTTGGGTGAAGGTTGGGATGAAGCTTTCAGTGCCCTGGGCATCTTCTGCCCTTATCCCTCAGGGAAAAGCACCTACAACCTGCTGGCAGCTTCCACTACAAGGCGGTTGGAATGCTGGATCCATGCAGGCCACTTTGAGAATGAGTCTTGTTTCCAGGTTGCTTCTCCTGGGACCTGATTCTCCTCTGTTTCAGGGAAGTTTTTCTAACATCTTCCCTTTCTGTGTCCTTCTTTTGCTCTTGACTGCATCACCCCAAGTGAAATGACCTGCTCTAGCAGGGAGTTTAGACTAGATGGTTTCCAGAAGTTCCTTCCAGCACTCTGGATTCCTTCCGGCATTCTCTGATTCTGTAATTCTGTGACCTTCTCTCCCTCCTCAACCTCTTCTGGGTTCTGATATCTCTTCTCTGTTTTCCCATCAGGAATTTCTGCTCTTTCCTTGCTCCAGAGCTTCCTTCATTGCCCTGAAGCTGCTCAAGGCTTTGGGGGGATGAAATGGGAAGGGAAGGTATGACCTTTTCTGGCAAAGCCTGAGATATGGAAGCGCTGTGCCCCTAACAGTGCACTGTGATGCTGTTTTGCTGTTCCACTTTACTCTCCACAGTGCTCTGACCAGCAGTAGAAGAACCAGCAGTGTCCATTCTCATGTGGTGTCAAGATTGGTGCAGTGTAGGTTGAGTGCCTGTGTGCTGCCTGCAAACAAGAAAATGAGGCCATGGTCAAAGCTCCTTACAGGAGATGGCACCACTACCCAACATCTGCTCCAGGACAGCTCTGCTGCCTTTTATTCCCCTCCAGCTTCAGTGACCTCCAGCACACTGTCTGGCTTGAATCCCTGCAGGGCTCTCTTACTCCAGACCTTCTCCATTCTCGGACTGTGATTCCCCTATACCTCTACTCTCTCAGGGCTGTTTTTTCCCTCTCCTCTAATCAGTATCACTTAGGGCTGGCTCTGCTGTGGTCTCAACATGCAGCTGCTGGCCTGCAGCACCATAACTGAGTCCCAGGACTCAGCAGCAGCTCCTCTGAGAAGACAAATCGGTCATTATGCATCTGAACAAATAGATTTCATATTCCAAATGGAGAGATCTGTCAGCAGCTCCATTCCTCTGGGAAGCCATGAATGTCAAGCCATTTAAGAGCCCTTTCCTAATGATGCCCCTGGTGAGCAGCCGTGAAGACGTATAGCCCCAGAGCTCAGCAAGGGTTTGCTGGAGACTATCAGGGTAGAGGGGAAGATTAGGAGGCATTAGCACAGCAGAATGTCTCGTTCAGCACTTCCTCTGGAGTCCTGCACAGCAGAAAAGGAGCACGAGGCATGGGCTCAGATTAATGGCTTTTTCACAAGCCAGCTTTGTCTTCTGACAGAGGAGAAAAATGATTGCACACACACACACACAAGCACGCACACGAATGAGGGGAGATGGGCTGTTCTGCCTGACTTGTACATTTTGTAATGGAGAGCCTGGCTGGAAGGAGAGGAAAAAGATGAAGTAGGGCAATGGGAATGTGATCCCTCTCTAACCTGCCGTGATGCTTATCGACTGCAGACCCTGCAAGCTTTGTCCTGGCACGATTCCCCCTGCAATCCATAGCCCTGAAAAAGGAGCACTCTGCTGGGCTGGGGAAAATCACACTAGTTTGGAGACTCCCTCCCAGGCCAGCAGACTGCAAGAGCTGACTGTGACTCCCAGCAGCATCAACAGGGTTAGAGTGAGCCAGGAGCTCGCCCTTGCAGCCAGGACTGTCTCCACGGGCAGGGACCAGGGCTCCCTGATTCCAGACAAAGGGCATGGAGACACAGCTATGTCTCAAGTCCATCCACTTGGCAAGTCCATAGTCTCCTCCCACTGCCCATGTAGGTGTTTCAACCTGGAAACCAAACAATTGGAATTTACATTGGAAACATTCAGGTTCTAACACTTCCCTCGTCAGATATCCCCTCCCATACCCTCCTTTGCTAGATTTGGTCCAAATTTGCCAGCATTGTTAGTCCCCCTAAAGTATATTATTTTTGCAAATTGGAATTTTTCAGGAAGTACACTTGACTGAATATAATGGAGCACTTTGGAAACCTCTCACAGGTTGTTATGGGGCAACTTCTTTAAAACTAGAAGTTGTGTTTTGGACAAAACAAAACAAACACATTCACACCAAGGAAAGGTGACCAGAATCAAATACCTGGTTTCAAAAATTATGGGCAATTTCAATTAGCATTCTCCAACACCCCTAAACTTAAACATTCATGCTGATAACCACTGCCTGTATACAAAATGTGGCCCTATCTTCTTCTAAATGTCTATACCAGCCCGCGTGTTATCTCTTCAGATGGAGCCATTTGTGTTAAGGGAAGAAAAATGCAAGTATATAGAGGCCACCTTTAATAAAGTATTTGATAGACTGCCTAGCAAAACTGTACCTGGCAAATGAATTCGAATTGGAGCGGATACAAGCTGAGACACCTGACGGAAAATTGGCTAAGAAGTGTGTAAACACAGAGCCATGATAAACTACAGGGGTCTGCGTGGGGAGGAAGGTGTCCAGAAGGTGCCACAGGGATCGATGTTAGAGCTGGTCTAGTTTAACATCTTTATTAATGACAGGGAAGGAGAAGTAAACAACACATTAATAACATCCCGGGATGATACTGAACAGCACAATTCCCTAGACGGAGCCAAGCAAAGGAATTTGCAGAGCAAGTGCTGACCCTGCATAGCTTCTTGCATTTTGTTATCAAGATCAAGGGGTGCATTGGTCACCTGAGATGGGAAAGGGGCCATTGGGCTGAAAGTAATCAATAAAAGGAGCCCAGGCTGGAAGCATGAGGTGAATACTGTGAGACAACTGAGGGAAAGAAAGTTTGAGTCAAATTCCATTCTCTAACTCCCCAAAATCCTCGTTTTTGCCCCAGGAAGGGCACTACAGACAATAGACCATACAAATTGACAGCTATGTCTCCGTAACTAGATGCTCCCTTCAAGGTGCTGTGCCCCTCCAAGGAACCTTCAGGCAACTGCTTAAAATCAGAGATTCTGTCTATCCCAACACCAGAGATATTTGCATCCGTCCAAAGGAACACTGTGCCAGTAATAGATGTGTCAGGATAAATACCAAGCATGAAGTGATCAGTGAGATCCCTGCTTTTGGAAATTGGTGATTGCTTAATACCAGCAATTGTCATTTTATTTAATTTATGTCATTTTTTGGAGCCTGGTCCTGGCTAAGGAAACATACACACACATTCAATTCTTCAGAAAGACTAATTTTTCCACGTTTCAAGGGAATTATGAGCAAAACTCTTGGGGAGGGAGATGAGGACAGGAAAATGAGATGATCAAAGTTAAACAAGTGGGAGACAGTGCAGGAAAGAGCCACAAAAAAAAAAAACAAACTGTGGAGTTGGAAGAAAATCAGCCTTGCAATGAGAGACTGAAAATTCTTGATCTGTTTAGCTCATCAAAAAAAAAAGATTGAGATTTAACTGATTGCAATGTGTAAGTACCTTCCCAGGAAGAAAATACAAGGTGTGAAAGGCTCTTCAATCACATGGGGAAAGGAACAAAAGACCCAACAGCTGGAAATTAGGGTCAGACAAATTCCAGTAAGAAATATGGCCCAGATTTGCAGCAGAAAATGTGACCAGACATTCAGTCAAAATCCCAGGGATGTGGTAACTTCTGGGAAGTGGTAATTTCTTCACATCTAAAATCAAGGGATAATTTTCTGTAAGATGCTCCAGTCAAACATTGGACGCTGTTCAGTAGAAACCAGATGCAACTCCCTGCTTCACACAAGAGGGCTGCACTGCAAAGGGGGTCATGACAGATGACCCATGATTTTCTTCCAGAATTACTTGGAAGAGGATGTTAAAATACCTTATGTTGCATCTCATTCCTTTCAATTCCACAACTGCTGGCATATCCTCTTTACACTCTTAATTACAGATCTGCATTCATCATCTTTTGTTCATTCTAGATATTGTGCAGTACTTGTTTTTGTCATGTTTGGTATACCAGTTCATTTATCCCACACAGCTGTCTGTCATTTCAAAGCACAGCCCGTGGCTCCCCATGCATTTTCCATACCTGTGGTTAAGATCTCGATAGGACAGTTCCTGTTTTATTCCTAGAACTGCAGGAGCCTATTAAAGAAGGAAACTTACGCTGTGCTCTCTTTAAGGAAAACTTTATTCTTCTTCGTGCTAGTAAATTTCTTTTTCCCCTGTTGTGAAGCTTGCATCCTTTTCAACAGCACAGCCACTTCTTCTCATAAGTTGAGACAACCTGATATCAGGTACCACGAATTCACCCCCTGAGAGGTTTCTGCTGGCTCTACCTAGTGCTAAATACACCCTGATTTAACAGGTGTTAAATTTTTTACAGGTGCTAAATACACCCTGATTTTACAGGTGTTAACACTGTAGGAGGAGCTCAGATGCCACCGTAGGAAGAAGCAGTGGGCTCTGGGGACTTAGGGAGGAAGCCAAGGTGGAGGAAAGAGGCTGAGGGTTGTCTTTGCTGCTGTTATTTAAGCTAGATTAAACAACAAAGGTAAGGCCAAGACTGCAGGAAGGCCTGTCCCTACCCTTGCACTCTGAGGGAGCAGGCTGAATGCGCTGCTGGTCGCACACAGGTCTTGTGCAAGGAGACATCTGGAGGCAGGACCCGTCTGGATTAGACCTCTCTCCTGGGAACAGTGCTTGTGTGACTTCCTGTACACCATAAAGTTGCCAGAAACGCAAATGCACTTCAGAAATGGGTAAAAGTGATGGAAAGTCTGTGGGGAAAGGTCCAGAGCAGGAGTAAAAAGGGGACTTTCTTGCTTGCAAGAACTTGGGAGGAGGAGGGAGGGTATTAAGGGTCTCCTGGTGGTTTCACTGGGAGGAAAGGAATGAAACCAGGTGAGAAAAATTGTGTGTGAACATGAGGAAATGCTGTCATTTAGATGTATTAGCTTGGGAAATTGCATCCTTAGGCACAGAGTGAGGACATGGTTGCTCAAGAAATACCTGGAAAGCCTCTGAGCATGAAGGGAAATGTCCTGTTGTGGAGTCCTTTTCTCAGAGCTGAGCCAAGCTGGGACAGTCCCAGCACTGCTATTAGTCCCCCGCTGTGTTGATGTCATTCAGAGAGTGCTGCTGGGTGCCTCCATAGCCCTGGGAACTCAAGATGTCCAGTTTCACAGGCTGGGAGGAGGGATGTGCATCCTCCTCATGGTGTCCAGCTCCAAGCTCCTGTGTCCTCCTGCCATCCTCTGGACCCTGGGATGGCTCAAGTGCCAGCAGCGAGGGAAATGGATGGGAAGAGAAGGGCTCCCCAGGGGTCCTGAACATCCTAGACCGATGTTCACCCCAATGTCCCTGCGTTGTGATGGATGGGAAGCCACAGCTGGATGTTGCACTTCCATGGCAGTGAGCCCACCTCCAGCAGTGCTCTCCAAGCACTGACCACCAGCCCACTTAGGTTTTCCAAAGAGTTTCATCCTGTGGGGTGTTGGGTGTAGGGACTTTCTGACTTCTTCTTATCTTCCCTTGCTCACTGTCCCAGCCTCTTGGGCCTGCTTTGTCCAGGGGTGACGACATCCCCAGGGCAGAGCAACCTTACCAAACTGGTGGGCTCCTACAGAATGCAACAGCCAGCAGCACCATTCCTCCAGCAGATATATCTGTTTCCTAAGTAAAACCGATTGCTAGCCTGTCTCTTATCTACCTTTCCCTCCTTTCCAGCCGCACCTCTCTTCCCAGCTTCTCCCGGAGTTGTGCTGTTGCCATGGTTACCCGTTTATCTTTAAGAGATACATTTCCCCCTCCCCACCCCAGCGAAAAGTAAAATTCCCGAGCTTCATCCTCCATGGAGAACTGCCTCCCTCTAAAATGACACTAATTGAGCATGAAATGCTATGCAACTAAATTACACCATAATTTATTCGGCGTTAAATGATTTTAAGCAGTGGCTCAGGAGTGCTGGGAACAAGAATCACTCCCCTCTTCCCACTCTCCTCACTGTGCTGCCTGCGCCGCAGCCGGGAGCGAGCTGGAACCCGAGGATTGCATCCTCCGAAGGACCAGCCTAAAGCAGAACAGCCGCCACTTCACTGTCTGATTTTTCCGGGAGAGCTGACAGCTTGTTGGGCACTCATCAAAGAACTGCTAATCACATCCCGGTCGCTCCTAAGGGTCCTAATTTCCCACAAGGAGCGTGTCTGTAAGCTACAGTGTACGGGATGTCACCAGCATCGTGCAGGATCTAGGTGGTTTTAGCCTGTCAGGCTCAGATTGGGGGCTGAGGGCTTTTCCTCTTTGAAGAGAGAAAACTTCAGTGCAGAGAGTTTGGTCAGGTTGAAACCAGCTGCCAAATTTTATCACATTGGCTCTTTCTTCATTCCCAGACCACAGATCCTTTCCTCCCGCCTGACAATTGCCCTCCAGTGCCGTAGAGTATCAGGTCTCTCACACTGGTGTTTCTCTGCAGCAAGGAGATGTATGTTGTTCCTAAGGAAATAGGAAATCATTTGCTCCCCTTCTAAACACCGGCAAAATACCATTTTGAAGAAAAAATGCAGAAGTTTCATATCGAAAATGGAAAACCGAGATGTTCCAACACTCTTCAGAAATATTTTACACTGCCTTTGCAGACTGAAAGCATTTGACAAAATTGATAAAAATATCAGAACTACCCCCATCAGCACAAGGTGTATTTTTAGACATAAAAGAGGAAAAGTTTCATTCAGTGAGGAAAAATGTCCCTACTTCCATTCAGAATGGAGACAATTTCAGCATTGTGTAAGACACTCCAGGAGAAATGCATTCTCCTAAATAAGGAAGGATGGGAAAAGTACCAGCAGGATCAGAGGTACAGAAATATAGAACAGCTTCCAGCTTTATTTTTTTTTTCTTTTCTTTCTTTTTTTATTAAATATATGGGGACTAGGGTTAATTTGGACTCCTCCAAGTCAAGGAGTAATTGGGGACAAGAAGCCACTAGTCCTGTAGAAAAGGAAACAAAGCTGCATGACCAAGCATATTAGGACTCTTCTGTCTGTGTAAGGCCTGGGTGACGATTAAGGATGGGTAGATTTGGACCTCAGCAAGTCCAAAATAGCATGGAAAAGATGACTGGGTATGGATGCTTTCCTGCCTTTTCTAAGACAGCTGTACATCAAACTAGAAGAAAGCAGGTCCAAAAGGAGCAAAGGGACTTTCCTCTCATATAGGGAGGTTAACCTGTGTAACTTCTAGCCACAGGAAATTGTGGGTGGTAAAAGTGTTATAAAAAAAGTGGTGGAGAAAACACCAGGATTATTTCACAGGGAGATAATTCATTGAAAATTGCTTAATCCTATAGTGTTTTGTTGCAAGCCGGAAGATGGTACTGAAGGAAAAAATCAGATAACAACGTTGCACTGCTGCTGGTTTGAAGCACACCCTCAAGGATGTTGAGGTGCTGGGACAGATTATTCAAAAGGATTTTTTGAGACTATGCAGGTATCTGAGCCTTGTTTCAGCAGTGAAAACACACCAGACCTCCTCCCAGGCTATGCAAACTCTTTCTGCTGGAACAATATTCCAGAGGGAAAGAACAATTTATCCAAAGCAAAGCGTTTCACTTAGAAGTGTTGCCCTGTGACAAAACTCATTTTAAGGCGGGAAAAAAAATAAAGGAAAAAAGAGAAAAAAGAAAGAAGGGGGAAAGAGGATGAGTACTTTGATAAGGTTGAAGTGTTTCATTTGGGTCTTTCTTGTGTGCAGTGTTTCAAGATGACTTCTTCCCCTGTTTCAAAAAGGGAAATACATTGTAAAACCAAATGAAAAATGAAAAAGGAAAAGGAAACTGAAGCAGAACTGTTTGAATCATCCCCACATCTTTTCTCCCTGCTGTGTTTCCTTCAAGGAGATGGTTAAATCTCCCTGGCTTTTGTTTCATCCTGGAACTGGAAACCTCTTAAAACCACTGAACTTCCCCCAAGTTCTCTCACAACCACTTCTCTGCTCTTTGGGATGACCTCTGTGGTGGGAAGCCAAGATACTGAGCCCAGGCCACTCTCCAGCTGCCCCAGATAATCCTCCTAGCTCACACTGAAGATCAGGCAGCTGGTACAAAACTTGCCCATCCTTTTCCAGGCAGAAAGGGAAAATGCTGGACTGTACCACTGTGAGTCAAATGCCTTTTGCTGCCATGACTTTCCCTGAAGATGAGCTCTGAGTGCTGTCACTGGACATACAGAGGGCAATAGCAGCAACACGAGCTCTGCTCAGGACCAACCTCTGTACCAAGCAGGGAGCACAGACCTCGAGTGTCCACCCCACCAGGACAGCAGCATCCCCTGGGACCAGATCTCCATCACCCCTGAAAGGATCTTCAGGCTTGTTCCTCCACCAGGAGCCCGTGGAATGATGGAAAGGCTCTTTTCCAGCCTCAAGTCAGACAGGTGGCCTCTGTGCTTGTGGCAGGCAGGCAAAGGGCTGTGTTCTTTCCTGCCAGTCAGCTCTGAGAACTGAAGGAAGATGTTTGTTTGCTCTTCTCTGCCACCCAGCTTTGTGAACTCACGGAAGATGTTTGTTTGCTCTCCTCATCTTTCCTATTGCATTTGAGAGCCCTTCAAGGCAATGTTTTTCACTCCATTCTGCCTCATTCCTTGAGGTGATTCCCAGCATACGGAAGCCCTCTTGCACTTCACCCAGCAAGACCACACTATGGTTAACACTCAAAATCCCTGCCAGCAAATAAATAATTACTTGAGAGAAGCTAGGCTCAGAAGTGCCTTGGACAAACAACATTTTTCTCTTTTTTTTTTTAAGCTCAGCAAGGGAGTTCAAAAATATTTTTGCCCTAGAAGTAAAGCTTTGGGTGAATTTGAAAGTTGAAAAGCATTATTCTGGCTCAAAGAAAGTCTCTTGTTTCCCTTCAGATGTTCCCAACGTTTCTTATAGTGATCTCTCCAAAATTTAAAAAAAAAAAAAAAATCGTTTTTACATGAAAGTGTTAAAAAGTGCAATTTAAGCGCTTGTAGAAGGGCTTATTTCTGACTAAGAAGCCTTTACTCGCCCAAATTAACTGCTAAGTTTCAAAGTGCTCCCCACACAACAAATTGCAGAAAATTTCACCCAAAGGGTGTCATTTCCTGCCATTCCCACGGCCACAGAGGTGTCATGCAGGGGATTGCTGCGCTCCCATGAAGCACAGAGAGCTGTGAGTCCCTGCGCTTTGGGGCTTTCTGAAGCAAAATAACAATCTTTTAAGAGTGAAAGTCCAGTCCTGGCAGAACAGATGTTGTAACTTATCGCATTTATGGTGGAAACTTGAGGGCCGAGAGGGAATTCAACCAGCAAATAGTTAACAGCATAAATCCAAATAATGAGAAATATATAACGTGTATCAGAGGACCGAAGGGAGTTGATTGGTCTGAAGGAGCAGCGGGGGGTAGAAGGGAGCAATTAAACAGCAGGAGGAGGAAGAGGAGGCAAAGGAGGGCATTGCTGAGTAGCCGAGTGATTCCTTTAAATCCAGGGGGGTGCAAGTACCTGACTCATTAAAATCAGCTGCTGTCGTGGAAGACCTGAGCGTAACACACACTTTATCCATCTTCTGCAGTCACACGGTGAGCTGAGGGCAGGGTTACAGGGCATTGAGGTCTTCTCTAATTAACTGTCCCAAACCTTGTTAACTCAGTTTATGTGTCCCTGTGCCCTTCTGGGATGCTGGAAAACAGCCATGAGTCAGGGCGCTGAAGTGACACAGGTTGTCACTCTGAGCTGAAACTCTGGGAATGAGAGTCGGAGTAGAAGACGGCCAAAGGAGAGGCACACACCCCTGTGAATTCCCCATGTTGCCTCACTAACAGATCACAGCGGCTAAACTCTGGAGTTTCGGGTTGCTGATTAACTCCTTTTTGCCCCCCCTAAACGCTTTTGTAGTTGTGATTAATTGTTTGCCACCGAAGCTATTACTTATCAGATTGTTTGCTAGCTCCTTTATCAGCTGAGCAGAACAGAGGCTTGTTTGTGTGGTGCTAAAGCAGCGTGGGAGGCTGGATGGAGCTGGATGGAGCCACAGGAGAGGTTGGCTGGGGGAGGCTGTTGGGATACAAAACCACCCCTGGCAGCCAAAGCGCAGAGATTCCTAACCACAGGAGGTGCTAGTTAAGCACCGGTACCATTCTGGCAACCCCAGTCAGTGGTTTGCTCAGATGTAGTATTCATTAAATGCTATATTCTTCGATAAGTGGAGAATGTATTGTGGAGCTTTAATAAAGGCTGTTGCTCATAACACTACTTACCGAAGCTTTTCATCTTCACCCTAATTAATTCATGCTAATTTCCTTGCCAGTTGGATACATCAATTTGAAGTTTAAAATAGAAACTTAGTTTGTTTGTGGAGTTCAACATGTTGCAAAATATAGCTCTCCTGTCAGAAGAAAAAAAAAAAATTGCATAAAAGGAAAGATCCGAAAGGGATCCTACAAACACGGTGTGGTGCGCAGTGCGGGTTGGAGAAATGCGGCATTGCTTCAGGGCCCCGCATCTGCCCCTCCCTGTAGGATCAGTCCTAAGTGCTCAGAGACTCCACCGGGAACCCTCTCCACTAACAGGATCTTTCCACTGTGCTACTGCACCTTTGCTTTTATCAACACAAAGACAGGAGACTGTATATTCCTTCACCTGGACTCACTCCTGCGTGTCACAATCAAAACAAACTTTATCAGAAGATGCCTTTTCTTGGGGCTGGAATGTGGGCTCGTTGAAAGATCTCTCTGAGGAGCAAGTTTCTGCCTAATCCAGCACAGGCCCTGGGGTGCTGGGGAAGGACTACAGCGGGGATTGCATTCAGGCTGCTCTCAGTTTTTCTTCCCGCCAGCGCTGCAACAGCTCAGTTCCTGCTATAGCTTAAGGGATATAAAGTCACAGCTGAGGGGGCTGTAAAGGACACAGAGAGCCATCAGTCATCTCCTTCCCCAAAACTAGTCTTTCTCCAGTCTTTCCTGGCAGACATGTTATTCTCAAAGATTCCCTAAAATAGCAAGCCTCCTTCTCTCTAGACAGTCAGCAAACACTTAATTCTTGTCACTGTGATTTACTTGTATCTTGCTTGAAATCCCCTTCCTGCAGTTTAAACCTGTTTCTTCTTTCCCGTCCAGTGGCTGTGGATCATTCCCATCTTCTCTGCTGCCTCATGACTATTCCCCAGCCTTTTCTTCCTCACAACCCCAGGCTTTCAGTTTCCCTGTACAGGTCAGTTTGGAATGACTCAGGTAGACATTCAGACACAAACATGATGAGAGAAGCAGAGACCCAGGAGATCCACGCACACGGGCTTACACACCCACACATGAGTGCTTCCAAGCGTGCCCACCTTGCATCCAGCCCTTTTCTCCCTCAGCATCCTTTTCTCACAGAGCCAGCAGCAGCACAGGATCCTGAGCTGTCAGAGAAACAACCAGCTCTCCCAAAAGCCCCAAGGTAACCATGGGCTCTGCAGCCCTGGTGAAAAATCCTCTCAGCATTCAAGAAGAGAAAAATTCAGTGTAAACAGTTGTAGAAGTCCCTCTGCTCCTTGCCTTAGGATGTGGCTGGCTGACCAGCAGAGAGACAGCACAGAAACTGTCCATGCACCCTCAGGCATGATAATGCGTGGGGTAGATTCCAGGGAATCACAGGAAATTTTGCTAGAAATGTGGCGTGCAAAGAGGTACTGCGAGTTCCAGCTGGTTTGAATTTTCTCTGTATTTATAAAAAATAAATTGATACTTTATTACCTAATCAAAGTAGCTACTCATGCGTTTTTGCCTCCCCCTCCCTCCTCAAATTTAGCACGGGTGTTTCAGATGCTAATATAGCACTCCCAGGAGAACAAGAGAGCCTTTCTGTGCGACTTTTTAAAGACATCTTAGAGGATGCTTAATAAAGAGGCAGCATGGGGTGGTGTCTGGGTCAAAGGCTCGACATTCAGGATACTTGGACTCCTTCCCAGCTCTGGCACAACTCCAGAACAAACGCTCCATTGCTCTGTGACTCAGTTTCCCCCTCTACCTAGGAAAGTGAGATCCTAAGCCTGCCCTTTCCCTTGCTTTGGCAGACAGCTAAAATCTGTTCGTAGTACCATCCATTCCCTGGATGCAGCTTGGGGCAGGGATGAAGATGCAGGATTAGCTACTCACAAAAGTGAACTGACACTGCATGACCTATTTCAAGGACAGTTTTACCACAGATTTTGGCTAGCAAATCTAGCAAATGAGGTTGCAAAAAAGTTTTTGGCTTTGTAGGAGTGCCTGCAGAGGAAGAAGAAAACAGTGAGGGTGTAGGATAAACTTTGCTTCCATTCACAGGTTCCACCGGTGTCCAGGTGACACTGATGGAGGGATGAGGAATCATGTTTTCTTCCCACACAAGCAAATATAGCAGAGAGACAAACTCTTTTGCTTTTGGCGGAATTCTCAGGAGACAGTTACCCACGCTAAATGTGTCTTACCCACACATTTTTGGGAAAAGAAACCCCATACAAAATAGGAAATTTTCCCTATTTTTTTTTCCTGGCAAAAATAATAATTTTGTTGAAAAGATTTGCCTAAAATTAAAGATAAACACTGTGTCCTCACTTCACATGTAAAACTAGCAGGAGAGAAGCCCAAGGACCAGGCATTTCTGTCACCAGTTTTGTTCTCAGCATCACTTTTACAGCAGCAGATGGTGGCACCATCCTGGGACCAGCACCCTGGGTCACCTGCCCCACACGCACAGCCCCACACATGCACCCAGCAGGCACAGCTGCAGACACAGTGTAGGTCCAGCAAGTGTCATTCCCCGAAAGGCAATCCAGCAAATTTCAACTTGGGTATTATATCGAGACAAAAGGGAATCACCCCTGGGTGAGAGATGATAACAGCTCTGAAAGGTTCTTTGAGAAGAGCCACTGCTGAGGGAGGGATCCTGTCCCTGCACAGTGCTGATAACAACCTGTGCTCCAGCAAAGCCACCACCACAGCCCAGTGTGGGGCTGTGTGAGTTGTCATGTACAGCTGGGACAGAAACTCTAGGCCCCACCTGAGCAGGAGAGGGCTGTCCCTTTTCAGTCTGCTTGTCTGGATAAATTCTTAGTTTGTTTCTCTTCTCTTTGTGCTGTTTATTTGATATGGGAAGACATGCTGGAAGATGAAACAGAAGGGTCTTTTCTGAAGCATGTTCCCTCACACTGGTATTAGACTTCTGAACTAGGAGAAAACTCTTTGCACATTCTACAGCCAGGACTCTGGAGGACTTGCTGGCCAGGTCCTAGACAGGACAGGAGACTGTAGCATCTCTTCATCCCCTGCTATGGCAGAGTTCAGTCTGCTGGACCCTGCCCTGTCTGCAGAGGTATCTGACTGTCACTCAGGAAAAATAACAAAAAAGAGCATTGCTCTGACTGTTTGTCAGGGGCAGAAGCAATGGAGGTCCTCAAGTAGCCACATATTCTCAGCCCTATTAAACATATGGGAGAGGGAGACACTCTGTTGTGCAGTTATACAGAAAGGAATCTTAATGAGGACCTTGAGATTTGGTGAAGCTCTGCAAGAAACCTGTGCCTCAACTGGAAGTGTGTTCTGGATCTCACCTCCATCTCTACCTTGAGTTTCCATGGCTTTGCATGGCAGACCATAGGAGTGTCTAGCAGGTAGGGAAGAGAGACAAGGGATGGGCAGCAAGCACAGGCAGGCTGCCTTTAAGAAGACAGGAAAATATCAGGGTCTGTATATTTAGCCAAACACCCCTTAATAATTTCAGGTTTATTTCCCCATCCTGCCAGCTCATGAAGCAAGTTGAACAGTTTCAACACCCGGCTGAGCTTTGCATTTCATCTCACGTCGAATCCGCTGTCTGGAGACATTTGTTTTGCTTTCATTTATTCCAAAGTCCTGATCTAAGCCATGGAGGGAGATTTTTCCAGTAGGTGCCTGTGTGGCAGGGGGGAAGAGGAGCTCAGTGAGTGACTCAGCCTCATACTAACAAGGAGAAATTAAAACCTAAAGCGGCTTCATGCAACCAAATGCAGTGAAACAGGCCCTTGATCTAATCAGCACTTTCTAAAGAAATTAAATGCCAATCTATTTTAAAATGCATTTCACTCCAGCTTAATGAGGGCAACAGGGAAAAATCAATTGGTTGTGTAATTTGGGATTTCAATAATAAAAACAATAAATGCTAATTAGGAACATTCTTATTAATGTCATAAAATTCTTGGACAGATTGTAGTCACGTAATTAAAGTTTGACGAAGCTACTTGAGGAGTTTGAGGCCTGTCAGCAGTTACTGGGACAGGAACTGGGAGTGGGATGAAGGCAGGCTGTGCTCAGGGCTGCATGGTTCCAGGAAGCTGGTGAGTTCTGGGAAGGATGGAAAGCCCCGAGTAACAGGACCACCCCAAAGTCCCTCTGATCATTCAGAGCTGTGCAGGGACAGGGGCATAGAGCTGAGCATCCCCCATTTGTACCCACAGTAGTGCCCAGAACTGAGTCCACTTCCCTGAGGCTGTATAGCTGCCATTAACACAGGACAGAAGTCTTCACTTCTGCCATGCATATGAAAATTACTGGTGTGAATGTCAGCTGCAACTCGGATTTGGAGTGTGGCATTTCCCCCAAGTGCAGAGCCAAATCATGCAAGGCTGGTGGGATGTCCACTCAGGTAATCTCTCTGCTCTTGCTGTGTAAGAGACACAAACTCTGAGAAATACAATTGCCTTTTAATGTCTAACAGGCAGTGAGACTATCCAGCACAGTAAGGGAATAACTCATTTCCTTCTGAAATGTCTCAGAAAAAATAGAAATCCCCGCACCAAAAATGTGCATTCATCAGGCAAAGACCCCTGTTGTAACAGAAAGGGGATTGGGATAATTTTCTCAACAGATCCCCATCTCTTGCCTGGAGGCACAGACATTTCTGCATGGTGCATCAGAGGGCATGGCTCAGCCTGTGCAGGGCGAGATGAACAGAACCAAAACAGGATATTCATGCAATTGGCTTAGACAATATCTCGTGTAGTAATCTCAAGGAGGGTAAGCAATTCTGCAGCTGTGCACCTAACAGCTCTGACTCTCATCTCATCATGGCTTGTCCTAGAAACTGCTTTTCTCTAATGCAATTAGAAGAGCAAAAAAACCAACAAAGTTTGGGAAAAAAGACATCGCTGTTTATTGTTTCAAAATTTTAAGCAAGAGATCCTTCTCATTCCCCTAGTTTTGATGTTCCCTTGAAAATGTTGGTTTTTCAAGCTTGGATGCATTAACATTAGTTCTTGATCTATCCCCCTTGTATTATTACTCTTCCTCTCTTTTTACTTTTTTCTTCCACATAAAAGAAATGAGATAAAAAAAACCCAAAAAAAGTCAAGACTGGCTAAACCAGGATTTACTTTATTAATGTAGCAGAGAAAAAAAAATATGGTAAGAGCTTTGGGAAACTTCCAGGAAATAACATGGTATTTAAAAGCTTGGATTTTAATTCACCCTGAAATGTTTTTGTCCTCATCCAGGTCTCCCAGCGCAATCCCCACTGCAGGATCCCTCCTGCCTCAAAAGGAACATTTCTTTACCCATCATTTTCCCTCTTGCCAGGAGTGTCTTCACCCAACTTCCAGCACCAGCAGTTGGCAGCTGCTTCTCACACCTGCAGCCTTGGTGTGCAGGGCAGTGCTGTGTCTGGCTCCTGCTCAATCTGGCCCTTTTGGGCTGCCAGGGTGGCTCTGGTGGTTCAGGCAGACCTGCTGCCCTCAAGTCAGGCTTCTCCCTCCACAGCGTTGCTTGAGTGCAACATATAAATATTTATGCCCACGAGGTCGGGTTTGCAGGTCTCAGCTGCAAAAAAAGCTGTGCACAGAGGTGGAGCTCATTCTGGGTTCTGTTTGTCTTTTCGCTGTTGTCCCACAAAGTGGAAGGGAACTGCAATTTCTGCAATTCCATCAGGAGCCATTCCTGTCCTGAGGTGTCACTCCCTGGGATCAGTTCTCTCATTTTTCTCTCCTGTTATAGAAGCAAAACTCATCGCTTGTGAGCAGCAGGCACCCATCTCCTGTGTGATAAATGGGTGACACCAGGCTTTCACCCCTGCCCCCCTCTCAGCTCCCTGCCTTCAGGACTGAGTTAAGGGACCAAAGTGTGTAGGAATTGGTACCATGTGCTCATGCTGCCTTCCCGGAGATTAGCCCCATATGGGGAGAGAGCTGCGTTCCCCTCCATTTGGGATGGGGGTTGATCTAAATGTATAGCAGGCATTCTTTGAATATATGTGACAGCCCAGGAGATAGACTTCAAACATCACCAAAAGTGGCCCCTTCCCATTGATCTTTGAAATATACAGCCTGGCTTATTACATTGTAAATGTACTTTCAATATACAGTGTCTTAAAATATGTTCCTACCTGACTGTAGAGGCTACATTTCTTAACAACTGGTCTCTTTGGCTAAATCCTAAATGCACAATGTATGGCCCCAGGTCAGTTCACCATTAGTCCAGGGCATTAAGACATGCAGCTTCCTGCCAAAAGAAGAAGGTTCAGAAAGTGCCGTCTCAGTAAGACCCAAAGCCTGGTTGATGGGGCCTTGGTTTTGTTCAGGGTTACTTCTACAGGTAATAAAATACCAGCAGTTCTCAGTCTTAGGAACAGCATATCTTAGGAAGGTATTTGCATTTCATGCTTTAAGCATCAATGGGAAAACAATATCTTACCTATAGGCTTATGTCTTCCTCCAAATTGTCTACCAATAGCCATACAATGCCTCGCTGCCTTCCAGTTTTAGCCAGTGTGATGCAGGGTCTTGGATCTGGGGGGATCCAACCAACAGCCCCTGAGCAGTGTGTACACTTAATCCTTTTAATAGATTTTTCCAGTCCAATTATTGAAGACAGACAAAATTGTTGAGAACAGGCAGATGGCAGATTTTTTTCCCCAAATACTCTGAGATATTAGTGTTGTCATGCTGTTTGAAATTTTATGTTTATTAAGTAGCAAAGGATTTTTTACAAGAACATTGCAGAAAACAGCCTGAGATGTAACAACCTCTGTCAGCTTTAGTTTAAATTCAAATAGCAGTAGGCAGTGACAACAGGTCTACAACTAAGATTTCCAAAGACAAATATCATGACGTGAAGGAAATCTCTGCGGGGTAGCCAACTGCATTGAATAGGGCAATGCCTGGATCTAGTTACAATGAGTTGCAAATGCCAGCTAGAATTTTCTTGCATAGAAAGCAGAGATCTCAGAGGAAAATGCTCTGAGGCAGTAGGATGAATCCAATCTCTCAATGGTTGCAAGGGATATGTAGGACAAATGTAAGAAATAGGTTAAGAAGGTGAGAACAAACACTATTGCACAGGTCAAAAAGCGCGGCATGAAGTTGAGCCCAAATTCATTCCCCTGTGCTTAAAAAATTCCAGTGATGATAAGAAATCTGCTTTTCAGCTAAGATTCCTTGAGCTCTGCTGAAATTTTGCTGGAATTAACTGCCATTGTCTCCAGGACTAGAGGCAGCCAGCACAACAAATAGGAAATGCAAATTAATGTGGCTGAGATGGGATCTACCTCTCCACTTCCTGCCATCCTTCACCGTAAGGATACATAAATCTATTGTTACATTAACATAGGAACTTTGTATGAAGTTTTCTTAACCTCTCTTAGTAAGAGAAAATGAGAGTAGAAGAAAGCACTGTGCAGCTTTTTGGATTTCTCCTGCATTCTGCTGTCACCTGGAAATTGGCAGGTTCATGGAGGTGGCAATGCCTGGAGCTCAAACACATGAGGCAGTTTGCATGGGTAACATGACACTGGTTAAACATAATTCCATATTTAACATATTGAGGTATTCTGTAGATCTTGCAGGTGTTTTCTTGCCAGTGTACCTGACTCCACATATCCATCATGATGGTCAGGGACAAGAGCAGGATGCTACCCATGGAATAATGCATCCAGCTCTGGGACGTTCACATCTCATCACAAAGATGTGAATCCTTTGGAACAGGTCCAGAGGAGGCCAGGTGATCAGAGGTAGGAGCACCTCTTCTGTGGAGACAGGCTGAGAGATTGGGGCTTGTCCAGCCTGGAGAAGAGAAGGCTCTAGAGAGACCTTATGACACCTTCCAGTGTCTAAAGGGCTACAAGGGAGCTGAGGAGGAGCTTTTGACAAGGATATGGAGTGACAGGACAAAGGGGGTGGTATTAATATAAAAGATGTGAGATTTATACTAGATATTAGGAAACAGATTCTTCCCTAGGAGAGTGGTGAGGCCCTGGCACAAGTTGCCCAGAGAAGCTATGGCTGCCCCATCCCTGAAAGTGTCCAGGGCCAGGCTGGATTGAACTTGGAACAACCTGGTGCGGTGGAAGGTGACCCATGAAGGGAGGATTGGAATGAGATGATCTGGAAGGTCCCTTCCAACCCAAGCCAATCTATGATTCTATGCCCAGAGCATGTAAACCCAGGGCAGTCATAGCATGTGTCTGGAGCACAGTAAGACCCTTCCTCAGGGCTTACTTGATCAGTGATTTAGCAACAACTTGCCTCTACCATGAGCAGCTGGGCGGAGAGGAAGGTGGGAACCAGTCTCAGAATCTGAACCTTGAGAAACTTTGGTGTCTTGCTAAGCCATGCTTTCACACATTTCTGCATAAAGGTGAAGTCAAGAAAGTGCTTCCTTTGCAATTATACATGAGATTCTGCCTCACCATTTGACTTTCAGAGATGGAACTTTTTTAGGAGAAAACCCAGGAAAAGTGAATGTCTTCAGAATCCAAATCACATCACCTGGTAAGACTGCAAATAGAAATGCACCATCATTCTGTGTTTGAGGGAGATTTGCTTGTCACTCAAACTTACATTCCTGTCCTTAACCCAGTCACCAACCTAAACCAGCCCCAAGCTCAGCAGCAATTTCTGTACACAGAAATAGCTCTGAGCTGGTCTCTTTTCCCTTCCCCCAAAAATCCCAGTGTATCTTAGCTGAACATGCTTAGAGGTAATCCTTCAATGGCTGTTCTTCTTGTACATCATTTCCCCAGTCCACTCCCTACAAAAGCTTAGCTTCTTGGGAAGGAAAATGCCAAATAGGTTAGGAAAAGGCCTTTCCTAGCTTTGCTAGTTGCCAAGAAGAAAAATACATTTTAAAAAGCCATAAAAGTGTAATTCTCCTCTACACACATTCTAATAAATCAAAGATAGCTAAAAGGATTTTCTTCAGTGAAAGAAAAATCATCATTTCTTGCCCTATACAAAGTGTGAAAGTTTTAGACTGAACAGAGAAATTTTACAGAGAATTATGGTCATGTGAAACCAAAGGGTTAGAAAGAAAAGCTCAATGTAACCCAAGCACTGCCTTTTGATATTATGAAAGCTGTAATGTATGAAACACTACAGATCTATGGGAAATATATTCCTTTCCATGAGAGGAGTTGTCAGGGCACAATGTCTGTGAACCAAGATTGATTACACAGAAACTGTTTTTCCACTTGACATTTATTTTGCAGAGATATTAATGAGGAAACAATTTCTTTTCTCTGCAGTTCAACCTGAGGTCATTCCCCAAGTCTGTTATCAACCTCGACAGCCCATCTGAATGTATCTAATACATTCATTTGAGAGATGAGCTATGGTGGGTATGTTTGAGGAACCACGATTTCATTTTAAGCTACTTTAATTGAGTGAAAAAGTGTTCCTTGGGCTCTGACTTGGTCAGTCTGCCTAGTTTCTGCACAGGACCTGAAGGACCTCTGTAGGTCTGCACATGCACTGTTTGTGCCTACAGCAAGTCTTCTAATTGTTCTCAAGGAATCTCTGCTCTCATTAATAAAGCAAAGAGATTCCCAGCACACCTGACTTGGGAGAAGGTCATGAGCATTAGTACTGCACTTGTGCTGCAGATGCCTGTTCTGCAGGCAGCCTGCACTCTGTGCAGAGCTGAGCACCAGGATTTCCCCTGCACAGAACACAGAACATACATGGAACAGAACATACATGGACTGGCAGCACATTTATCTTCAATTGTTTATGCAGGTTTTTCATGTCACTGAGATGAAACAAGCCTCAGTAGCCATTAGTACAGTAGTATCTTGCAAACCACAGTGGCTGAGGGATGGGTAAAAATCATATCCAGCCATCCCTCTGGCAGGAGAGGTCATCCTGGCAGATGTGGGGAACTCTGAGATTGGCCACAATTTTTTTTAACCTTCTATCCTAGAAAGGTTATTGAAAATCTCGTTTTTGTCCCCTCTTCCTCTGTCACTCCCAGGTACCTAGTGTAACACCTGAGATCTGAGTGTACCAGAGCCATCAAAATGTTCTTTTTATAGACAGTGAGAAAGGGCAGGCAGCATGATATAGGGGTGACCTCCCATCTGACACAGAGGGTAGGGCTCATCCCACCAATTTTTGGCTGTGTTAATGTTATGGTTCTGACTTACACTGTAACTGCTGTCTGCTCCTTTCACAGCCAGTGAAGAGGAATAGACACCTCCAAGGAATGAGGAAAATAACTTCTTCTTCATACAAGGGTGTTCGACAGACAGGGTGAATCTGCATCAAAAGGTGTTCAACAAACAAGAGATATCACAAATGACAAGTGTGAATTAGATGCTGAGCTTTCAGGTAGCTGCATCTGGTGGAAGAGAGTCACACATTAGTAGCTACTTGTTTCTGCAGCCCCCCAGGTAGGCTGTAAGAATATGTGTCTGGCTTTCATGGCCAAATCAGGGTTTGCTTCTGAGCCCTAGATGGTCCTTTGCTATCAGTGTGTGCTGTGGTGACTGCTTAGGCAAGGCAACTGTGAAGCAGCAGAGAGTAAAGCTGCATTTCCTCCAAAATCCCTTTCCCCATAGGTGAATTTTCAGATAACCACAGCTTTGTACATAGACCCTACTCAGCCACAGACTGGGAGAGATAAAAGGGCAAGAAAGCAATGTCAGAAAAATATAAGTTCTGCCACAGAGTTCCAATGCAGGGATT
>VZTB01018200.1:222633-264556 GCA_013397245.1 Thryothorus ludovicianus
AGAGGAGAGGAGAGGAGAGGAGAGGAGAGCCACAGAAATGCCCTATGTACAGGACAAATGGAAGGGAGGTTTATGCCAAGTAAAGCTGACAAATCCCAAGGGGTTCAGAGAGCATCCACCCCTCTTCAAAAACCTGTGGGATGCTGTCCAGGAGACCTCTGCCTGGAGACAGGTTGTGGGGAGGACAGAGTACCCAGCTCCAATCTAGGGTGCCCTGCAAGGCATTCCTTGCCATGAGAGTGGAGCCAGAAAGAGGAGATGGTGACAAGGTCTTGGAGGGGGGGGACGTTCAGGTCCAAAACTTTACAGAGAGAGGAGAGGGATTTTCTCTGACAATCCATCCTGTGATTCCTCGATTGCAACCATCACTTTGGAGGAATAGACATGTGGATTCTTCTCTGCTCTCTGTAAAGAAGAGGCTTGAGGATGTTCAGCTGCCTTTTGCTGCTTCTAGGCTGCATGGATAAGCAGCAGCCTGCAGCCCCCAGGGAGGCTGAGCCAGCCCTAAATCAGCTTCAAAGCAGAAAAGAACATTACAGCCTGTGCGTGAGGGTCTTAGCTTCTCACACAGCTCCTCCACTCCAGTTTTATGGCGTGGAGAACGCAGCCCTTACAACAGCAGCTCAGCTGCATTTTTCCTGGTGAGCTCATTCCCACCGGACATCATTCAGGCACTCTTCAGAGTGGAAATGAAAAGGAGCGAGAAGTGGCCCCCTTGAAGTTCTGCTCAGCTGGGCTGCTCGTGTTCCTGAAAAACACATCTACCTTTTTATAACTCCCCAAGCTCGCATTTGGGGAGCCTGGCTGGCGGTTTCCACATGGGGAGTGTGAGTGGGTGCATGTCTGATGATAGGAAAGGGGGGTGTGTGCAGCCTGCAGCCCTGTAGGCACGGGGAGAAAGGTGAGGTGGGTGCAGGGGCTGCCTTACCATGTATGGGATGGAAAGAGATGGAAGGCAGAGCTTCACGAAAGGAGGGAGGTAGATGGAGACACCATGTGAGGAGGAGGGTTATTCCAAATCCAGATCCAGGCAACACCCATTTCTGCCCCCACCACCCTCTCCCTCTTCCAGCCATTCCCACCACAAGCAGATTTCCCACACAGCACAGGACTCCAGCAGGACTGGATGCTCATGTGAAGGTGGCAGTGCTGGCAGACAGTGCCATGCTAGTCCTGCAGCTGTACAGCTCTCTTTCCTGCGCAGGTACATAGGACCCCATGGCTTTAAATCAGAAGCAAGCTTTGACCAGTTCTCAACTATCTGCAGCTGCCTGAAGCTCTTTGTGTTCAGTGGAAAGCATGGCATTGGCTGGTGTGGTCTGTCTGCATTGGAGCCTTGTGGTAGAGGGTGTTCACCTCCCTGTTTCCTTGATAAATCCCATGCTAGAAGAGGCCATGCAGGAGAGTCTGTTTTAGGGGCGTAGGGTGAGAAGTTCTCTGCTTTTAAAGTATCAGTTGTTTCATAGAATTATTTTTCTTTCCAGCCTGGCAATGTCCATTTAAGGCAGTTTAAATAAATCCTGGCCTGATGCTGAAGCTAAGAGCTGATGTCAAAGTGAGATTAAGCTGTTTAGTGGCAGAATGTTTGAAAAATAAGCTGGAATGTCCAATACAATTTTTCTGGTGAAGAAGGTCAAATATATCCAGAGGGATTTGATGCCATTCCCGTTTTTTACTTTGACATCTCAAGATCTGAAATTGGCAAGCAGTTCCACCTGGGTTTTTTCTCTACAAGTTTAGTGTAAGTCTGACCTAAGGGTGTTTCTCTTTGGGTATGAGATGTGTGGCTTTATTCCTCCTCCTCTTCTTGCAGTGGACTCCTGAAAGTCTAAGCAGCCAGCCAAGGGCTGACTGGCAAGCTCTTGCTTTCCTATGCCACCATAAAATCACCAGTTAATACCTGATTGCCTGAACACTGTTCAGGAAAATGGATATGTGTTTGTATTTGACCACATTGCCAACATGAACCTCTGTCACAGGAAAGCCCTGTCCAAATTCTTGTGCATGTGTGATGTCACCGGTAATCCCAGGTTGTGCACTCACATAGACCTTGCACAAGGACTCAACTCCATTTGCATGAGTGCCAAATGCCATTTTTCTCTCCCTTCATATTTGTATTTTCATTTGCTTGTTGCTTGCCTTGCTCACCTGTGCATGAGCACACCCTCCCTCCCTGGGCATATGTGGAGGGATGTGATAACACCTGTATTTACATATGGATTTCCACCTAAGGCATTTGTGGACAAGCCTGTGAACAAGTATTTCCCTGCTAGTGTATCTCTGAATAAGTGCTCACAAGTGTTCTTTTGCCAGCAAATTCTTAGATAAATCCTCATCAGTTCGTATAAGTGCAAGTACTTGCTTTGGGATTTACCTGCCAATACGTATCGAGAGATACACTTGCCTGAAAATTCATATCCACATGTGGCTCTGCATGCCAATGCTGGTTCAAAGAATCTCACCTCGTGCTTTCCTTTTTTCACCTGCACCTTTTCAGCCTGGATTCTGCCACAATAAGTATTCACAAGAAAAGCAGGCAATGGGGGAGGTGAATGGCTTCAAAGCAAATCACGGCTCTTATTCAGATGAATAGTGGAGAGTCTTTTCTTCTGATACTGTCCTTCCTGCTCTTGTGATATGCATATGACTCTATATGTTTCCATTTGAGGCCTGAGGAACTCTGCTAGTTCCCCCCTGCTGCCCACAAGCCAAAAAGACGATAAGGGAATATAATGAACACAAACAATGGTGGAGGCTGAATTTGACTTTTTTTTCCTCCAGGGACAGACAGGACTCACAGATGTAGGAATATTATTGAATTCCTTTGGATACATTTGATCTCTCAGCCAAAAAAGTATGTGGGACATTTCCGCTTATTTTTAAAACATTCTGCCACAAAACAGTAATTCAATTAACGAAAGCTCCCACTGATGTCAGCCCTAAGCTTCAGCCTGGCTGAACATTTCTCTCTGCTGTACACACAAAAGCCACCTTAAAGGGGAGCGACTAATCTACATATGTTTGGAAAGGAAAAGCCTTCATGAAATCTTTTATGATTTAAAGTGAAGGCATGTAATGAACAAAGTGTGTTGCTCATTAAATGCACCCATGTGCAAGCAGGCCTGTGCCAGTTGGGTTGTGGTCTTTCAGCTCTGCTTGAGGTGGATCTGGAGCCATGGAAGGTGTCTGAGGCTTGTGCTGAGGCACTGCATGGCTCTCTCTCCTCTGAGCAGCCTGCTTCCCTTTGCTTCACTCCCTCCTGGCAAAGGAAACGGGAAAGTGAACATCACTGCACTGTGAACTCAGCTTCATTTTCATGCATTGACTGAGGGCTCTGATTCTTCAGGTCAGAGCTGCTGAAAAGATATGCTTTCCCTGGAATAACTCCCTCTCCCTGCTCCCACCCCGCAAGCCCCAAACAATTACTTTGGCCATATGTTTTGTAAAAAGCACTTTTCACAAAAACGACATCTTATGTGAAATAGAATCTGACAGCTCTCTTTCAATGAGACGTTAAATTCGAGGTTTTAATCTCATAAGCCTCAGAAAATTCAGAAGTTGATCTTTCCCCAGAAGCTTTAACTCTGCCCCCTTGTGCATGTGCCCTCCAACAGGAGGGCTCAGCAAACAAGCACACAAAAATACTTTCCAGTGAAACCCTGTGTGTATAATTCTGATGCCTCTCAGGTTGCAGGGGAAAGTGCAATTTAAACACAAATCAAAATCAGACAATTAAGGTTACTTAAAAAGTAATATCACAGACGTGTTATTCAACATCATTTGGGAATATGCAATAAGATATGAAGATAAACTGAGATGGAGAAGCTGAGGGAGCAACATGTTTGAAACATCCAGGTAGATGGATTAGAAAGCAAATCAGGCCTCCAGGACACTCAATCAGATGCAACCTGATTGAGGCTTGAGAGCACTTGAAAGTTGCTTCTGAGCCACAGCTGTTTGGAGCCATCCATGAAATGAATCTCATGGATCTCTGTCCATCCTCGATGAGTGAATCTATACATGGAAAAAAAAAAAATTGCTGATCCTATCTAGAATCCTTTGCCAAGGACAAGAGAGTGAACTGGACACTGACAATTTTGTCCTGCTCTGAAATGTGTCCCTTGCTCTGGAGCAGAGCCAAGGTCCACTGTCTGGATGGTGGGAGAGGAAGTAAATGAAGTTTGTCAGGCTGCACGGCTTGGAGTGGCTGAGCTGAATGCTGGCATGAACTATGGATTTCACCCTGGAAAACTTATGTTCACACCCAGGACAACCTCACCCAGGCAAGGCAGAAGAACGTCCTGTGTCTCTGTGGGCACAGGCGTGGTCCCTGAATTCTCCTGGCCTGGCACCTCCAGCCGCCTGCACTTGCTCAACTCAAGGGGATCAATGGAAATGTGGAAATGCACAGTCACATCTTCTGGGCGCCAGCATGGGTTGTGGAAGAGAGGTCTGGGGTTTAATGGTGGCCTCTTTACCCAGCAGACATTTCCTGCAGTGTCATTGCCCAGGGAAGTGTGCCATGCTGTGGGAATTCTTTTAGCAGCAGGGCAGGGGAAATCGTTTTAAACAAAAATGATGGGATATTCAGTCTAGATACAATAAAGAAATTCTTTACAATGAGGGTGGAGAAACGTGGTATTGGTTGTCTGGAGGGGTGGTAGATGCCTTATCCCTGGAAAAATTCAAGGCCAGGTTGGACAGGGCTCTGAGAAACCTGATCCAGTTGGAGATGTCCCTGCAGGGGAGTTGGAACAAATGACCTTTAAAGGTCCCTTCCAACCTGAAAAATTCTACATTTCTATTAAATGGACAGACTGCTGAGCTACAGCAGAGCAGGTTTGGCCTTTCAGTACTTTGTGGTGAATAGGGGCAGACTGCCAGCCTGGGGGAATTTCAGAGCCTGAATAGATCTTGAGGAGCTTGTAAGGGGTTACAGTGGCTCTTTAGAGCTGCTGAAGTGAGGCTGAGAGGACAAGGGGAATGTTAAAGGGGAAGAACTAATTTGCACATCTCATTCAGACCCCCATTAGCACATCCTTTCCACAGGATCAGGGCTCAGCTGCCCAGATGCTCTGACATCCCTTCAACATGCAGTGTGCAAGTACTGGATCTGGACACCCTTGTGTCATCTAGACACGGTGCCATCATCATGATGGCTCAGTGAGGGACAGCTGGGGACCAGGCACCTGTTCACCTTCCCACTCAGTGATCCCCTGGGACTCAAGGATGCTGCTCCAAGGGGCTTGTGAGACTCAAATGTTCTTGCTTAAGCACTTCTCAGTTCATTCTGTGTGAGAGGGTGAGGATTTGACCTGCACTGAGCTGGGAGATGACTCCTGATTTTGTTCTGCCGGACATCTCCCAGTCATGGGGAAGGAGCACTCTGAAGGGGAGACAATAAATACATCCAGGGGCATAAGAATGTACGAATGAGCTTTTTCCTTCATTTTCTGAAGGGACTAAATCCCACCAGTCCGGCAACATCAGTCAGCAGTGCTCTTTGGGTTATCATGGGTGTGATGGATAGGGGGAGGAGACTACAAATATGACTATTTTGTCAAACTGTTGGATTATTCAGGGCATTTGTGTACGACCTGGGGCAGCACTACTACTGTTGCCATCCCACAGAGTGGAATGACAGTGAGCTGGCTGGAGAAATACTCCCATTTCTCTGGTCCTGCTTGACCCGCTGGGTCAGAGTCACCTGCAGGGCATGAGACAAAAGCCTATTCCTGCAGCCTTTGGAGATCAATTCCACCGACCCTCCTGGCACTGCTGGAGCTAGTGGGTTAGGGGTTATCTGAGCCCTGTCTGCCCAGCAGCTGCATGGCCAGAGCAGCTCAGGTGTTAACACTTGTCTGTCTCTCTGTTCACCTCATCAGTATGAGAAGCAGGATACTGGCTCATCCCAGCCTCCAGCATTGTCTCTCCAAGCTGGCAAGGCAAAGCTGCATTTCAGAGTCTGGGGCAGAAGCTCATGCCAAGCAGCTTTGATCAAAGCCATTGTTTAGTTATCAAAGGCAGGGTAAACAGCTGGACATGCACCTGCTGGGGAAAGGCTTTTTCCTCCTTTCTCCAATCTCAGCCAACTTCAGCACGACTGGGAGAGATCATTTCGCACCCTGAGGCTATTTCAGAAGGGTTATCTTTTTTTCAGGATACTGAATGAAGTGTCCTCACAGTCCCCATTACTGCTGTGTTGAGCAGTCTGTGATCCTGTAAAACACTGAGATCTTTGCTCTGGTGGCAGACTTAGAGGTGCATGGAGGACACTTAACCTGAAAGTGCCAGGCCCTGACATAAACAAACTCTGGATCTCCAGGAGGCTGCCGAGGGGTGCCTGGCTACAGTATGCAGCAAGAGTATTTCACTCCCAAAGTTACTGTCTCTGAGGGAAGGGAAGAAAGAATCATTTCTCCATCTTCAAATGTCCAGAAAGGACTTTGTGCCAGGCTGAGTCAAATCAGGAGAGGTTTCACGGAGCCTTCTGGTAGGAACAAGAAGGTAAAGGGACAAAAAAATAAGGGATCACAAAAGTGTCAGCTTTGAAGAGTGAAATATTTCTGTGGCTGAGCAAAGGCTGAGAGTCCTTGGCTCAAGAAGCAGGATGAAACAGCCACGTCGCCTGCTTTTCTGAAACCCAATCTCCCCCAGCTTCACATCTCCCCACACTGAGGGCTTCTCTCCCTTTCCCCTTCTTTTTTTTTAGTTTTCTTCCTAAGGAAAAAAAAAAAATGCAGGACAGAGCTGGTGCTGTTTTCCCAAAATGTTTCCCCCAGGGTCCTTGTTGCAGCATCAAATTTCCTTTGAAATGGCTATGTGGGAAACACAGTTTCTTGGGTCACTTCCCAAATGAAAAAGAAAAAAAGACAATAAAAAATTAAATAGGAAAATAAAATTCAACATATGAAGAGCAGAAGCCAAATCACAGCAGTTCTCTGTCCCATTTAATACTTGGTCCTAGGGAGGAGACAAAGTGTTGTTGGGAACAGTGATTCTGCATTATCATGTTCCTACTTCTAAATGTCTTCCTGGCTCCCTCCCTGGATTAGCCTTTTTGCCCTTTTTCCATTTAAATTCCACTAAGATCTGGGGCATTGACTTTTCTGCAAGCTGAGTGTAGAAACAGACAGCTGACTGGAAGCAATTCCTGGAGTGTATTCCAGACCACCAAGGCAACCCAAGGAAGAGGATGAGCTCCACTTTAAACACTTGTTTGTGATTTGAAGAAAGACAAAGCTGATTATTATGGGTACAAGGACTCATATTTTTGTCTTTGCCATCTGCCTCTGCTCCTAACCAGGCCTTGATTGTCTTCTCTGTTGTGCTGACCCACACCGGGAAAATGGGTACATTTCTGTTCATCCCTGTATCCCTGTATCCTTGTATCTCTGTATCCTACCCAGCTGCATGTACCCCTGCCCCCTCAGCAGCTGTGCTTGAAGGTGCAGTGACCTTCTGGTAGCTGCAGCCTGAGATCTCCACTAGGACGTCAGCTGTCTATTAACGTTTCCTAAACTTTTCCTAGTGCCTGCTGACATGTGAGAAGCTTTCTGCCACCTGGCTCTCTTGGCAGGCAACAGGCAGTGTCTGTCCCACTTTGATCTGCTGCACATGATGTTTGACCAGGAGTGAGTGGGCTGACCTGCCTCGGTCTGTTTCTGCCAAAGCTGATAGAATAAAGAAGAGGATTCAGTTGGCTGGGGTCAGCACTCCAGACCTGTACAAACCCCTGCTTGAACTCTGCAGACAGGCCTGCAAAGTCTGCAGAATCAAGGGCAAATAGTTTTCTTCCTGCCCAGATTGTATTTTCTTTTCCCACACAGAACCTCTTATTTATAACTGTGCTGGCTGATAGGATGGGAAGACACCAAGAAAGGCACCAGATGGACTATTCAGGACAGTTTTCTTTGGGCTTTGTTTATATCACACTTGAAAAATGCATTTTCTTAAAGGTTGCCTAACCAAGGAAATGTGCAGAACACCCAGTCTTGGTGAGACCTGGAAGGCAATAAACTCTGCTGCTGTTTCGCCTTTACCCATGCACACACAAAGTCAGCTCTGCTTGCTCTGCTTCACGGTTTCTTTTGAGTGTCTTTGTCACATCTGGGAACCTCATGGCTACCCTGAAGCTTCATTTTCTGGTCCAGCAAAGCTGGAGCCCCTCCTGACCTTGCTGGTGGTTGTGTCAGAATGAGCTCCCTGAGTCCTGATCCCAGCTCACCTTGTGAACACACAGTTTGATTCAATCAACCTGACACATTCTCCTGCTGCTGCTTGCAGTGCACCACCACAGCATTTTGGAAAAATCCCATCAGTAAGGACATATTTTGTCCAAAGTGATAATTTTTATGTAGACACTGTTGAAGTTCTGGAAGTAATGTCACACTGACCACATCTGTGTCTATCAAGCCTAGGTGAATCTCTCCCCCAGACCTCTGAAAAATACCTGGATGAAATCTCTCCAGTGTGGTAATTCAGCCTCAGACTTTTGATATTCAAACTATCTGAATTTTGAAGCCAGCACCTCGGTTGAAATAATTTATCACTTCTCCGGACTTGATTTCAAGCCCCATAGGAATACCTTAAAAAAAAAAGCCCAACAAAGAATGTCATTCAGGCATATATTTTCCTCTACGCCTCTGTTATGTTTGTTAAAAAAGGATGGATCTTTATGCCTTGTTGTTGACTGCATCAAACTGTGAAAAATAAACAATGATCAAAACCAAATGTCATCTGTCTTTAATCAATGAACTGTTGAAAAGGACAGAGAGTGCCAGGATGTTTATGGAGTTGGGCTTAAATAGAGCTTGCAGCTTGGTGTGTATTTATGAAGGTGTTGACTAGAAGGTTTTAGACTCTGCAGCACACATTTTACTTTGAGTATTTAGCAAAACTAAATAGCTTAACTCAGCCTGTTCCTGGTGGGCCTTGCATCCATAATGTCTACATGGATGCCTCAAGCTCATTCCTGGCTGGCTCTATGGACAGTGCTGGTCCTCTCTAGCTGATGCTTGGGAAAACAGTGTGAATAACACATTAAAAGTTCACTAGAGTACAATTCCTTGGATACTTCATCTCCTCCATCTCCTTAGAGGGAATAATTGTAAAACTAAAGTATTTCTGCCATTGCTGGATGGGTTCCAAAGAAAGTTTGGGAGCTTCACAGCACCTTTGGGTTCCCCAATTTTTACAGATATTTTAGTGAGAACTTTTACAGGACGGGTGTTTCTGTTCATCATTGTGGGGAAAAGGAGTGAATTCATAGACACAAGAAACCCAGCTGGCTGAACAGCTAAAAATACATTTGGCTTGGCATCCTCCTTGTGCACCAAGACTTTGAAAAACCTTCATTCTCCAAAGGAATGCATGTAGCTATGAAATCAGAGCTGCCCTTTTGTGTCACGACGGGCCCCAAAATGAAATCCATCCCTGTATGTAGCATTCTTGGAAGCTCACAGGAATAAAATTATGAGAGCAGAAATAAGAAAGTTGCTGGCTGTCAAAGCACCTCCTATCCATGGAGTCATCACGTGGGCGGTACACAAGTTTCAGATCTTTTGTTCAGAGACCATAAGAAACCTGCATGTTCACGCTTTGTGAAGGCCATTAATCAATGCAAAATCCTTTAATTCTTGTTATTCACCAGTTGCAACTTCCTTCTGACATCTTGTCTGGTCTCCAAAAATGGCAAGCCAGATCAATAAGCCATCCTACAGCAGTGAGCACCCTGACCCTGAGAGCAGTATCAAAGAATGTGCCATTACTTTACCACTCTGTCATTTTGTCAATGTCAGCTTGAATGATGACTGCTATCTCACATCAGATGCAGTCTACCCTGAAGTTCATTCACCATTAAGATCGTGTCTGCAAGGAGAGTGCAAGCTCAGCTACGAAATCCCAGCCCAAGGAGGACGTTTGTTTTGTTGTTCATGCGGTTCTGCATCCAGCTAATATATCAGCTCCTGTGACACACTCTCAGTTGAAGAGCTGCCATGCCAAACTTTTAGGAACCCACAGCCCATTCCCATGCCTGTTTTAATCATGGTCACACATTTCCACTGGGTTTGATTAAAAATATAAGGATGAGTGCACTCAGACAGACAAAAAATCCATTATCCTATTTCTGGCAATGGCCAGCAGTAGATGCCTACATGGGAAGTACAAAACCATGGCAAGGATATAGTGATATTTCCCCTGAGTACTCTGCCAGGCTCCAGCACTTTCTATCACACAGACATCCTGAAGCAGGTGAGCAAGTTTTGCTTAATAGCCAGCAGTAGCCCACTCCCCCACAGGTTTGTCCAGTCATCTTTTTAACACAAGTAATCTCTTGCTGGCTGCAGCATCCAGAGGTATGGAGATCAGCAACACAATTATTTATTGTGAGAGGAATTGCTCCCTTTCCTTTGGACTGTGATTGACACCAGTCAGGTGCTGTGGCTGGAACAAAATGGCTGCTGGAACAAAAACATTCCACCTGTGTGAAAAGCTTGATCACTCGAGAGTAAGTGCATTTGTGCCCCCGTCATTTCATTTCAAATGTCACAGGTCAATGTTCTGCATTATAACCAGTGATGGAGCTCAATTTGATGCATTATTGTGAGAACTATTTAAAATGTCGAATGGAGATAGGCATATCGTACCTGTCTATCACATAAAGATGGAAAGCCAGTTTGGATAAATTAACCATGATTCAAACCATCCATTTCAGATTCAATGACTGGGCTGAGCTGACTGGGTTTTATTCCTTCAATGTGCTGAACTTTGCCTGTAATGATTCTAAAACAGTGTCTATCAAGTCACAACTTGCTTTATGATAGTTATTTCACCTACAATTTCATCTCACTTTGCTAAAGGTTTCTCATACTCTTTCAGCTTGAACCCTGATAAAGCATCTTCTGACATCCTTACATGCTGAACAGACACAGTGAGATTGCAAACAAACCAAACTGACTGTCATTATTGAATAGTCCTCAGACACACACAGCTTGGGTAAAGTCATATTAGCTGTAAAAAGCTTGAATTCCTAGAAAATCTCATAGGAGACAGAATTATAAACACCTAAGGTCATCCTGAATCATTCAACAAATTGAGTCAGGCAACTTTCAAGCAGATACAACCTTGGTTACTCAGAGTAACAAAATCTATCTTGTCTTCCACATGTTACCAATGTAAAAGAGCTCTTTCCCCTCCAGCTGGCTAGTGTCTCCTTTCCTTGTAATGATTTTTCATCTCTTGGAGCTCCTGGTCACACAAATCTGGATTCCAAATGAATCCTACAAAATGGCTGCTTTCAGTCGACATCNGGTGATGTTGAGGAAGGTGAGGTACAAAAAAAACCCCATGACAATTTGTAGGTTTGAATGCCTTGGATGGACAATTTTCCTGCTCCTGGCCAGCCTCATCCAGCTACATCCATCTCTGCAAAGTGCAAAAGCTCTTGGAAGGTACATCAAAGGGCCTCCTGCCTGGGTGCATCCAAGTGGTTCTGTTCCATGGAATCTTGTTCATGACACCTAATAAAAACAACCCCCCCTTCTAAAAGATGTGTGCTGTGACTTAAGAAAACAATTTCCCAAAGCTGAGGGAAAGCATGAACTTCCCTGACCAGGAGAAAAATGTATATATAGACATACATACCCACACATGCGCACACATACATATAGTATGAATATATGTATGTATTTATATAAAGAAAACTTTAAGGAGAGTTTACAATGGCCAAAACCCTATGGTTTCATAAGAAAAAGATCAGAACAATTTTTGGTCAAACAGACATTTTTAGTTCAGCATTGACATGAAGGTAGCAATTAGCCCTAGAATAGCAAAGTAAAGCAAGGACATGAAGCAGAAATGCAAATCAGTATAAATTTTAAGATAGGAAGTACAGAAAAAGGAAAGGAGAAGATAAAGGTGGAAAGGAAAGATCCAAATTATTGAACAGGAAAGACTTTTCTAGGCCAATTAGGAAAACCAGAAATGTCAGCCATGTCATGGGCCAACCATGTGGAGAGAGGAAAAAAAAGTGAATAATGATTTAGAGACAGTAGAAATTTTCAATAAATATGTTTGCTCTGAGTTTGGAAAGAAAGAAGAGGATGTGTTTATATCACACAAGGATGTCGAAATATTTTCCACTCTACTAACAACCAAGAAGGAAGTTAAGCAACTTCTTCTAGGGATAAACACATTTTATACGAACAGGATCTGCAAACTTGCAGCCAAGACTTTTCCTAGAACCGGCTGAGGAAATTTCTGACCCCTTGACATCAGTCTTGGATAACTCCTGTAGCACTAGGGAAATTCCAGAGGAGTTGGGGAGCTCTCATTATGCGCCAGTATTAGAAAAGAGAAAGTGGTCTGACCCCAGCAGCTCTAGAGTGGCAAATCTGACATAATCTCATCACAATAATGGAAAAACTAATACAGGAGTCAATCAAAACAGAATTAATGCATGGGAACATAATTAGGGCCAGTTAACATAGACTAATAGAAAATAGGACTTGTCAAACACTCTTTGATGAGATAAAAAGTTGGGATGATAAAGGTGACTATGTGAATTTAATATATTTAGACTTTTATAAAGCTTCGACTTTGGAGCTCATGACAGTTTGATTAAAAAATTAGTGTGATGCAATGTCCATGAAGTGCTCCCTAAATGGATTAGGAACTGATAAGTGATCTGCTAAAAAGTAGTTGTTTATGAGGCATTAAGGGCAGGTGGGGGTTTCTGAGGAGGCAAGGTCTGTAGGAGTTGGTAGGAATCCTAGCATGACTGTGTCTTGTCATCCATAATCTCAGAGGAAAAACAAAATTGCTGGTAATGAAGCTATTGGCAGAGACAAAGATGGCCAATGCTTACAAGGACAGGACACATATTCAGAGCTGAAGGCAGTGCCCTCCCACAGGAAGAAAGGAAGTTGTGGTCTTGGTGCTGTCACTAAAAAGCAGAGAATTGGGAAAAATATTAGGAGTTTGTAAAGGGAAAGCAATTTCCTCTTTTGATGGCAGATTTATTGTGTGATACTTGGATAGACAAACAAGATACAAGATATAATGAGTAGAACCAAGTATAGGAGTAGGGAAGGTGTTTTAACTTGGAGAATGATCAGTGAAAATGCACCTGGAAGGCTGCAAGCAAAAATGACCTGAGGGTGGAAGGGATGAAATGTCCCTTTCTTGTGAGCTTAGGGCCAGGCATGGAAGAATGCAGTGAGGGACTCCTTTGGAACAAGGCTTCCTCTCCAAGCAGGAGTGCAAGTTTTCTGAATTTCTGTCTCCAGCAGGACATGAATTCTGTTTACTTTCCTTATTACCTACTGAAGCAGGTGGCCTGAGTCTTGCCCTCAACCTCCTTAGATTACTGATAGCAAGATCAAGAGGCATGTTACAGCAGCACATACACTCCTTAGCAAGGATAGCATGGCTTTTGTTCAGGATTTTCAGGAGCTGTTCAACACTGTAAGAAAGACATTGCAGGAACCGTCTCAAGAACCTCAAGTCAAATTCAAGCTTGGAAATACTTCCCAGTTTTTATTTCTAGATATGATTGAGATAACATGAAAGAGAATTGTATAATATTCTGTCTTCTGATAACCTCCCTCACAGGATACTGCCTCAGAAATAGTATTTTAACCAACTGCAAGCTATTGACATTAACTCAGAATGAATGTATAATTAAACAGTGTAAATTTCTGTAACATTCTTCCAGGAGAAGATTCCTGGACTCCTATGATGGGAATCCACTCAGCCATCAAGTCCTTCTTCAGTGTCAATTTTTTCATCTGTCTGTGTGCTTCAGCAAAAGTGAATGAGGTTTCCGTCTTTGTAGGGAAACAAGGAAAAAGGAAAAAAGAAGAAAGAGAGAAAGAAGGACCAGTGGGAAGAGAGAAAAAATGGATCAAAGGATGGATTATAAGCTTTTTAAAAAATAGATCAGATACGCAAAGAGCAGAGCAGTCAGCGTCCTTTAAAGCATGTTCAGCTGGGTCATATTCACTTGTGTTGTGGCACAAGACACAATTTACCATGTAGCTCAGCTCTCCAAGTGAGGACTGTATCTTCCTTTTCTGAGTGGATGCCAAATAAGTAAATTCAGGATATTAAGGGGCATGGGAAGTGCTTAAAGTCTCACTGCTTTCCTTCAGCATTTTTTTGAGTTATACTTGGTAGTGATGTTTGCAGCTGTTGTTTTGTAGCCTATGTGGAATTCATTGGTGGGTCTTGTTTGGGTCCTGGGGATTTATTTGTCTGCATACCACCCACAAAGATGTACACTCAGAGTCCGCAAAATGCAGTTTTTGTTGATAATACCAATCCTGAGTGTACAAAGTTTAACATCCTTGATCTGTCCTTCCAGCTCTTCCCAACGAGATTCACAGTCAGGAAGGAAAAAATGTCTTGTTTAGGTGTCACTAACCTGAATCCAGGTGCCTGCATGCAGCCATATAATGGCAATTTCATTTCTCTGGGAATTATCATTCCTTTCAGTTGCTTACCCATAGGCGAATAGTGTCATCTGAGATTTCAGAACATCCTGGACTTCTGAAAATGGGCTTACAAATGCAATGCAGTGCTTCTTTTCTGGGTCAGAAGGAAGCCCAAAGGGAACCCACAGGTTGCAAGTGGGTCTAAACCTTCCAATATTGTCAATGTAACTGGGAGTGGGGTGGGATTTTAATCCCACAATGGATGTCCATGCACCCAGACCACATAAAGACAACAGCAGATAAAAATGTCAAAACAACCAAGCAGACAGTGATTCAGCTGACCAAAGGTCAGTGTCTAAGTCAAGGTCAGAGAAATAGCTCTCTGGACACCCACAGGAGCCCAAAAACCCAGTTCCTGAGTACATCAGAGGCTTGAGTGTCTCAAGCTGGAGTTTTACTTATCCCTTTTGTTACCCATGGTTTATAGCCTCCCTGAATAGCACCCTTGCTGGGCTATCTATCATTCATAGAGTCACAGAATCATTTAGGCTGGAAAAGGCCTCTAAGACCATCAACTGAAACTGTTAATCCAGCACTGCCAGCTCCACCACTACGCCATGCCTACAAGTACAACATTTACTCATCTTTTTAAAACCTGCAGGGATGGTGGCTCTACCACTGCCCTGGGCAGCCTGTTTCAGGGCTTGACACTCCTTTAGATGGAGGCATTTGTGCTAATATCCAGCCTAAACCTTGTCTGGCAGAACTTTCAATAAAATTCTGAGAAACAGATTCCCTCGTTCTCTCGCTTGTTCCCTGGGAGAAGGAACTGCCCCCTCCCTACCTGGCTACAATCTTCTTCCAGATAGTTGTAGAGAGTAATAAGCTTCCCCCAGAGCCTCCTTTTCTCCACATTCAGCCACTCCTCACAGGACTTGTGCTCCTGATCCTTCACTTCCCTTGTTACTGCCATCTTCATTCCCACATGCAAGGCACTGACCACACCAGTGGCCACAGCAGGCATCTTAAAGGCAAGCATGGCCCCACCCACACTAGGATTCTCCAGGGAAAGCCTCTCTCCTGCCTGCAAGCCAGCAAGGCCACCACTGCCCTCGTGGATGCAGGACTTAAGATCCTGGGTGTGCAAGGTGTCCCCTGCTCACTGGGTCTCTGTGCCTTCCTGCTTGCTCAGCTCCCCCATGGCTCCCCTGGTCTGGACACTGGGGAAGTTGGAGTCAGTGCTCCAGCTTTGTTGCACACAACAGGAATAAGAGAGAACAGCCATCAGACACTTTCCTGTGTAATCCTGGGAGGGGAGGCGCAAAACACAACCCATACTTTCAAAACAAAAAAAAAAAAAAGTGGGGGGCAAAGAGGGACGAGCGCCTGCAGCAGGAACAGCAACAAATAGATATTCATCCCTTCACAACAGAGGTCTTAAGTACTTTATTTACCTCTGGTGCACAGGCACAGGAGCCAGAGAGTTACCACACCTCTTCAGGATGGGACTGAGCATTTTAATGCATGTGAACAGCATGCTGACTTCATTAAAGCATTCGATTAACACCAGAAAGGACCCACTCCAGCAGCTGCATTTATCACTAGGGCTATGGCATATTTAGAGAGAGTGATTTGGTAGGCCCTTAGCATAATCAGAATAGATGAACCTACCTTGGAGGGAAGGAAAAAAAAAAAGACGTAGCTTTTAATAGACCTGTAAGTGCACTATGAATATTTATTGTGTCCATCCTTCCAGTAGGGGCTTGATGAGATCGGGAGCAGAAGTGTGACAAGATCCCTCAGCAGTGCCTGCCCTTGTCTATGGCTGTGTGTTGGTGTCAGTGCACAAGGGCTGACACACCAGACTTCCATCAGCTCTGCAGAGCATGCCCAGGATGGTGTTGCTTGCTGCTGGGAAGCCCTGGATACTTGCTGCCCTCAGAGAGGCAGTCAGCTCCAGCACATGATCCAGGTCCCAGGGGACTGTGGATCCAGAGGCATCTCCCTAGGATGATCCAGAGAAGAAGCACAGCCCTGGTGTGGTCACCTCAGCGAGGAGCCTGCAGGTGGGTGACACGACCACAGTCACAAGCAACTCTGCAGAGCTCAGCACCCTGGGTCCAGCACTCACCACATCTAGGTCAGACCAAAGACCCCATGTCTCCCTCCCAAAGGTGTCTAACAGAAGGTAACCAGACAAGACAAGAAGAATTAAGTGATCCTACTGCCCCAGTCATCAGCAACTTTAGAACCAGGGACATCCTGAGCCAGTGATGATATATTGGTGTTGAATGATTCTCCACAGAACCATTCCTCCACAAATTTGTTCCTTCCTCCTGTTTCATTCCCATTCTTCATCTCTACCCAAGCTCACCACCACTCTGCAAAACAATGAGCACTTTTTGTTTCTTACATGTATTTTTTTATGCCTTTGTCTAGGAAACTTCAAATTAATGGTCCTAGAAATAAGTGATTACTGAAAGGAGGGTGGAAGAAGGGGACAAAGAATGTTAGAGGCAAGAGATTGTCCTTTGGGAACCAGAGGACTCAGGGCAGATGATCTGAGAACCAGTTTAGCAGCTGAATCAGTGATTAGAGTGTGAATCTGTACGTGAAGTTGTAAGTTTACGGGAAACTAGGGCAGGGGTGGTTTAGCTAGAAAGTCCCTAATAAAGGAGGAATAACTAGGACCATATTTCCAAAAAGAGTATTTTTTTTTAAAGCCTCCTCAGGGAAAGTGGGGATGGAAGAGTACTTCACTTGAAAAATACCAAAAAGCAAACAAAAAACAACTTAAATGGAATTTTTCATTAATCTCTGTAGACTGTTAGGTTAAATTAGGATAAGAAATCTGATCATGGAAGTGTGAAACAGAGGGACTTTAGCCAATTCTAAGGGCAAATCTCAGTGCAGCTTGAATGTTGAAGATTTCTGCCAAAGGTTTCTCTGTGTACATGTCACTATAACAAACACAAATTTGAACTGGTCTCTCTGCCTATACACAGAGGCAAACATGTAGATGCAAGATTTTTTTTTTTTTTTAATTTATATGCATTGCTAAAGATGTCATTTTCTGTAATTCTCCCTGCCTCATTCTCTAATATACATGACCTTTAATAAGCAGGACTTAGTATTTGACAGCAAGGACTGTTGAAAAACATAAGGAGATCCTGGCTGGATTAAATTTTTAGTCTGTTTCCACTGCTTACAGTCAAGTTGCATGTGGATCATAAACTAAAAATGGCAATTTGAGAGGCAATTTTCTTGAATTGCAGGTACAGCAGGATGCAGGGGAAAGTAATGGCAGGATCAGGCAGTTAGACATGGTATAACATTTAAGCTACCATTAGATTTAATAGATTTTTATTCATACACTTTCTTCTCTCTCTCTCTTTTTTTTTTTTTAATATCCATGCATAAGAGAAGCAAAGAAAAAAAAAGGAAAAGAATGGGAAAAAAATAGATAAACACTTTATCGATAAAGGGCTTTACTTGCTTTGAGTTCCCAGTGGATTTTGTTTGCTGATAATGAAAGAAGCCTCTAACTGAAGCACATGCAGGACAAGAGCTTCCATAGTTGCTGTAGCAAGGTCACCTAATTTCCCATGGAGAAGAGGCACCAGGAAGATCCTGGTCTGTACCATTACTTGTAGCTCTTCTGGCCTGGCTGGAGTTTGAAAGCCAGGACTTTTCCTCATGTTTCACCCTTCAAAAGGATACAGTACAGACAGCACATTTTTGTATTTAGTTAGGATTATGTGGCTTCTGGATTCTCCTGCTGAGAATGTATTATCAATACAGGTTTTGTAAGAAACAGTGAGTGTGCATTCACTGAAAATCACATCCCTAACTTCTCATTGTGGCTTTGGAAATCTCTTCCCTGGAGCAGGAAGTCAAATATTTCAGAGTATTCACAGAATAATAGGGTGTCACCCTCACCTGGGTTTGCTGACTGACTGCCAGCTAGGCACAAAGTCCCAAAGGCTACTGAGGCCATGGGTGACTCCACCATGCAGGCATCTGGGGATGGGGAAGAGCAGTGCCCCTCTGTCTGCTGAAGAGGCTGGGGATATGCCAGACAGGATGCCAAGCTTGCCCTCAACATGTTGGGGAAATATGGGAATGAAATTCAACAGCACTCAGAGCATCTCCATGTGGTCTGAGACAGCAGTGCACCTCTTGAGTAGTTTGCATTTGTACAGGGAAAAAGAGAGCACCCAGGTTCCACAGATTCAGAATTTCTTACAGAATATTGCCCTGCTCACCTCTATCAGTCCTTTCTGCAAATCTCAACTGCTGTGAATGTGACCTGAATTTGAAACAGGCACAAATGTCCAGAAACTGGGATTTCCTTGCAGGAGGAACACCATGTCCAAGGCGTGTGCAGTATTTCAGGAGACAGTTGGACTTTTTGGCAGGTCTCCAGAGGAGAGCAGTGAAAACAATGTAAGAAAAGATCAAAAACACCGGGACCTTTTAGTCCTGAAAAGAGAAGCCCAAGATATGAGCATAGCTTTTAAATGTTTTAAAAGCTGCTTTAAATAAGAAAGGAATTCTCTTTCGCCACTGGGAATGGGACAAGTTCTGGTGTAGGAAAGAGGTTCAGATTAGATATTAGGAGACCTCTAAGACTAGGAATAGTGAAATACTAGGATACACTGTGTACGGGAGAGGCAGAATCTTCATTTCTTGAGGCATCATCAAAGAGGTTAAATTTTAAGAGGTTTCCCATCCTGCCTAGGATGGGAAAAATCCTGCCTTGTGGCAGGAATGAACACTTGGTCTTTTCAAAATCTGTCCTTTCTTGGCATTTGACTTCTGCAGAGAAAGTGTGCCTTCCTAAAATAAATGCTTTGGGCTTGGGAGTGGTGTTATTTTTGGCAGTTCTTTCCCTCAGATGATTTTGCCACAGCAACTATTTTCATGTGTAGGATCCCTTTCTTCCATCAAGAATTGCCTGATTTGACCTGGCCTGAGGGCAGAGATCATGCCATGGCTTTGCTCATTGGTAGTGACCCCTGGAACCTTCTGGATCCTGGATGCTTACAGTCACCTGGTTCCAGTCTTGCAGAAGGCAATGACAACAATTACTGCCAGCAGAATCAGGTCTGCATTTTGTTATGGGGAACTATTGGTCAATACAAAGCTGTGACATTACAGACACAAGCCTGCCTGAGCTATCTTCCTCCACTGAACACAGCAGGGACAGAAATCTTCACAATTCAAGCCTGGAGACGAGGCCAAGGGGTGTGCTGGGTGATGCTGTTTGGCCTTGTGCTGGAGCCTCCAGCCAAGCCCCAGCCACCCCAGGCTGAATCCTGCACAGCAGGCATTCAAAAGCCACTTTCAGTGACTGATACCCCAGCAAACTGCTGGCCACTGACACCATTTATTCAGTGTTCCCCATCTGGGCACAGAGCAGCAGTGGTTGGGAATGAGAGGGACTGGGGAGCAGGCCTGAGCAGCCCACAGGAATCATACACAGCACAGGGACAGGGAGGTTGGTTTGCTCGAGTGCACAAAGCGTTCCATATGCAAAGACTAATTTACTGGGTCAGTGGGCACACTAGGCAGGATGCCTGTACACCCCAGGAATACACACAAAAACACATGCACACTCACCCCAAGCATACAGAAACAGTCAATACATTTGTATACACAGAGACAATGCCTGTAAGCCAGCCAAGAACACACGCAAGCCACGGTTGTATTTGCAGGCAGAATTTAGCTGCACGCATACACACATGCATGTTACTGATTTGCAGACTCTGTCGCCATGTACCCTAAGCCTTTTTCCACTGCCCTGCACTTGCTGGCTGCCTGAAAGACCCTCACATACTATCAACACAGTTAAGTCTCTGCAGTGCCAGGCATAGGGAGCCCCCACATCATGCCCTGATTTCCAAATGACATCCCAGCAAAATTCTCACATGAGTTGAAAGAGACTGCAGCTGGTAGCATGATAGGGTTATGTGTTTCCTGCAGCATTAATAGCTTTTAGAAAATCCTAATGTGTCATTCAGTTAAAAATTGCAGCTGAAGAGTCAGGAAACTCCCAGGTGAATGCTACATGGGCCAGATTGAACTCTGCCCGCATGCGAGTCCAATGTGAGAGGGTGAACAGGATGGAGATAGCCAAAGCTCTAGCATTGCTGAGCAATTTGATTCCCTCCTGGGGCTCCTGAGCTCTGCTGGAATGTTTTCTGTATTGACATGAGCACCATTTATTTTGGCTGTACAAAGTTGTCTCCAATAGCCCCATGGATCCAGCTGCACCAGGAGAGGAATAGCACACGTAAGTAACCCTGTGCTCCTGCTGGGCACCAGTGTCACAGCCTCTCCTGGCAGTGAGGGCAGGGGACAGTCCATGGGATAGGGTCAGGCTGTCTCAGGGGTGTACTGCGGAGGGCTTGATTGGCACAAACTTGGATTTTATCCTTGTTCGTGCAAGTCCTGCATCTTTAGCTGCACAACATCCAGCCTTCATGAGGCAAAGCCAAATAGAAATTTGCCTCTGCAGCTCCCCTTGGTTTCCAATCAGACCATTTACCTGAGATCCAAAGCCTGAGTATAAGCACCTCTCTTCAGAACCCTCTGCTTGCAATGTTCTGCTGATGTACTTCCATCACAGAAATTTCTGCAACCTGCAGTCTCAGCATTGAGGCTGAGGGCTAAATGAGTCACAAAGGTTCAATTTCCCTGCTGCACTTCTGGGGAATAACATTTGCTTATCAACCCCTACCTAGGGCATTTTAAGGATTAGCCACTACTGCAGCCAGGCTGGGGACAGGATGCAAAGCTGGTGTAAGCCAACCTGCTCCCTTTCTCTCAGAGAAGTTTGCTTTATGCTATGACCTGATATTCGTTTTGGCTACGGGTTTGTTTTTCTTTTATTTAATTTTGCTCATTATAGGTCTATAGAAGCCCCAGGCACTGGTACAGGTAGGTAGGTTTGCCTTTGCTGCTGTGACTTCTGCAGAGCAAGACACTTTGATTCCTTGGGATTAGCTGTCAGTATGGCTTCTTTCACTGGTGCTAAAGTCAATCTCAAACATATATAAGAAATAAACCTGTCAAGGCAGGAGAAAACCAACAAAACACAATCAGTGTTTGTTGAAAGGGAGAAAACCTGAACGACACAACATTAATTCCCACCTTGTAACTTGGTGTCGCAATACACAGGAAGCTGTATGAAAAATAACCAAGGAATTATTTTGAGGCAGGGGTATCTTTGGCAAAAGTACCTCCATTGAAAAATATCTCCTGCTTTGGGATGCTAGCTATGGATGACGTGCAGATGCAGAGATGATCAGCTGTGCCATTAGTTACCGTCTTGGAGAGTGGAGATGTGGAACATTGTTTCAGAGGAAGGATATTGAAGCAACAATAAAATTCCCCACTCTGTCTGGCTTTGGAGGAACATGCCAGCACATGATAATCCTCTAAGGCCTTAGGAACGCTGCAGGAGCTCTCCTGAGCCAAACACACAGGGATGGAGGACACTGCACTTACAAGGGTAGTGGTCACTGCAAATCAAGGGTAGTGGTCAGTGGCTCAGAATGCCGTCAGTGACCAGAGGTCAAGCTCAGCTCTCTCTCTGAGCTAGAAGGTTTCTTGTTGTGGCAGTAAGCCATGCACAGCATCTGCCCTAAGCCACAGTTCACAGAATCATAGAATCATTAAGGTCAAAAAAGGCCTTCAAGATCAAACTCAACCTTTGACCAAATACCACCATTCCCACTAAACCATATCATGATCTGCCATATCTACTCATTTTCTGAACTCTTCCAGGGATGGTGACTCCACAACTTCCCTGGGCAGCCTGTTTCAAAGCTAAACGAATATTTCAAGAAATTTTCCCTAGTGTTCAGCACTGTAGTTTACCAATAGTCCTGGGACATTCTACTGTCCCCCACCATGGAGTAGCTCCTCTGCAGCAGCTCTGTACCAAGACTCATTTGTCATGGTGCAGGTGACACAGTGCATCCTTCTTTGACAGAGACATCAGAGACCTTGAATGACCCTCTATAGTCCGAGCTTCCAGCTGAGTCCTTAAAAGCAAGTGCTAAGTATGGGCTGCAAACTTTTGGCACTGTGGATGTGTTGATGTGGTTGTGGTGGGGGTGACCTCCAACCAACACTAGCCTGTGGGAAATTCCTGCTACATGTATGTAATCTGAGGAGAAATGCTGCTCTCTGCATGTGGAGCTTGCTTTGTAACAAAATCGTCTTTATTCTGGTCTGAGCTGATGGGGTCAGCACTGCCTAAAGCTGGCCTGCCTGTGAGCTCTTATTTTGCAGACATTCAATCCCTGCAAGGATCAGAGTCCCACCAGTAAACAGGGCCTCGGTTTCCTCCCCCTTCTCCACGCTTTCATACCTTTGCTGGACGACCATTAAACTGTTGGAGATGAGCCAGCAGTTCAGAGCCAAATCAAAGCCAAGAGCCCCAGACTGAAGCTTTGCCATCTTCCAGCATAACAGGCTGCCTGCAGGCAAGTTCAAACAAAATGCTGCTACAGTGCCAATCTTTCAGTACAGGTACAAAGCGGACATCATGGTTCAATACAGACGTATCACACTCTGACATACAAATAACGGGCTGGCGACATGAAGGAACAAGCCTAAATAAATCTTCTGCAGAGAAAAATCAAGCTTATTTGGACAAGGAAGCTGCTTCTAACTTCCTGAGAAACTTTGCAGGAAGATGTGCTAGGTTCCCTGGGAATGAAGAAGCCATCAGGAGATGAATCTGTGTGGCTGTGAACAATGACAGAAGTGCGATTCACTTGTCTGCTTCTATTAAACAGTGCAAGGGCTAAGAAGTAAAGAGGCCATTTAAATGTGTCCAGTTTGATCAAAGTATGTCCATGTAACACTAGGCAGGAACACAGAGAGTTAGACACAAGGGCCAAATATCCTTGGCCAGATTTTGCCACTGAGGATGAGCGGGTGCAGCTGTGATGAGGGTGTCAAGAATTTCTGTCCCCTTTTCCTCAGCTGGAGCACATTTAAAGCCACTGTAGGAGGTTAGGTTGCTTGGGAGTGATCCTGGAGGAGTCTGTAGGAGAAAATCAAGTGTTTTTCTTCACGAGCTGCAGGCTCTTGCCCAAGCACTACCACTATTGCTCTGCCAGCAGAAGAAGACCACTTCAGGGAGATGGGTTAAAAAGAAGAGTGATCTCAGTGTTACCTCACAGTTAAAAGGAATGTAGGGGACTTCACTCTTTTGGCAGTTCCCTTCTGGGTGGCTCTTTCTCTACTGTTTTCTTCTACTGCTGTTTGTCTGTCTCATCTATGTAGCTTGAGAGTCAGGTGAAGTGAGAACTACCAAGCACTGTGTGTACAAACAGAAGCCACAACAAAGGTTTGTATTGCAAATGGGTTCTTTCGAGCCTACCAGGTTTTGGTTTTTTTTTAAATAAATAAGTAGACAGACAGATAGATAGATAGATAGATAGATTTTATTCACCAAACAAACAAACAAAACCAACAAACAAAAAACAAAACAAATTCACAACAACAACAAAACCCAAGAAAAAAAAACAAAAATAACAAATAAAAAAAAAGATTTTCCCATAATAGCCAGTTAAGCTCACAGGTACATATCTGAGCACTCCCAGCTGCACCGATCAATCCACATGCCAAGCACAAGTAACTGAGACAGATAAAGAGCAGATGCTGTGGAGCAGAGATTATATAGTGGACAAAGTGCCCAGGAGACCCTTAACCTGCTAGATAATAAGAGACTTCACCTTGTTTTTCACAGACATTGGTACCCAGGATGGGAAACTGATGTGCTTAGATGAGAGAAAGCACAGTATCAGGGACAACACCAGAGCCTGCTGTCCTGAAGATTTTTGCACTGCAACAGCAAACAGCCCAGGAGGGCCATTGACAGCAGCCAGTGTCTGATGGGAAGTTAAATTAATGATTTCTGGGGATGTCACAGATCCTAAAGTTGAAGTGGGAGAACAACTCCCTGTAAGGTTTTGGTACTGGAGCTGATGGGAGTCAGTTTCCTAAACCCTCTTGCATGGCTGTCCAGCCCTGGTGGGGGCACAGCTTTCTCTACGGAGCATTAAAAGCTGCATGTGGGAGAGAAGAGAGTGCTGCATTTCCCTGCATTGTCCACCTCGAGACATGGTTTAGGTGCTTGTTCTGCTCCTTCCTATCACAGTCAGTCTGCCAGGTTGCTATTTTCACAGTGAAGCTTATCAAAAGACTGCTCCCTCAAACCTCAGCTCACAGCTTCCCCAAAGCAGGAGCTGCCTCACACCTTTGTGGTCATGGAGAGCACAGACCATCAGTGAGCAAGGATTTCCAAGCTGAGCCAGGTATTCTTGTGAGCTTATACCTGTCTCCCCTCCCATGACAGCAGACATGGAGCCAGACTGGTGGCATACATTCTATTAGCATCCCAGTGTCTCAAAGGGACAATTTGCATAGTCCTGATTGCATTGCCATGCTCAAGGAGCTGCCTGCTCACCCTATTCTTGCTTCTACATCCTTGAACTCCAGCAGTGCTTTAATGAGCTGTAACAGCACCTCTGCTGCAAGGGCTGAGCAGTGACATGCAGCTACATGGGCTGCTTTATCCCTGTAGTGGAACTTACCCTCTCTGGGGACTGTGCTGGATCAGTGGCAGAGGTCTATGTATGGCTGTGAGGCTGTTAGTGAGGACAGACTGAACTTGGCAGTGCTGGGTTAATGATGATCTCAGAGATCTTTTCTAGCTTTCCTGATTCTGTGATAGAAGAAGTGTTTCAGCATCTTGGGGTGTCTATTAAGCCCCAGCAATGTTGTCTTTGCCTAAGGCTGACAGAGTGAAACAGGCCTCCACACACAGTGCAGCTTGCACAGTATCACACAAATGAAGCTGCAGAGCAGTGATAGCATCAGAGGATGATAAAGCTTTGCCATCCCAGATGATAAACACCATTGGTGGCTGCTTAATAGGTAATACGGGATTGGCACAGTCCCAGGGCAGATGTAACATGCCTGCAAAGTATGTGTGCGTGTGACTTCCCATAAATCCACGTCTGACATGAGAACCTTTGTGAACTGCATTATAAATAATTAGCTGGACATGTCTGTATTTCTTTTTGCTGTACCACCATCGTTAGGACAAAAGTTGAGGTCTCCTCCTTCTGTGGTGCCGTGGATTGCGTGTCCAGAAGGGGCAGGTGATGGTTCAGGCAGCATGACCCCTCACTGCAACCTGTCCAGACATCCTGTAATGAGTCTGGCAGTTTGTGCTCAACTAAGAAACCTAGCCCATCATATCTGAAGAAATCCCTAGAAGGTTAATGCAATATAACCCTTGGCAGCTTGTTCCTGATATAAATGAGGTCTTATTTTGAGGAATTTATGATTAAAGTGAATAAAGAACAGTCATCTTTCCAAATATAAACTGAAGGTAGTCTCTGATTTATTTCTCATGATGCATTTGGTCATGTTCTGTTGTCTTTGCAAATCTGTATTTTTATTGCATTGAGATGTTTCTCAGGTTTGGGTTACATTTCTAATAAATATCCGGTGCCATGTTGATTTCCTGTATCATATTTCATTAGTCTTAGGGAGGAAAGGAGCACCATTTTTATAAAAAACAGCAGTCTTAAAAGGAGTTTTTAACACAGGGCTTGTCTGCCTTTAGCAAGTGATAGCTGGCTCTCTAACAGTGCTGGTATTGTTAAAAGCATTAGAACCTGCCGTCGCATGGACTTGGTTATCTCAGGATAAAGGTGCCTCATGCCGGTATAAGCATTTCCATGTGTGAAGAGGAATAATTCCAAAACTGTAAATCAAGGCTTTTAGCGGCATAACTTTAAGGGGTAAAAATCACACTGCTAATAGAGACATGGTTGAAGTAAGGAAAGAAACCTCAGCATGGAGAGAGAAATTCCTATTGTAGATGGTAGTTGTGTAGAAAAAGATTTTTAGGATCCTTTTTACCATCCTGCACCAATATCATACTGGACTACATTGGTCTGCTTTGGTCATCACAGTGGAAAAAAGATACTCTGCCTCAGGACTGGGTCATGTGGCAGCAAAGCAAAATGGATTAGTTCACTCTGAGTGCTGGGGTACCAATGTGGGCTCAGGAACAAGTGCCCCATGTTTGTCTCAGGCACATCTTCCCAAAGAAGTACCCCAATGCGTTTCCCACCCCACCTCTGCACAGAAAATCCTGCAAAGTATGTAGGAAAACCATCTCTTGTGGCAAAACACTCATGCAGCAGAGGAATCTTCCAGGACTTCTCAAAAAGACCACCGACATTGAAGGAACAGGAAAATGTGTGATGGGAAAAATATGAAGAGAAAAGGTGGTGGCAGCCCCACAGTGGGACAATTCCCTGCAGGCTATGCTCAGCTCAAGGTCTGAGCCTGTGTTTCTCTCACCACTACGCATCTCCCGCATTGCACTACAAGAAGAAACTGAAACCTTTGTTATTCAAATATCCTCCCCATGAAGAACTACATTATACTTCATATTTTCAAGGATTTCTCCCTTAGACCTATCTCTTATTTCATTAATGCAGTTGCTGGAGATGAAATCCCTTCTTCCTTAATTGCTCTGCTCCAACCATCCTTGTTACTCTTCATGAAAGAAACAGACAATAATCCTAATATCCTCCTTTTTTTTTTGTCACTATTGCTTAACAAGAAGAGCCTTGAAATCATTGCCCTTATTTCCCAGACCTATCCAGCCGATAGGAAATAATTAACTCCTATCTGTGCTGACGGAGTGCTGGCTGGTGTGTAGCCAGTTCCAGGTAGTTTGTTATTCCTGCTTTATCGCCTGCTGCAGAAGGAAGGCTGTAAGATTATTGAGCAAAGCTTTGCCTGCATGTTTATCACTACAAGTTTGAAGAAACAGTGTTAAGTAACAATTTAATTTTATTTTATAATTTTCTTAACTAAAGGGTATTGTTTAGCCTCAGTGATGCAAATGACAAATCTTCTTGGACTCGTTTCATTTTACAAACAAGATTGTCTTTGCTGCAGCCTGTGCTACAGCAGATGATCACACAGAGATCATCCCAGGAGATGCAGAAAGCTGGGAGCTGCTCAGCAGCAGCAGCAGAGCTGGAATTGTGCGAGCTGCCCAAAGAGCTCAGGTTGGGGATGAGGCAACAGGACACTTAGAATTTAACCAAGCTTGCAATCAGCTGCTGCATGAAAACAGTTTTGTCTGATTATCCCAAAGGTCCCCTTAGCTCAGCATCCAAGACTAGCCAACAGCAGATGACAGGAGCTGAGTGGGAGCAGGAGCCAGCGTATCTAATCGATATTTATCCCTGCCCTGTGTTTTGCATCTTGAGACTTTCTGCTGTAAATGTGGTTTCCATTGTTGCCTCCAGCAGCCTTTATGAACTCATTAAAACCTTTATCACCTACAACAAGGACTTCTCAACTGTATTAGGTGCTTGTTTTGAACCTGCCATCTGCTAATTTCACTCACTGCACCCTGTACTTGTGTTGGAAAGGACAATGAACAACTTCTCCCAGCGCTCACTCCCCCTGACAACGCAGGATTTATTATTTTCCTTCCCTCCAGCTGTGTCTGAGAAATAATGTTGTAAAATCTCTGCTAAGGCAAGAATGCATTAATCACTAACTTGATTGATTGCTGAAGGATCATTTCCTCCCTATGATACATGTAAACCCCCAAACTTCTTGAATCAGAAGTACGCTCAAGGTGTTCAGTGTCACATCCATCATCTCCATGAGCATCACTGTTGACAGAGGCAGATGTGGCTGCTCAGAAAACCTCCTTACAGTGCTGAGAGACCCATGGTCAAACCTCTGCCTGGATGGGCAGGGTGTGTGAGCAATCCAGCAGCAGTAAAACATCCCAGTTTCGGGAAGATGTCCCATAGTGATCCTCTGCTTCCCAGTTCTGTCCCTGCCTCTTTACAGCATTTGCACCCCTGACACTTCACAACTCTTTGCAAACTGGAAACCATCCTCAGTCCTGTAGAAAAACTCAGTTAGGGTTAGGATTTCTCCCACAGAAAAAAAAAACTGCTTTGCTAAAACACCTCGGTCTTCAATGGGCCCTACACATAGAATAACAGAGTCACAGAACAGTTTGGGTTGGAGGATTCTCAGTGATCACCTATTCCAAATCCCCTGTCATGGACAGAGACACCTTCCACTAAACCAGATTGCTCAGAGCTCCATCCAGCCTTGCCTTGAACCCGTCCAGGGATGGGGAGCCCAGAACTTCTCTAGGTAACCTGTTCCAGTGCCTCACCACCTTTCCACATCTTCCCACCATTAAACACACCCTGAACTTGGATCCACAGCCCTCACATGTCCATTGTCCCTTTCTTTGATATGGCTGAAGAATCTTCACGTGGAAAGCTGTTGTCCATCCCCTATAGGCCATGATAAAGGATTTTACTCTCCATGACTGTCAAAATGAGACCATCCAGTGGCATAAAATTCACTTTGATAGGGGAAAGGAGTGTGATGATGGTAAAGCAGTTGTCAGCCTATTGCTTGAAGCCAAAGAGAAAGGGCTGTGTTAGGTCATGGAGACAATTCACCTTTTCCCTCTGCTCTGACTTCTTCACACAGCTTGTCTCTCCATCCTCTGCCATTTTCCAGCTTAGCAGTTCCTCTGCCTGGTGATCACACAAGAAGACTTTAAGGCAGGAGACAAGGGCAAAGGATATGATACAACAGTCAAGCAGAGATCAGAAAGATACCCTAGGCTGGGGGCAGCTGGCTTGCAGTAATTTCCCTTTAGGACTCATCGTGGAAATGGATCTCCTCTGCCCCATGCTAAGGTTGCAGAGAGACCTTGGGTCTTCCTTTGCTTTTCTGTCTGGCTGCCAGACAAACATAAACACTGAGCCTCAGAATCTGTGAAGTACCAAAGCCATGAACTGGTGCAGGACTCAGGCTCCCTGGAGAGTGACAAAGAGCCTTTGGAGTATAAAAGCCATGTACTTTTCCAGAGTTTGTCAAGGTGATTCCACTGTGTGGACCTTTTTCTCTTTCTTTTTTTGCGAGCTGAATGTACCTCTGGGCTGTTGTGTCTGTGTGATCCCCATGCACAACAGCAGGAACTGGTATCAATCATGCTGGTAAGAGGGGTGGAGTGGCTGAAATGGTTTTTGGAAGGACTACATGGAAAGGAAACACCTGGCAAGGTTCTCATTCTCCAAAAAAACAGAGAAGAGCTCCAGGCTGTCCTGTGGCAATCAGTGCACAGCAGGAGGCATAACCAGCCAAACTGAGCACAGCAGAGAGATGAAATGAGTGAAGCCTTCAGAGATGGAATACAGATATAGCTGGTTTGATCTCCAGAGGACATGAGAACCCCCCTCAACTCAATCCCTAAAATACAAGACACAACACTTCCCTATTAAGGTAGCAGCATCTTTCCTACCAATTTCCAAGCTCAGAAATTTTCTGAGGCTTGTGGCTGCTGATGACCCACTGAGAACTGCTCAGGCAACATAACCCAGAGGTGGTGCCTGATCCTGCCAGATCCCACAACTTGGAAGCAGTGAGCACTCCACTATCCCTGGGGCTATTTGGAGATGCTCTGCCTCTCCAGCAGGGAGGAGGGAGGAACAGAGCATTTCCAACTGCAGCCAAGAAAGCTAATGGATACATTTTTTGTCCCAAGGCAGGCAAATTATTTCTGCTCCCAGCTGACCCCTCGACCACAAAAAACACCATAAAACAGCAAGAGTGTGTAAAAAATAAACACAGGCACGCATCAGCCTTCTGGATTCCCGTCCCCCGAGCCAGAGGAGCTCGGGCCGCGGACAGAAGGAATGTGGTGTTGCATTGGGAGCCATAGGGATGGGATCAGGGACAGGAACGTTTTATAACTGGCCTCTGGACCCTGTCGAGGGGCTGAGGGAAGGAAGAAGCATGAGACTAATGACTGCTCATGTTGCAAAGGGGGGCAAATTTGAATCTCATCTGCATGTTTTGCAAGGATTGAGATTTACAGCGTAAATCTGCTTGCTCTGCTACTTTGACTCTTGCTGTATTGGCTCCTCTGGCCAAGTTTACATCAGGGATGTCCTGCTAAGCCAGGAGCCCTGCAAAGGAGTAATAACACACAGGGTTAGATTCATGCTGCAGATTCTCAAGAATCTGTAGGGAAGCATGCTATGAATGGAAGCATCTTTTTGCCTCTCCCTGTCACCTTGCAGCCTGCCAAGCTGGAGAGAAAGGAAGACAGAGAGAAGGCAGCCTTCCACACTGTGAGAGGAGCCTGAAGAGATGCCAGGCCCTGACTGTAGAAGTCTAATATAAGCTTAGGCATTTCTATTCACACCAGACAAGACATCCTGCACTGAGACTGAAGAACAGTGAAATTTGTATCAAGACATAGGGATATAGTAGGCTTAGCTCACTACCAACTGGGCTTGGAACTGGCATCTCAGCAATGGGCTATGACTGCCATTCTTGCTTCACCCAAATGTTTTTCTTCATCAGATTGGGAGGAGGGAGTGCCAGATGGTTTAGACCTCACCTGGTACACAGAATTAGGAATGTCAAACTAACCAGCTTCAGTATGGGAAGGGGCTGTCTCCTCATCTCTGCTCCTGGACTCCAAGAGAAACCCACCCCAGAAGTTTCACAGGGAATGAGACTTACAGGATCACGACAGGAAATACTTGCATTACATCTCCACTCAGTTAGTCCCACTGGCATCTACATCTTCCCTACTTGGGGTGCATGAGGATGCATTTTACAACTGAGAACTGGAATTGCTCATATAAAGTAATTCCACAAGCAGGCAACATTGTTGGCGTCTGAGAGGATGAGAAGGGCAAGCTAATTTTGCCAGCAGCACCAAGATACCTCCACAAGCCCCATGCAGCAGTAAGTGATACTGGGTCCTTCCCATCTGTTGCAAGACACCTGGGCTTTTGCAATTGCATAGAACTGACAGGCAAAGCTGCTGACTGTCTTCTGGCTGTCTCAGCTCTCTTACAGTTCAAGGAATAAAGCAATCCTTCAGTGCCCAGATCCCATACTCTGACAGTAAGAGTTTTTCTTAAAAAACCCCAGAAACCTTGCTATGGAAAATAATATTGCTTGTGGCTGGTAGTCATGATGAAGCAGCAACATAAAGGAAAAAAATAATTCTGAGAAATTCCCTGAAACAAGTAACCCACGTTTTTCCTCAACACTGCATCACTAATTGTACCTCTTGAATGCATCGATTTTTTTTTTCAAAAGAACCAGAAGAGATCAACAAAAGCAACAGTTTCCTTTCAAAATCCAGCTCAGCTGTTAGGAAAAAGGAATTAAAGTCAGACATAATGCAAAGAGCATGGTGCTTTATTTGCTGCTTCTTTTGTGAAACACTGCTCTCTCCAGAAGCAGCAGCAACAGACCCAGAGCCATCCAGCACCAGGTCCCTCCTCCAGCTCCTGTCCCTCCTGGGTACCAGCAGATCCTCTGGGCAGGTGCAGCAGTAGCTGTGGCACTGGGTGGTGTGTTTGCTGCCTGCTCTGTCAGGTTGTCACTGTGCCCTTCCCTCCCTTTCTTCTTCCAAGTCCTGGATGAGCCCATGTGATGGCTCAGACCAGAAATGTCAGAATCAAATGCTGGTATAAAAGAAGCTATTTCCAATACAAGTGGTCAGTTTGCAGCAAGCAGTTCTGTGTACCTTGCTATTGTTCAATACCACTTTCCTCTTCTCAAATGCTTAACTCCAAAACTTACATTGATTTAGACTGAGGTTTTAAAATCAGCTAAGGTTTTTTAAATCAGTTAAGGGTTTTTTTTTAATTAGTTAAGGGTTTTTAAATCAGCTAGTCAGAACTCCCATGAGACTGAAGGTGCTGAGTCCCCAGACACCTGCATTAGTTATGTACAGCACCTTCTAAGGAGATTTTGAAATATTTAAATATTTCTTTGTTCAAAAAGCAAAGTGCCAAAGGGCAGGGAGCTGGCTGCAAAATCCAGACTGGCCTGCAGAAAATGCTCACAGAGCAAGAAGCTAAACCCAGGTTTATGAAATGTACTTGGAAAAGAGCTTAGCAGCGTAAATCCCAATGCTAACAGAGCAGCTCTGAGTCGATTGCAAATAACACACTCTTACTGTCCAGCCACAGCACAATTCCACCGAGCTTTGGCAGAGGGTAATTCCGTTGTCAGATATTTTCATGAGACCCTACTTGACATTTTGCCTGGAAATCCTGTGGCATATTTTGATATTCTGTGACACACTGTGTTAACTGCATGAATTTCCCTCGCTGCTTTGATGGACATCACTACCCACTGAGGCAGAAAGGAGACTGTCTGGATGAGCCCTTCCCTCTGGCTCCCTCCCCCACCCCAAACCAGCACACAAAGCATCAGGCTATTGAAATCACATTGCTAGATCCAAAATCCCCTGGGAGAAATAACCACTGTTCTGGAGCCTGCACGGCTGCATCCTCCCAGACAGATGCATTTGCAGTTTCCCAAGGCAAGGCGGACACTGAATACAGTGCTTCTGATGAGGTTTTTCCAGAGTCGGGGAGAGAGTTTTTATTGTTTTTGCCATCACCTCACTTGTCACTACCTGGCTTAAGGTGTGCTGGTGTTGCTGCAGATGAAGAATGTATCACCAGCCCAGGAGGCCTCAGGTGACGAGTGAGACCTCTGGTCCCCACATGTGAGATGCAGCAGGTAGCCTGACTTCCTCTCCGCTGGACAGACACGTCTGGAGAGAGCACCCTTGTGATGGGGGACACCTCCATGGAGGGAAGCCTGCACCCCAGATGCAGCTGCTGTGCTGGGGCCTGCCATGCTTTGTCACCTGCCAAGACATGGGGACTCAGCATGTGAATCAGGAGGACGGGGCTCTGGTTAAGGGAAGGAGGCTGCTGCAGAGGGGCTTGCAGGGAAGGATGAGCACTGAGCATGATTCAGGAGAGATCCAGGTGATGGTCTGGGCCCAGGTGCCCGGTTCTGTCTCCTTGCCATCCTTCCATCTACCCTGCACACTTTGTGCTGCTCATCAGCTGGCACCCCTTGCATGTGCACCACCATGCCCACCTACTCCCACCCTATAGCAAGACCAGTGCCAAGTGAAGTGAACACCACAGCAAGGGTCTCAGACCCAGGTTACTCAGCAGCAGTTGTTATCCCGCTCCTCTCGATGGGTGAGGTTGCAGCTGACTGTCACCAGGCAGGTTGCAGCTGACTGTCACCTTCTGAGTCAGCCACAGACAAGGGACATGGCTATGTGAGCCAGGGCAGCACTGAAGAGGTTTTGGATTTTGACAGCATCAGGGCTGCAGTAGTCCAGACAGCTGGAGAGCCATTTCCCAGTGGAGATGACAGCTAATCTCTGGGATTTATCAGATGGGCATCATTTCCAGTATGTTGAAGGTGTTTGGAGAAAGATACCCAAGACACATACAAGGCACTGTTATTGTGTGTAACTATGGATGAGACTTTAAATCTAAAAATACACACATTACCTACTCACTCTCACATCCCTTCCACAATTCTTTGTGCTCGCTTATCACAGGCAGCTTCTTTGCCCTCTGGGCATGAGGCTGTTCTTCATACGGTCCAAAAACTCTTCAATATCCTGATGACTGATTCAGACCCATTTGTTGCTGCTGCACTGGGAGTCTGAGCCTCTTTGGGGGGAGGAAGAGAGTACAGTGAAGGGAGGGAAGGCATGCCACATTCTCCATGCCAGCAAAATAAATCTTGGCAAATCAGTGAGAAAGGTGGCCCAGGCATCACCAGAAGCAGCAGAGGGAGAGGCAGAGGGCAGAATCCAAGAGGAAAGAAGCGCAGAATTTGTTGCCAGCTATTGAGTAGGGTAGCAGAGAGCAGACAGCCGCAAGGAGGCATGGAAAGACCAGACTGGGAGGCTGCCAAAGAGGAGAGAGTCGCATTAAATCTTATTTGTCTTTAAACAAAGTGTTCTAATTGCTAACAAAGGGATTTCAAGCAAATTGTAATAAAACTGAGTTATTCTGATCAATTACACAGTCAAGCAAATTACAGAAGGAGTCTGAAATATTGCCAGATACAAAAGAGAGATGAAGAAAGAGGAGGAGGAGTTGCAGAGAGAGTGGGGGAGGCAGTAATTTGAGGGAGGAAAATTACTTGATGGCTTGATAAGGAGAATTATTAAGCATAAATTTGAGATGCAGGTTGCTAAATCTGAATACAAAATCAAGAGTAGAAATGGAAATTATGTTTTAAGGCTGGTAAAATCGGAGCAGGGGCAAAGAGAAAAAAAATAATCAGACAAACATTAGAGACAGATGCTGTTGAGGTGTCTGCAAAGATGGTTGCTAACTGCAGCAAGCTGAAAGCAAGGCATGACCCAGGAAAGCAGAGCTTTTTGGTGAGGGCACCAGATCAGTGCTGAGTGGGCATCAAGCCACATTCCTGCCACAGACCTTCTACTTGACCCACAAAGCACTTAGCAATGACCTGGTTTGTCACTGGAAGAGTTACAAGGGCCAGGATCCCAATGCAATCTAAGGAGAGGCACAACAAGGCTGACTCATTTACCTTGTCAGCCTTACCTGAATGCTGTGGCTGACATTCCTTCTGCTGTCTGGTTTGTGGATTTAAGCTGGTATCATTCCATGAGTATCCACACAGCATCCAGGGCATCTGGCAGGGATGGAAGACAAGTCCAACCCCTGTCTTAAAGGAGCAAGGCTGAAATCCCACCATGACACACAATTCCACGTTTGGCTCTGACTCAGGGACAGTGTACCTTAGGATGAATGAAATAATTGTCCCCTGTCCTGCTCAATCCCTGGGAGTTTCCAGCCATGCTGCTGGGCTCTCCAGGGTGCTCATGAATCAGACACTGAACTGCTGAATCTTGCAGCCTGGCACATTTGGGTAAACCACCTCCCATTTTATTTTTCCATTATATACAATGTGGTCAATTTATGTGGGATCACCCCTGCTCATTAAGCTGCTGCCTGCTCTGCAGGGCACACACAGAGCAGGCAGAAGGATTAGGGGACACATCCTCGCAATCTTGTGTCAGGTGCACAAGGTCAAGTCTCACCACCGAGGGCTGGCGAAGAAGAGCTTGCTGGATCTTGTGATGCAGCCTCTGGTTAGAGCTGGGTTTTGCTCCAAGGGTGGAAAATTTAGTGCCTATACTGAGTCTCAGGCTCACAAGGATGTGGTTCCAGTGTGCAGTCCTTCTACGAAGCTGCTGCAAACGTAGTTCAGAGAGCTTTAGCCCAGAAATGCAGTACTCTTCAAGCCAATTACCATACACGGTTCGTAACCCTGCAACTGACTGGATTAATGGATTATTGGCATGAAGGGATGTAGAAAGGCACTTTTAAAATGGGGAAGTAGAAAACATCCAGAGATTATTTTTAATGGTGTTTATTTGTCAGAGAACTCCAGAGCTTGTGGGCTTTTGCTGGGCTGGAAGTTCTGAGCCCTAAGAGGAGATAAGAGAAAGGATTAGGGTATTACTGTAGCAGTGGAGTTCATGTGTTTTGTATTATTAATGTTTGTAAAGTACTTTGGAAATGAAAAACACCATAAAAGCTCTAAGTGCTGTATTTAGTAGAAGCTGCAGAAGAGGAACTTAAGTCTGAAAAGACACTTCTCAGTTATCAGTGCACAGAGAGCTTGTGTTTTTGAGAGGATCCCACAGTCAGACGCAGTCTGAAGTGGCAGATGAGTTGTTCAAAAACCAGTGTGAGAAGGGCATAAGAACCCTGCAGGGTGCAAGGAAGGCTCCCGTGTCATGCATCCAAAAAAGGATCCACTTAACACTTTTAGGATGAGAAAAAGCCATCAGATTTGCTGGCTCATTTCTCTGAAGCCAACAGAGGAGCGTTCTCTGCAAGGCACCTACTTCAGTTAAACTTTCTTTAAAAGCCTGTTAGACAAGTGAGCTCCCTTGTGTTGTTTAGGAAACTCCTGTAACAGAGGGAAAATCCTACCCAGGATGGGTAAGGAAAGCAATATTGGAGATCTTCTAGTAGACCTATCACCCCTGATCAGCACTAGACAAGTTTATGTGGTCTCAGGCTGCCAGTGAGATAACTCCACGGCTCAAAGGCAGGATTTCAGTTCTAGACACTTCATTCTCAGTCCCATTGTTTCACTAAGACAGTGACTCCCAAAGAGACCCAAGATGAAGCTTCTCTTTACATAGCTGTAATCCCAGCTCCAGACTGCTCCTCTAGCAATTCTGGCTGACAAAGTACAGAAAAGAGCATTTTTTTCTGGTGAATCCATAAATAGATCTGCAGCATTCCCACTGACAGCCCTGAGGAGCTTTCTGAGACACCTCTGTCGAAGCAGAGAGGCCTAAGGCCAGCTGAGGCCGTGGACAGGTATTGATAACATATATTCCCCTTTCCCAATGACAGGCATATTCTTGTATCCTCATTGCTTGAAACTCTCTTTGACAAAACGGAGTCTTTGCAGTTTTGCACTGATCTTCCTTCACACCTCAGTCTCTATGTCAGATCTTTTCTTCATGCCTAGATCACATTTTTTAACCCCAGTTTTAAAACCTGCATTTGACAGGGAGGGAGGTTCCATACAGGTCTGTGTAACTGTGTTGTTGATCCAACCATAGCTTTCAGTCACGCATTGACTTTCATAATCACATTTCCTCGTGACATCAGAGGAACATTAAATATTACTTGTACCAGGAGCTAGGTCCCAGTGTGCCAAAACCACCCAGGGCATCTTTTTCCCAGCTCCTTTCCTATCTCCCAGCTGCTAAAAGAGACTTAGAAACTTTTCCCCCTCGCCATTACTGCGCAAGCAGATAGTTCAGTCTAAGGATGAGGAGATAAGGAGCAGGCTGGAGCATCCCTGCTCACTGTTCTTGCAGCAGCTGGCTGTGCTGCTGCCCAGGAGTGGTAAGTCACAGTGATAAACGCAGATATTTCACCTTCCACCCTTCCCTTCCGTATCTCAAATCTCGGTGCTGAGGAGCAGCCACACAGGCACTGCTGCTTCCTCGACCTGCACCATGACAGATGTTAGGTATATTCAAAATGACACCTGCACCCTACAAGAGCTCCTATCCTGTATTTATAGCCCACTGTCACTGCTCAGATTTATGCCGCTCAAATATTTGTCAGCTGTTATCCCACCTTCCCTGAACATCATTTAACTGAGCTTGACGTATGCAAGCACTTTTAATCTTTCCTCATGAAGCAATTTTGCCCTTCCCAGGGCCTCTGATCATATTTGTAACTCTTCCTTGAGACAGCATCCGTTAGTCATTGCTGCTCTGAAAATACAGCAAGGAGCGTGGCAGCCTGAGAGAGGAGGAGGGGGAGGATCGTTTCCCACACTCGCACTCAGCTTTCTCCTGTGCCATACCTCTTAAGAGTACCTTAAACACATTTGCCTGCTCTAAAATCCCTCTCTTCTTTGCTGGCCACTGGTCTTTTCCCAACCTGAATCACTTTTCCTGCTCAAAACCCCAGTCCTGTATTATTTTGTGGCTTCCCTGAGCCAAGAGGGAGTTCATTTTCTTTCCTGCATGTCTTCCTAATGTCTCTGATGTCTCTATTATTACCCAATCTGCACTGGCATTCACAATGCCTCCCAACTGAGGCAGGAGAATGTAATTAACAAGCTGTTTACCTCTACTTCCAGATCATTAATAAATACGTTAAACAAGACCGATACCTTGCTGAGCAGTGCAAAAACTTGATGAGGCACATAGTTTGCTTTATAGTTTTCCACCCACACTAGTGACAGCAAGGCTCTTTCAGGGCAAGCTCCTTCCAAACCTGTGTCTGAACTGGGATTCATCTCCCCTTAACCTGTTGCACCCTTTCACGCCAGGTCTCGTGGCCCTGGTGATGAGACAGGGAGGGACAGTTGGCTGAACCACCTTAGCGTGACACAGGACCTGTGTCTCACTGCTGAACTCATTTCCCTTTCACAGACTGTGACAACCCACCCACAGGACCTTGGAACACCACCAATCCCTAGCACTGTTCTTGAGCAACCCATGTCCCAGACTTTGTTGTCGCTAATTCCAATCTGTGTTTCCTTGCTCCTTGTGCATGCTCAGCACCAAAGAGGTGCTACAGCAAACAGAAGAAGCTCAGAGCAGATAAGTGTTTTGGTAAACTTAGTTTTTTAGTTTACTTTAAAATTTTTCCCTAATGCTTGTCTATGCCAGCAAGGGAGATTATGGAGAGACATTAAAAGAAAAGAGCTTTGTGCAGAGTTAAGGCTCTGTCACCCAAGTCTGTAAGGATGGTGAGAGAAGCATGTGCTTGGTTTCACTAGAGCTGCTTCTGCCTCAAGACAAGGAAGAGCCTATAAAGAGTCTTAAGGGGCCTTCCAGTTCCCTGGTTACTTATGCCCGTAGAACTGTCTTTCCAGGATCAGCCAAGAAAGCTGCAGGCAAAGTTTCCTGCTTTTATCACAGCTGCACAGCTTTGTCTTTCCCTTTGCTGATGGAGGGAGACTGGAGGGATTGCTCTCTGGGACCTTGAGGAAAAATGCCTTCTGGTCCAACAGAGCCCTCAGGTTTCTCAGGGAGTGCCATCATAAGTTCCAGAGATAGAACTAAAATTGTCTTAGACACTGGTTTCCACTAGACGTAACGCTTGCCTGGTGGAGGAGGGCAAGGCTCAGTGGCAGACTTTAATACTTTGATCTTTCAGAAGGGGAAAAGAAGATATTTGATGATGCTTCAAGGGAGGCAGTGCATCCTGGGGAAACTCATTTGGTGGCCTGCCAAGTCCCAGACAGGTCCAAGGGCCTGAGGTGATGTTCTCTGCCCAGGCTGCACATCCTTGGTGATGCCTGCCCAGCGAGAGGTGAGGGGCAGCTGAGGGACAGAAGTGGCAAAACCGTGGAGGTCCTAGCAGACACAGCCTGCCTCCTGCTGCTCCTCCACTGTGGAGGGATCTCTGCAAAACACTGCAACATCCACAAGGTGGCAAATCAGTTGAGGGTGTTTCCTTAGCATCCTATTTTCCTGTCAGTTTCCAATGAGGATGAAGAAGATGAAGAGGGCAAAAAGAAAAATAGAAGGATACAGAAAGTCGGAAAAGCCTTAGATGGTATCATCTTAAGCTATCTCCAGAAACTCCAGAAAGCTGATCCCTTGGATGATTTTTCCTTGTTTATTTGAGTGTATTGTCCAGTTGCTGTCAGCGGTGGTGTGGACATGTGTCAGGCAACTGTCTTCTTCTGTTTGCTAACAGAGCAGGGGAGAAGTGCTCTTCCATCATTTTCTACCCTCTGGAGTCACCTTGGGCAGAGAGATGGGTTTGCTTGCTTGTTTTCCCTAATGGATAATTAACATTGCAGGCAGCAAGTGACCTGGGAGAAAAGAGAAAGTGTGCACGCAGCTCAGCTTCTCCGATTGAGCCCCCAGGCCATCTGCTGACCTTGGCATCCAGAGGGTCTTTCCAGTGACTTTGGTGTTCCTGATGCTCAGTTTTCTGTTGGATGGTGCCCCATGGATGCCAGAGACTCTCCTCAGCCCTGCCCCACCACCCTTGTTTACAGGCCAATTAGTGGGTGCCGTGTTTGTTTTGCAGCCAGCAAGTTAGCCACCCTGGCGATTTAACAGCTGCAATTTTCATTTACAGTTGACTTTGAACAGCCAGTTTTATACATGCAGGGTGAAATAATGGTATAATTAACCTAGGAAAATCCATTAAAAGGGTGCGGATGTTCAAATGGAGTACACAATTACGAAACCCCATGACTGAGATTACTGCTGAGATCTAATTCCTCCTAACACAGCTCATCTCCACATGGATTTCAGATGAGCAATTTTCTCTGCAAGGGTTTGTCACCAAAAGTTTCATCAATTTTCTAAATTTTACTGTTCTAAGGAAAAAAAATATCAAAATTGGAAATTAAAAAATAAATTAAAATTGTTAGAATTAATGGAATTCTTGAGAAATACCTTGTGGTAATAATTTTGGATGTGTTGTATTTTAACAGTTTCAAAATGGTTTGTGGCAGTTCAGGTTTTTCCTTTATGGTTCTTTTTAACCTTCAATCAGGTAATTTATTAAAATGAGGAAACTCGAACATTTCTTCCTTTCTTAGTAAAGATCAAAAGTTTTCTCCCATCTTCCAAACTTTTCATTGGAGCCATTCCTCAAGTGAGTTTTTCAAGCTGGTTGTGTCCACAAAAACAAAACAGACGAGGCTGTTCACACAAGTCTGCATTCCCCCACACAAAAGTAATTAAAAAGACATTCTCCACTAGTTATCACAAACACTGTTTAATCAGGTGTCCACAGGCTGTTTGTTCCACCAGGCTGTTTGCTCCACTGGGGTGTTTGCACAGGATGGATAATGTTCACCAAGTCAATACCCAGTATTGCTTTCCATGCTCATCAGGTAGTTTTTCCAGACTGCTCCTTTGGACCCTGCCCATCACTTAGATTAATATTTAAATTCACTAATTTGGCTTTTGCATGTCACTTGAGTCCAGAGGGCTGCAGTCCTGCCCTGCTGCGGAGAAGGAGATGTTGTACTTTTTTCTGATATGAAAAGTGACAAATTCTGCCTCTTCTGGGGAATATCCTTGGGTCTTAGAAATATGGCCTTCGGGGCAGTTCTTCAGCAGATTTAAATCTGTCCCATTGGTGTAAAGGGAATCCTGCTAGTTCTGTTTTGGGTTTGTTCCCAACTGAATCTGACTGTTCTGCCTCTGAGTTAGATGTGAGCCAGCTCACTCTGCCTCAGCTCCTCTGGTAGAGCCCAGGGCAGTGTCTTTCACAATCCCCCTGTGCACCCCACCAGCAGCTACAGCCCTCTGGAGTGCTCCAGCTCCCACAAGCACAGCTCCAGATGCAGTAGCAACAACTGCCTGTCCATCCCATCCCATCCCATCCCATCCCATCCCAAATCCCNTCAGGCTCTCCACTATTAACCTTTCTGTCCACTGAGAATTGGCCATTTGTTCCTTCCCTTCTCTCCCTGTCTTATCTTGGTTTTAATCCATGCCTTGGCTTTTCCTCTCATCCTGTGGTTACCAGGTTTCCTTAATAGTCTCCTATGAGGGACTTTATCAAAAGCCTTTTGAAAGCCTTAATAAATTATAGGCACAGCTCTGCCAGTCCCTGTTATCTTGTTAACCCTTCTGGAGCATTCCCAGCTGGGGTGAGAGAGCAGAGCCCCTGCCTGCCTACACGGGATCATGGCCAGCTCTGCAGAAAGCCTCCAGGGCTCTCTCATGTCTCCTGCCTGGTTCAAAAGGACGTGGCATTTATGATACTGAAACATTTTCCAGTTTCACTTCAGGAGAAAGAGGTACTCTGGGGAACTAAAAAGCCACCCATCAATTCCCTTCACTTAAAAATATGTTGTGCTGTTTGGTGGATTTGGGAGTACTTCATATGATTTCTGTTCCATTTTGACTTTAACTCATGACTGTACATGGATAAGTATTAGACAGTGAAGGTATTTCTAAGCAAAGATACTGCACCATGCAGATGTTGGAGGAGGTTGTTTAAACACTATTTAAGAGGACTTTTATTTTTTTTATA
>VZTB01018200.1:264577-286313 GCA_013397245.1 Thryothorus ludovicianus
TATCCCTTCAAATTTTAGCTTAGCATATGTCACAGATGAAGAAGGCACCTCTGCTACTGGATGAGAACAGCTCCTAAGCTGGAGGTGCATTCAAGTGAGCTGCACCCCTCTGTGTGTGTGGTAGGACAGTGGCAGGTCATTGCCACACAAAACTGGGAAGAGAACATTCCCAGTCTTATCACCTTCCCCAGGATGAGACACTGTGTGGAACAGCCCCTCTGTCCAACATGTTTCCCTGCCCTGTGCTCTTTCTGGCATTCAGTACCTGGATTCAAAATGCCTTTTGCAGTTCAACAAGAAGCACAGGCACCTCCTGCAAATCCCAGGCTCCACTCGGATGTGTGTCCCTGTCACTGCAAGCAGCATCTCTCCCCACTCCACATCACTCCATCTTTTCAAGCCTTTTATGGAGGTCATTGATGGCATATTTAATTCCCCGTGGAGCACATTGTTCAGTCTCAGCTGTCTCCTCACCTCTTTTTACCTCTCACCAGCTTTAGGAGTCAAGCTCCATCCTCCTGGAATTTCTCTCTTCCACTTGTACATCAAGCTGCATCTAAGTCAGAGCAGCTCAATTACTCTTTTGCTGAAATCTCCTGGGTAATTTGAGTGAGATTGGCTCAGCAGGAAGCAGTGTGCTGGCTCTGCCTGTGCCAGGCAGCTTCAAGACTGTGTGCCAACTCCAAGGCCATGGCAGAGCCCTGCAGCTGCCCCTGGAGAGACCAGGAGAGCAGGAAAAGGCAGGATGTGATCGCCTGTGGCAGTGTCTGGGGCTGCAATGTCCATGCAGTGCACCAGGACCTGTTCTGACCCCCATCCTCCTTCAAATTCCCTCTCTACATCCACTGTGTCACAAAATGAGGACAGGGCTGCCAGGAGTGGCCCTGTGGGAAACGTGGGTGGCACAGACAGGCAAGGGAAGTGCTCACAGGGAAGTTCCCCCACCCCCTTGGCTCTCCATCATCAATCAGGTGTTTCCACGAGCAAGGCAGCAGTGGTAGCTGCTCCTGAATTAGCAGTGCATTGCTGTGCACCAGGCTAATGCCTCTCTCCATCTGCACAGGACTCTGCATGCCTTGCTAATAACAAAAAATAAAAGGACCTCTGCCGTGTATATGGACTTTCATATCCCAGGTAGCCTTCGTGTGAATGCCTAATGCCTGCCTGATTATTGTTCGCCTGGTATTCAATAGTTTGAAAAAATAAAAAGTCCTATAGTTAGAGAATGAGATAGGACTGTTTAATTTCAGGCCATTATCTCCTGGTAATTGCTGGAGGAATTTCATTCTAAGCCAGTGCAATGGAAAAAAAAAAAAATGTTTTTTCCCCTTTTATGGAAAAAAAAAAAGACAGCCTGCTTTTCTCCAAGGGGTTCAGGGCTTTCAGGCCACGGTTGGAAGCAAGAGCTGCGGCTGCTTTATCAAATTCGCATTTCATTTCCAGCATGCACCCAAGCCGCATGTAAATTATAATGAGAAAAGGGGAAAAAACAAAGAGATAGAGCTCAAGAGATGGGAAATGATAATGAAATCAAATGAACTCGGGGCCTTTGAAGACTAACAGAGCCACAGACAGACAGATATGTACACAGTGACAAAGACAGAGACAAGCAAGAGGCATGCATGAGGAGACAGCAAGAGTAGAAGTCTGACAGAGAGAGACAAAATTGGAGATTTGCACCTATGGCGTGCACAAGGACACACATGTGAGTGATCCTGGAAGGATCTCTGCTCCACAAAGACCTTTGAAGCTGTGATTCCGGGGTGTGCAACTCATGGGAGGCTCCTGCTGCCAGTTTTTCCTGCTCCAGAAGTATCAAGCGTGTGTGATGAAACCAAGCAGCATTTTCCCCATGGGAAAGGACCCTTTGCAATCTTCAGCTTCACAGCTCTATCCTTCCCAGTGCTGCCAAATCATGGACCTCAGCATGCTCAGAGGATGAGCCCACTGCATGATCTGACCTGGAGATGAGTCATTCTGGGGGAGAGGAAGGGGAAAATTTCCAGTAAACTCAGGTGTTTCCTAGCTTGAAAGAAAACAGGTTCAGCCCTCCACTGAGGTCAAGAGTGAGCCTGAGACATAGAACACAACCAGCCTCACCTGACCAGCTGAGGACGTGGACCTGAGGCTGGGGAATGAGAGCTGTCCTACTGCCAGGTGTAAAATAAACCTGGAGACAACCTTTCACCTGGATATTGTGATCTGGGTTAAATCTTATAGACGAGAGCTCTGGCAGGGATTTCAGAAGACCTCAGTGGTATTTGGGCAGGAGAAGGTCTGCTATACTGGCTGTCACTTTTCAGCTTTGCCTCCAAATCCTGTAGTGTCTGGGGTTGGGGGCAAGTTGCAAGCAGACGACTGAGACCTGGTAAATATCACTCATCCAAGCCCAGCAGGCCAGTGGCACATTAAAGAGCAGCCAGGATCCCACCATCATGAGGAAAATTTGGAGACCCTGTCCCAGTAAATCCCAAATTGGGGCAGAGAGAGACTAGCCCTTGTTCCCTGCACATCACATCAGCACCACAAAGGAACAGCCTCTGCCTCCCAGGGAGGTAAAGGCAGACTGCCCTGGTTGCCACCATCCACCAGGGCCAGAGAGAGGCCTTGAAGTTCATTATCCTGAGCTTTAGGGAGCTCCCTCCCAGGTCAGTCGCTCTGGCAGCTTACTCCATTGCTGAAAACCTGTGCTTTGTTCTTATGCTCAAAGGGGAAAAGAAGGAAGGAAAGACAAGTTGCCACTTCCTAAATCAAAATACCATGAGAATAGCCAGGCAAATACCAACACAGCAACCAAACCCCAGTGCTGCAAACAAGGTAATTTCCCAGCTACCCATGAAAAGCACTTGTGCTTGCTTGAGTAACTTCTGAACCACTCATGATGAAACACAGACAATTCATTAATTATTAGGGATTAATGTAGTAATGTATATTTATTGTCATTGTGATTATGGGAGTAGCCAGCAACCAGTGTCATTGGGATATCTGTTCCTGGGCATGCTGGGGGGTGGTGTGGGAGTCTATGGAGGTCAGGATGCTGCTGCCAAGGACTAGAGATCAGAGCAGTTTTGTGTAGTGTGTTCCCAAAATCCCAGGACAGGGCAGATTGTGCCTTTCATCGGGCCTCGTGGTGCTCTGCAGATCCTGTGAGCAGCAGACTGGCACCAACAGAATCTAAATTTGCACAAGAGTAATTTGAAAATCCTTCAGAGCTTGCTAAGTTCTCTTGGCTCTAACAAAACCAATGCAGGAAAAGCAGGATTAAAAAAGAAAAAAAAAAAAAAGAAAAAAGGAAAAAGAAGCCAGAGATTGATTCTTACCTCATATCATTAAAAAATAAATTGCTGTAGCGCTATAACATAAAGTAAGAATCAATCTTATTTTTTAACACCAGAAATAACCTAATGAAATACAAGATTGATTCTGAATATGGGCTTCTTGGTGGAGCCCCTGTGGGAATTGATTACAAAATTGAATGTCTCAGAGCTGATAAGATGAATTTGGAATAAATCTTACTTTTAACTACTCCCTTTTTATGCTCATAAAAAAAAGAAAGATTGATTCCAATCAAAACTTCTTCTAAAAAGTGAGACAGTTTCGATTTGTCGAGGCAGTTTTTCAACAGAACAGCACTGAACTTCAGAGCCAATCTCACCCCTAGTTATGCGTTCTCCAGGGAGGAAAAATACGAGGCACAATATTTCTGATTTACAGCTTGAAATGAGACAGTAATGATCATAATAATCAGGACAAGAAGAAGGAGAGAGCCTCAAGTGGATGGCAGCTCTCTCGACTGATGATGCCAAGGGAGGCAGTGATTTGGAAAGTGAAGGTGGAGAAGCAGCTCCCCCTCCACTGTGCTGCAGGGGAATGCTGAGGACACCTCACTCTGCAGATTCCAAGGTATAACATTGGATCTGCTTATTCTGCAAAAAAAAAGACCTGCTGGGAGTCCCTTCAGCTTCCCAGGACTGCATATTCAGCCCTACCAGCATCTCCTGTCCGGCCCACAGCAGCAGCAGCTCCTTGAAGCCTTCTCCATTCACAGGTAGGAAGTAGCTTTGAGTTTCCAGTCTCAGCTCAGTCATAGCCAGCGCAGTCCTGTCACAACACACCATGCCCTAGGAGATGCTTAAACTCCCTCTGGCCAACCTGCTAGTTCTCTGGGATGGAGGCTACCCAGTCCAGAGCACTGGGCTCACCAAGCTTTGCTTCCAGACTGTCTGTGGTCTCTCTTATACCCTTATTTCTGATTACACTTCATGATTTTGCTCCCATGGGCAGCAGCCCTGGCCTTATCAAAAAATGAGGCAAAGTGGTTGTTTAGTCTCAGGGCCCACTCTGTGCTTCCTTTAATCTCTCTACTCCCATTGCTGCTTCACAGAGGCTGTTCCAGGACTCTTGTCGCTTGGGTAGTTTCTCTTCATCTCCAAATTCTCTTTATTCATGGCCCATTCATGCATGTTCGTTCTAGTGTCAGTGTTTTATTTCAGCTTCAGTCACTCCCTTTCCCACCTGAGCACATCTGCAAGGTGCTGGTTTGCTCCCATCTCTTCCACCAAATGCTTCTACACCAGGGTGATCTCACAAGGGATTTTTTTTCCACTTTTCAGAAGAAATTCTATTCTAATACCCAACCTCCCTCTGTTCTTCAGTCGCTGAATAAAATTTTAAGACCATTTGTCTCTTTCTTCTTCTTTATCTCTTTCTTTCCTCGTAGAATCACAGACTAGTTTCAGTTGGAAAGGACCTTAAAGATCATCTCATTCCAATTCCCCTGCCATGGGCAGGGACACTTTTCACTAGACCAGGTTGCTCAAAGCCCCATTCAACCTGGCCTTGAACATTTCCAGGTATGGGACATTCACAGCTTCTCTGGGTAACCTGTTCCCTTGTCTTACCACCCTCATAGTAAAGAATTTCTCCCCAATATCTGATCTAAACCCACTCCTTGTTTTAGTCTATTTCCCCTTGTCCTGTTGAACTGTTCAACAGTTCTTGTTGATGATTTCTTCTCAAGCTCTCTTGTAGCCTCTTGATGTTCTAGAAGATGCTGTAAGATCTCCCCAGAGCCTTCCTTCTCCAGGCTAAACAACTCCCCCCTCTCAGCCTGTCTCCACAGCAGAGGTGCTCCATCCCTCTGATCAGTTTTGTGGCCTCCTCTGGACCTTCTCCAGCTGGTCCCTGTCCCTCCAGGGCCGGGCCCCACAGCAGCCCCATCCAGCAGCTCTGGATGCTCCATGTGGGTCTCAGCAGAGCAGAGCAGAGGGGTAGAATCCCCTCCCTGCCCTGCTGCCCACGGGGCTCTGGATGCAGCCCAGGACACGTTTGGACACCATTGCTATATGGTTCAATACAGCTCCTTCCTTCCAATCCTCACAAAAACGACATTTTAAAGGAACAACATCTACAGCACCATGTCCTCTGAATTATTTTTTTGCCACTAAACACATTTTTGGTGCACTGGGATCACTCACAGAAGCAGTCTGTGTCTGTTTTTCCCACAATTGCACAGCCAGGACCAGTTGGACACAGCCCTATCCTTGGAACATGTCAATCTCAGACAGCTCCCTTCCTCCTTTGCCTGGATCTCACACATTCCCAGCAAAAGGCCTCTCCCTTCTCCAGGACCTACACACCAGCCCCAGATGGGTGATGAGAGATGAGTTGTTTCTGACATGTGGGGTGCTGGGGGGACAGCGGTCCCAGCGCGGCGCTCCAGCTGGGGAGGTGCCACACAGCAGGGCCAGGGGTTCAGCCTGTGAGCAGACACACAGCCCCAGCTGTGCCGAGCTCGAGGACTCCCTCCGTGTCACACGCTGGGCACACCAGATGTGCTCCTGACGTCCTCGAGCATTGTGATGCACGGGGAAGGCGAGGGAGCAGCTTGGTGCTCACCCCACACTCAGGAGAGCCTTTGGTGTGCCAACATGGTCCGTGCTGACCGTGGAGCTGCGGCATTCATCCTCCTTTCTCCCTCCTTGTACACCTGGCTGTGATTTCAAAAGCACTGCAGGCTGAATTCATCGTGGAGGACCCTCCTGTTTCCTGCAGACTGGGAGGCAGCTCGTAGGTCTAGATGAAGAACAATTTAGTTCTCTGATCCCAGCAAAATCTGGTCTGCATTAAAAATAACAAAAAAACTCCCTCAAACTCATTGTGTTTAAATAATGTTAAAGATCTGACTGAGAGAATCGAAAGCAAATTCCAAGCCCTAATGAAGAAGGATTGTCTGACATGGTAATAATAATAAACTCTGTGCACACATGTATGTATGTATGTATGTATGTATATAAAGAAGGAGAATTTCATCTGAGGAGCTGAGAGCTCTTAATTAGTGTGATTTCATGGCTGCACCAGCAGAGTAGCTTACAGCAGGTAAGTGCCCTTGACCTGCAATTCTCAGCTTGGGGAAGGCAGAGAAGAGGGGTGGTCCAGAGGAGAAGGGGAAAAGCAAGGTTTGCCTTCCAGTCTATCCTTATCCCAGCTGCAGCCCTGAGATGGCTTCTGGGCAAGAAGTCTGTTTTTAGACCCCATTTGCAGTGGAATCAAGAGGACTTGTGGTAGCAAGTGTCTGCCAGGTCCCAGCCCAGCAGAGACATGATGGCCAAACTGGAGAGGGCTGCTTTGCAGCCATGAGACCCAGGTGAGGTATGAGGGGTAGAGGCCTTGGGGTCAGAAATGAGAGGTGTATGGGAAGCATGTCCTTTGACCTCAACAGAGGGCAGAAGACTGCGTGGCAGGAGACTGCATGGAGAGCTAATCCCACACAGGTGACCAGGGCTGAGCATCCCAGCTCCCAGCTCTTGCTGCAAGGAGCTGTCCTTGTCCCACAGGGCATCCATGAGATTGTCCTTCCATGCTGTGGGTTTGTTCAGCAGCTTTTTCACTGACTCAGGTGATAATGCTCCCAGCCCTCCCCTGGGAACTCCGTTCAGCAGTTTCTGTCACACTCCTCCACTTCATTATGCTTAACAGATCCTCCTCTGCCTTCCTGTTCATGTCCTTCAGATGCCTATATTCTGATGAGAGGGGAAGGAAGGAACAAAAAAAGCATCTTCTAGTTCCTACCCATGCATGCAGCTGCACAGTGAGAGCAGGAAGAGCAATGCTGGTGTACCACAAAGCCACAGGAGCATGGAGAGATTAGCAGGTGCCCAGTCACCATGAAGAAGGGTGTGGGATGGGTGCTGAACTGGCCAGGAATACTGGCAGATGGGAAAACATCTCCTTCTGGGGTGCTTTTGTGCAGGGCAGTTCCTGAAGGTCAGCAATGAGAAGTCAGAGCCCAGTTTGCTCCCACTGCACCTGGAGGTCTTTACAGCAGAGCCCATCCTGAGCCTGCTGGCGGATGTCTGGTGAATTTGCAACCACATCTCTAAGTCCTTCCTAATTTGTTTGAGCTGAATTCACTTTATAATTACATGAGGACACTGTCTCCAACAGGATTCTCCTGGAGAAGCTGGCAGCCCATGGCTTAGACAGGTGCGCTCTTTGGTGGGTAAAAACTAGCCTACACCAGACAGTGGTGGTGAATGGGCTTAATCCATCCTGGCCATTCCCCAGGGTTCAGTTCTGGGACCAGCCCTGTTTGATGTCCTTACTGATGATCTGGATGAGGGAACTGAGAGCACCCTCAGTCAGTTTGAGGACAATGCCAAGCTGGGTGTGAGTGTGGCTGTGGAGGGCACCAAGCTGAGTGTGAGTGTGGCTGTGGAGGGCAGGCAGGCTCTGCAGAGGGATCCATGGGCTGAGGCCAATGGTGTGCGGGGCAGCCAGGCCGAGCGCTGGGTCCTGCCCTTGGCTCACCCAACCCCTGCAGCTCCAGGCTGGGACAGAGGGGCTGGAAAGCTGCTGAGTGGGAAAGGAGCTGGAGGTGCTGGTTTTCAGTGGCTGGACATGAGCCAGGCTGTGACCAGGTGGCCCAGAAGGCCAATGGCACTGGGCTTGTGTCAGCAATGGTGTGGCCAGCAGGACCAGGGCAGTGGCTATCCCCCTGAGATGGGGGCACTGGTGAGGCCACACCTGGAATCTTGTGTTCAGCTTTGTTTCCTCATAGCAAGAAGGACAGTGAGGGGCTGGAGCATGTCCAGAGAAGGAAAGGGAGCTGGGGAAGGGTCTGGAGTACATATGATGAGGAGCAGCTGAGGGAGGTGAGGGAGAAAATGCCTGGAGAAAAAGCAGGTTCAGGGAGGACCTTATCACTCCTGACAACTCTCTGACAGGAGAGTGTAGGCAGGTGAGGATCAGTCCCCTCTGCCGTATAACAAGATCTAAGACAGGAGGAAATAGCCTTAAGTTTCACCAGGGGAGCTTTAGATCAGATAGTAGAAAAAATTCCTTCACTGAAAGGGTTATGAAGCACTGGAACAGGCTGTTCAGGGCAGTGGTGGGGTCACTGTGCCCAAAGGTATTTAAAGGACTTGTAGATGGGGCACTTGGGAATATGGACTTGATAGTCCTAGAGGTGTTTTCCAGTCTAAACAATTCCATGTTTCTGCGATCTCCCAAATGAAAATCTGGACAAACAACTAAGCAAGCAGAGAGATATGCACTTATAGTCACCTCAGTTTCTGTTCCCAAGGCCTCCATGGCCCTTTTAATCACCTGGGCTTGCTTATGCTGTGCAATTTGCATGGTAATTATATTTAACAAGAACAGCAATAAGGGAAATAGAAAGTGTAATGTTGTTATCAAGGCATAATTATTCTTGAATAATTCGGTGATTACAGTTTGCTGTGTTTGGAACTAATTGTCACCAGCCCCTTTCAGTGTGGCATACTCCCCCTCACTCCTGCAGCACTAATCCCAGGAAGCCTAAAGCCTCTGGCTTCTGGACTTTTCCAGCCATTCAGATTGTTTAGACTCCCAGGTACAATGTTCTGTGGCCCCTAGACTTGCACCTAGCTGAGCAAGCCCGTGGAAATTGGTATGATGAGCATGTCCTTCCAGCACCTTTGGTTCACCACAGGGCGTCTCCCGCACACATTGACAGCTCAGGGCAGCTCAGTGTGTCAGACACGCTTGGGCCGAGCAGCAGGGGAACCCCAGGGACAGGATGGCTCCTCCAAGGGCATCCACCCAGGAGGAATGGAGCTAGGCACTGAGGACTCCCACTCCGGCTATGGGAGAACACAACATCACCCCAGGAGCCCCCAGCTGCCAAAATTTCAGCTCACCACCCCAGGGAGGTGTGTTAAGCTTCCTGCTGTGTAAGGCCTGGATGGTTAAATTGTGAGTAGCCTGCAGAGTTCTTCTTCTCAGAGCTTGGGGTGTACACTGAGATTTCAGCCACTGGAAGGGTCTGCCTGATCCCACCATTCCCCTGCAAAAGCCACCCTGGCTGTCATCTCTGCATAGGTATTTCCCCCACATCCAGCTCCAGGGTGAGGCTTGGAGGGAGAGCAGAGCTTTAGTGCGAAGGAGAAACCTCTGTCCTTCCCTTCCATTGCAAGGAAGAGAGAAGGACACACCTGGATAAAAGCCCCCTCCTCCATAGCCCACACAGACTTCCTGTATGGTGGAGAGTTGTGCTCTTAACTTTTCCCATCCAAACCCCAAGAAATCAGAAAAATGCTGTCGTTGTCCTCCTCTGAGCTTGGGGAGATAAGGGATAAGGGTAGCCAAACCTGATGCAGAGCTGCCTTCCAGGCTACAGCCTCTCTGGCTGCCAGTTCTCCTCTCAGGAAATGAGTGTGCCAGGTCTCAGACAAGGAGCTGGGGTGGGGTGGGCATCTGCAGGGTGGGCATCTGCACACGTACGCCCAGCTCCAGGTCACACAGGCCATGAGGAGGGAGAGAAGGTGCTACACAACTGCAGCTGGATCCTCACAAGCTGAAAAAGAGCTCATCTGTCCTATGTCCACAGGCTCCCTTGTGGGTTCTGGGCACACATAGAGGACAGCCTGTTTTGGTCCTGCTCAGGTCATTAAACCCTATTGTCTTCCTGTGCTAGCTCACTGACAACAGCCCCAAGAAATCTGAGAAATGTCCTTGGAGCCAGGATTTAACGTCTGTGAATACTCAGAGATCTCATGTTCAGGTGTCTGAGTCCAGCTCATCTTCTCAGCTCTGAGCTCTTGTAGCTGCTTCAAGGAACGTTCAGAAATCCCTCAATCCCCTGAAACATAAAAAGGAGAAAAACACAACTTCTCTGTGATGTATAGCTGCTTTGCTACCCAAAAGGGCTCTGAAAACATCAGGCAAGGAATTCACTGGAGGCAATGTGCTTTGTAAATCACAGAGCACACCAATGTTTTAGGGTTTGGCAGTGGCTGAATTGGATCATTCAAGAGGCTGGTAACAAAGGCACATGTAGGATAGGGAAGCAGGAGGGGTTGCAAGGTGCTGCCTAGAAGACACAGGAGTGTGAAAAAAGAGTTTTCAGGGAAAAAGCGTGATAGCACGTCAGCTCAGGAAAGGCTGTGATCCACTGAATAGACTGAAGCTGGTGAAGCCTCAGGGTAGGAAAGCCATGCAGAAAACAGGCGGTGGAGATTGCCCTTCCTCTCCTCTTACCCACACAAATGGCAGGTCACAAACACAGTCTGCAGCCTGGCAGTGACAGGCACTCCAGAGCAGATCCAAACAAGACAGACCCCAGAGGGAGCAGATCCTGTGGCAGCCCTGAGCCCATGCTTGTGCAGGAGCACACAGCAGGGTCTGTCCGTGCACAACACTCTCTGGGACCCTTCAGACACTCCATGAGTTCCTGCAGGGTCTTGTGTATCCTGGATCCTGTTCACACAACCTGCAAGGATCAGACATGGGAGGATCACAGTGCTAGAGCCCAGGATGAGTAGATACTCCCACCTGGGCTCCATAAGTATGGCATTCACACTCAGCAGTATGTGCAAAGAGAATCTGTGCTTGGTGGATGTGGTGCTATAAGGGTTCAACACCATTGTGGTTGCATCTGGCTGCTTCAGTAGAGGGGACACAGCCTTGGGAGGGGAGGGAGGCCATGCTGGACAGGACCAGACACCCATTTCCCCAGGGACCCAGGAAAACATTTTCTTTAGTCTCTCCTTAAACTTCTGCAATCTTTTAGGTTCCACAACATTATGCAGCAACCAGTTCCACAGGTCTATCACATGTTCCTTTGTCTTGTTTTTAACACCTGCTAGCAATCTGTTCTGTCATCTGCTTCTCACACTAGCTCTTCTCCCCTTACCGTGCCTTTTACCACAGATCTCTGGCTACCTCTGTCCTAGATCTGCATGAGCAAAGTCACTCATGCACTTGTCAGAAGGGGGACTGTTCCACACTATTCATCATCCTTCATGAGTGTTTTTCCGTGCTGCAGCAACTCTCCAAGGTGAGGGATCAGCGCCGTGCGTGGTACCAAAAAGGTGAACAAAAAACAAGTTTTCATAGTAAGTGGTCCTGACTTTGGAGAAGAGCTCAGCTGCAGATCAGGGTAAGACCACAACGTCAGGTCAGAAGGGAAAGGAGCTGAGAAAGCTTCCAGGTAGTCTTCAGTTGAAAACAAGACTTAATCACATGGTGAGTCTCCTTGGAGATACAAAGGGTTGTTGAGGAGGGTTTTTGAAAGCCCTTGGCATTGCAACACCTCCGTAACCCCTTCCTTCTCCTTTGCTGTGGAACAGAAGACCTTGACAGACCTTATCTGTCAGGGATGCCGGATTATCCACCTGCACCAACCCTGCTCTTCCTCTGAGGTTTGAGTTGGACTGGGGAGATTTAGGAATGGTTCAGATATGAAGAAAAGACCTCCCCATCAATGCCCTGCTAGCTCCCTTGGTAAAGAAGAGGTGCTTCGTTAATCATATCCTTGGATTAGCATGGGTTTATGAGCTCCACAAGGAAGCATTCGGAATCATAAATTGCATTTTCACCACTTAGCCCAGGAGGATCTCTGGGGCTTGGTAGACAGATATAAAAGAAAACCTTTAGAGAGAACAAGAGGGATAACAAAGAGATTATCAGAACCAAGCCTGAAAATTAATAGACCAAATCAAAATTAATTAATGGACTAAATCCAATTAATAGACTAAATCAAATCCTCTTTGCAAATGCAGTCACCTCAATCACTGATCATCTTTTTTACACTCCCATGAAGACAGACGATTCAGCTTCTTCAGCAAAATTTAAAAAAGACCAGGCTGGAGTAGCAAAGGGGAAATTTGGAGGTTTAAGGGTCAGAGTTCCCTCTGAAGGGGGAAGGCAGCTAGGGAGCCCAGGGTGGGCCTGACACAGCTATGGGGAATAATCCTGAAGCAATTAAAAAGCTGGTATCTTCTCCCTTTAATGAAAAGTATTATGCTGAAAACACGGTGAGTATTAAGAGCAGTTGTAGTCCTGCTGTTTGGCTTGTATCTGGATTAGATTTGTGCTAAGGATGGAATATGAGTCTGGCTAAGTATTACTTTCCACAAATATTTGGCTTTTAAAAAAAGCCCAAATATGGAGTTTATCACATTCAGACCCAAATAAACTACAGTGGATGTGAAGAGCAATAAAAAGTAACAGGAGAACAAAACAAAGGGGCACCAAAGGTAGGCACTGCCAACCACAGGAGGGAAAGCACAGGGTGTGACTGGGGCTTGTGAGGATGGGAGCAATGGAGAGGACAGAGGTGGGAGCAGCCCTGTCATCTCCTGGGGGTGTCACCAGCTCATCTGAAATTACTTCCCACCTTCTCTATATCACTCCTGCCATGCAAGACCTGGGGAGACTATGGCTGTGCCTGGACCATGGGTTTTTGGGGATGGAGCAGGAGAGAAACCCTATTCTGGGAAAAAACAGTTGTCTTGGGTTGCGGTGCAAGATGTACCCAGCAGTGTGTAATCCATCACCAGCTGTTGAAACTGGCGTGGGGGGGAGTGTGAGGTTACCCTCTGTTAATGGGCCAGCTGTTAAATCCAGCTGGGGCAGTTTTCTTTATCTCTTCCACGACCCATCCTCCCTCCAGGGAGAGATCTTCTACTAATGCTATTGAGTACCACTGAAAAAGTTACATCATCCCACTGGGAAATGCTCCCTCCAGGGGGAGGAGCCAACCATTCCTACCTGCATAAAAACCTGAAACTTGAAACAACAAGTCAGCATTTTCCACTGGATTCTCAGAGGGAGACCAGGCCCATCTATCACTACTGGACCTTCAGAGGAAAACTACACCTTTCTACAGTATCATTGCTTCAACAGAACCATATCTGCCACTCCAGAGGGACTGCAGCCACCATTTAATAGGTCTTCTACCAACACCCTGACCCACAGGGTGTCAGGTTGCAGTCTGACTCTGTCAGTGGATTTGGTTTTTTTATTTTAGTTCTCCTAATAGAGAACTGTTATTTCTATTCCCATATCTTTGCCTGAAAGCCCCTTAATTTCAAAATTATGATAATTCAGGATAGGGGGTTTACATTCTCAATTCCAAGGGAGGCTCCAGACACCTGTCATTCCAACCAAAACAACAGTGCTGTCTCACAAGCAATAGAAAGAGTCCATAATCACCAGCTGGGCTGGACTTTTTTGGAATTTGGACATGCCAATCCCATACTCTAACCACAAGAGGAAAAGTGATCCAAACTGGCCTTGTAAGTGAAAATGCTGATGGAGGAAGGCTTTGAGATGCCATTTAGTCATAAGAGGCTTGGCAGAGATAGCACCAGCCTATCCTGTGTTTGCTGGGATAGAACTAATTTCCTTCTAAGTACCTGGTACAGTGCTGTGATTTGGATTTAGTATGAGAATAATGTTGATGACATACTGATGGTTTGGCTGTTCCTTATTATGGCTTACCCTAAATTAAAGACTTCAGAGCCAGCGAGCAGATGCACAAAAAGCAGGTGCACAAGGGGAAGCATGGCCAGGAGAGCTGACCCAAACTGGCCAAAGTTTTCCACACCACAGAACATCATGTCCAGTGCATAAACTGGGAACAGTTGGCTGGAAACACCAATTGCTGATGGGGAATGAGCTGGTGGGCATTGACCAGTGGGTGTGAGTAACTGTGTTGTGCACCAATTTTCTGTCTTTGGTTTATTCCTCTCTAGCCCTTTTCATAGTTATTATGATTATTTATTACTTTATTTCCATTATTAACCTTTTCTTACCTCAGCCTGTGGGTTTTACCTAAATCTCAGCATTATAATTTTCTAATTCTCCCCATCCCACCAGGGGAAGAGCAGGCCATGAGTGAGCCACAGCCAAGTACCTCAGTTGCAGGTTGCAATTAAATCACAGCACAGCCAAAACACCTCTCTCCTCTGGAAGGAGGAACTTTCACCCCTTAAATGATTGCTTAGCTACTGCAAATGTGATTGTGATTTTGAAAGTTTGCAGGCTTTTCCAGCTGCCTGGTTGAAAGGAGACTACCCTCTTTTCCATAGCAGAAGGGTCATTTTAGAATGCAAGAATCTCAAAATTGCTCTTAAAACACGTGGGAAAAATAACAGCCTCTCCTTAGCTCCCCCCACCATGTCATCCAGTGTGTGATAACAAAATTGCCCCAGTGAGTGCGAAACCACAGCTGCAGCACCCTGCACTCACTGCTTGAGCATCCAGGTTTCTGTGTCTGCATCCCTCTTTTTGATCTACATGTTTAATGGGAATGAGGCAAAAGCAAAAACTAAACAAGAACAAAACCATCCAAATAAAAAAGGCCCTCACACAACCCCAATGAAAGTCACATTTAAAGACCTAGATTTCTATTTCACATGACACTTTGAAACCCATTTGCCTAATGGTATTTATTGCCTTTCTCAAACAACAAACAGAAAAAAAAGCCCACAATGAGGAAACAGAAAGTAGTACTTCTTTTAATATAAATTGAATTAATCTGCAATTAATCATTAAAACAGGCTGTGCTCAGACAAAGATAGTTGCTCGCTCTCTCTGATTTACTCCCGACTTGCCAGCAGTGCACAAGAAAGGACGCTGGAAATGGTTTTAATTCCTCATCATCACTTGTGTCATTGGCACCAGAGGTTGTCTTCGTTTTCATAAAACAGCCCCTGAAAAACAAGGATGTGGTGTGGGGCTCCAGAGGAGCCTGTGGGGCAGGGGCAGGCTGTGCATGGTGGGGAGCAGAGCACCCGCTCAGGAAGGCAATTCTCGGACTGGTTTTGCCCTGCTAGAACACCCTGGCACGTGTTACCCTCCCCAAAACTGCAGATGTGCTTTCAACCAGCTGGTTTCCCACTGGGAACCAGAGCTCATGGAGACGTCACTGGCCCAGCTGGCACGCACAGGTCCAAGGAAGTTGGACTTTCAGGGCACACTACTAAAGTCATCCCCAGAGTCCAGCCCACCTTGCATGCACACTCTTCCCCCAGGGTGCATTCCTGCCGTGCTGCAGGTCAGTCCCAAGCCTGGTTTACCCACAGGAATTCACTCCAGCTCCTGCCCAGCTCCCTGGTAGAAACCACTGCTCCCCTTCTCCAGCAGATCCACCCATCTCCCTCAGCAGCTATTGCTGGGAGGAAATTCAGAGATTGCTCCTCAGGAGAGACCAGTGTTTCAAAACAATCCTCATTCCAGCATGGAACAAAACAAAGGCAGAGCTTTGCCTGTGAACTGGAATTTAATGATTTTGAGTCATTCAACTCAGCACAGTTGGATAAAATCAAAATGTTTTGTCCTGATTTTAATTACCCATTACTATTAAATTATTTTATATACATTACAGTGTATTATGCACAAGCATTTTGATGTTTTGACCACTTCCTCCCTTCTTCTCTCTGTGAGAATGAAGTTTCCTTACAATCCACACATTTTCACAAGCTGTTTTGCTTTCAACAGTTTGGCATTTTCAACAGAAAGAACAAAAAAAAACCAGCTGCACTTGCAAATGCTGCAGGAGGAGCTTCATTCATTCAAAACACAATTTCCATTGGATCCCTTTCCTAGGTTTTAGCTGCTATGGAGTCAAAAATCCAGCCATGCTTTGAAGCGGTTCCATGGGACTCCATATTAATTGTTTTCCTTTGACTTCAGATCAATTATAAAGCTCTGTAAAGGAATTGCACTGCTCTTCCAAGCCTCCTGTTCTGGAGGTTTGCCCGCAGATCAAGACCAGACGTGTTTTTCCCTCCCAGGTAACGCTGCAAATTCCAGGAGCCAAAGCATTCTTCCTGATTTCCAGAGCGTGAGTTTCAGAGGTGATGGGATGGGTTTGGATGGTGGAGCCCAAGGAGCTGCCCCCAGTTTATATTTCGAATCGCAGGGCAGGTTTTGTTTTGAGTCCTCACCCAGCTGACAAAATACACTATGAAACATAAGCCCCAGGTAAGCATCTGCTACCTGTGCTGATTTAAAGCAGATGGCATTGCAGGCTCTAGATTAAAAAAAAAAAAAAGAAAAAAAAAGAGAAAAGCCCATTCCTTAGGATTTATCCTAGCATTTATCTGCCTTGCAGCACCGTTCTCTTCCTTGGGGAAGATGGTCTGGTATCTTGTCCTCCCTCTCCTCCACATGGTACTGACCGCAGAGGTTAAGAGCTCTTGCAGTTCTTCGAGATGTTTTTCATCTCAACATTATTTTTAGGAGCAGAAAGGGTAAAATAAGCCTTTTGGACAAGCAATGAAAAATAAGAAAGGAAGATTATTTCTATGGGAAATTTTGTTTTGTTTCAAAATTTATGTCAGAGGGGAGCTGAATTTGAAAAAGCCTACGTTTTTTTAGTGAAACAAATAGTTATTTTTACGGAATAAGTTTTTTTTGTGAAAGTCTGTGCCCCATCTCCTTCTTTCTCATCACGAGGAAAAATAATAAAAAAAGCAAAGTAAATTCATACACTATTTTGGGAGAAGGGGAAAATGCCCACATGAAAACCCAGACACGTTTTAAGCAGCTGAGTTGTAAAAATCTCATTTTAGCCAATAAAGTCAGCGGGGCTGCTGCGAGGGCAGGCAGCAGAGGCAGTGGGAAAGGTGGATGTGTGTCCTGAGGGTTTTCCAGGCTTCAGCCGAGCAGGTTCCAGCACCAGCGACGCCCGATGTGCTGCGATGGCCGTGCCTGTTATAGGACTTATTTAGCACTTCATTCCATTTGAGCACTGCACAAATCCCTCCGGTTGTTTATGCGGCAGTGTCACTCTTCACGTGTTGCAAGAACTTCACGGGTGGCGATTAATCCGCGTTGCCGTTCTCTGGAGCTCACACGGACCAGAGCAGCTCCGCACAGGGAAACTGAGGCGCGGGATGGGTAAGGCGGCGTGCCGAGACCGCCGCCGCCGCAGACATCCCAAAAAGGTGCCCCCAGCCTCTTTGCTGCCCTGTTTTGGGGGTGATATGGCCCATCTGTGAGGCTGATGGACCTTTGGGTGGTGGGAGGGGGTTGGAGCAGGCAGGAACCGCTCCGGCGAGCAGCTCCGATTTCCGCAGCCACCACCGGGAAAGGATTAAGCTTCCAGATGGGGGGAGTCGGCGGCGGGAGCTGGCAAAACCTTCAGAAACAAAGATCCTCTTTCTATGCAAATGTCCCTTAGAAATAAAACTCAGGGGGAAAGAGCAAAAGCCGGGAGGTGACGTCAGTGGTTTCGTCTCAGATTTTTTTTTTTATTCCCCAAATTTCCCGGGAGGCGTGAGCGGGTGGCTTAGGCAGATGTTTGCTGATCAGATATGCTGATGATCGTGCCCAGGGGGAGCGAAACTTGAAGCGATACAGTTTAACCCAAATGAAATAATAACACTTTCCAATTTCTTCCCCAGCTTTGGTTTCTGAAACGGCTAAAGGAATGTAGGAGATAATGATTAGAAACATCAAGAGGGTGAGCAACAGCTTTGGAGGCTGGTTCTGAAGAAAGCTGGGTTAGGCAGAGAATTTTTCAACCCATTAAAAATTAATTGCCAGGAAACTCTCTGGTGGGGTTAATGAATAACAAGACTTTGAGATCTTCCAAACAAGGCTAGCATTTCTGAGAAACAGAGGACCGGGTGGGTGCAAGGAGGAAGCTACTCTTCTGCTTTCTGCCAGAAAGCTTCCAAAAAGGGGGCAAGATGAAAAGGACCCTGCTAGCACCGGGTGCCCCGGAATAAAAGGCTCCCTCGAGCTGATGGCCATGCAGTGATGAGTAAGAGAAGATATTTAGCCTTTGGATCTCTATTCAGCCTCCTACCCCGGGGGTGACACGGGGAAGGATGCTGCTGGCCCCTCTGGAAAGGGTGACTGTGATTTCAAGTCATAACTCAAGCAATGGCCTGCTATGATTTTTCTGGCCGTTTTTGAGAGGAAACAAGGGATGCTACAAGCTCTGCGACAAGACCTCAGACACAGAGCAGCCCTCAAATCTCCATGATGGCACTGGGAGAGACAAGACACCCTGGCACAGAGGCCTCAGAGGATCCCAACCCCACCCACGACCATGTGAAGCCACAATCCCTGTGCTGTAAGAGCCTCCAGACACCCAGTCTGCATGCAGGGACAGAGCCATGCACACACCCCTCCCCGTTCATGTGAGACTGTGCATATGTGCAGTGGGCAGGCAGGGCTACCCACAAATCCATTTCCAGGCATGCTCGAGCCAGCTGAGGGTCCTGGGTCTGTCCAGAAAACCAGCAGGGTGGGCAGCAGGCAGCAATAGGGGCAGGTGGGGTGGGGGGAGGCTATGGGGCCGGCAGGAAGGGGTGACACTTAAGCTAGTGGCAGGGGAAACGTGAGACAGGCTTGGTCTGGAAATAATGCAGCTCCTGCCAAATTTACAGCCCTTCTGGGGAGGGCTGTGAGAGCAGGGGAAGGAAAGGCAGCGGCAGGCCCAGGGGATATCGCCAGGGCCTGGCTTTTTGAAGACATGTGCTCCTGTGTTACAAGTGTCAAGGGGGCACCGAATGAGCCTCTTAAATGAGCCCAGGGAGCAGGGGCGGGAAGGGGCTGTCCCATCTCTCCGGGAAGCACTGGGGGAAATGCAGAGCCAGGGCTGCCGAGGTGGAGATGCACAGCAAGGGGCTCAACACACCGAGCCATGCAGCTCAGCAGGAGAGCTGGCAGCAGGGCAGCGGGGTCTCCATCCCTCTCTGTTCTTGGTGGCTGCCGAGTGCCACCACACTGCCCTGCTCCTCCTGAAAAATGTCTGGTGGAAGCTGTCCCTGCCAATGGCAGGGGCGTGGAAACTGGGTGATCTTTAAAGTCCCTTCCATCCCGTGATTCTATGAAGAACTGGAGCTAAAATCGCCCTTGGTGGGGGCTGAGGCTGTGGGAAGCAGGAGTAAAGCTCATGGGCTTGCTGCAGGAGGCATGACAAGCCAGCCAGGGCACCCCAGCCAGCCATCCTGCCTGCCTTGTGCTGCTGATACCTGCAAGGAGGCTGAGGGCTGCATCTCGGAGCCTGACTCCTACAGCAACCAGTTTCATGACTTGGGCTCAAGACAGAGCAGGAGGAAAAGCAGGACCAAGAGAAAAGGGATGAGCTTGTCATTCAGACACAATTACCTGCCGTAATAGCGGAGGGGAGGTGGGAAAATGATCTGCCAGGGAAATTGCTTTGGGTAAAAATGATCTGTTTCTTGCTCTTGGCTTGCAGCTAGGAAAGTCTTCATTTTAACCCCTTCCCAGGCTCCATCTTCCATGCGATACACTAGCACCCATGGTGTGGGCCATTGCAGTATCTAGCAGGAGATGACAATTCTGGTGTCTCCATGAAAAGGTTAACCCTCTCCTGACTGGCTCTTTCTGTCTCAGTGGTTTCTACTTCTTGCCAGCAGAAGTAGAGTTGGAGTCAGGGTTGGTTCTTTGAACTTGCAGCTGCAGAACCCCTGCTCAGGGAGCAGAAGAGCACCCCACAGTCACCATCCACCCGCCCCACAAAGCCCCACAAAGGGATTGCAAGCTGGGAAGCTGCACGGCTCTCCCTCCTCTCGGCGTGGCATGCAAGGCAGCCCCATCTGCTCCGAGCTGCGCCGTGCAACGCTCCCTTCTGCTGCGAGGAAACTCATTAAGCGTCAGCAGCGTGGGGCTAACGACGTGCAGATGAACACTTCCATCTCTGTCCGCCAGAAGGCTGCGAGCCTGGGAAGTCAGGACGGTGGCACACTGCCTTCCCTGATGAGTGTTGCTCGGATTAATTAGGAAATACTTGCAATGTGCTTTGGAACTGGAAAGCGCTAAGTGTTATTAATCAGTGTCATGATTTACATAGAAAAATTGCAGAAAATATGAGGGGGTGGTGAGTGGAAGAAATAAATCACCCTGTGGCTTTGATGGGGATAAGGGAGCATGGGAATAGGTCATCCTGACCCCACACCACTACTGCTGGCATTGACAGGCATAAGGGAGGGCCCAAGATTTTTGGATCACCATGGAAGTGAGCACCAAACCCATGCTACAGAGGCACCTTGGACCCACTGGACACACAGTGCTCATTGACCCATGGCCAGTGGTCCGTGTTTCCTGTGTGCTCCCTTTGCTCTGGGAACAGGTCACAAATTTCTCCATATCCTCTCTCCATCACAGCGTGGGGCTGCTCCAAGGCAGCAGCACCCAGTGCAGCCCCATCCATCCGCAGCATCCCCCTCCACAGCCAGGCCGGCCATCCAGAACAGATATTTTTCTTTTCTTCGTAGATCTCAAAACCAGTGAGTGAAAAGGGCATTAAAAGTTGCTGTGTCCCCTCCTCCAGAGAGAAATCCTCTTGCTGTGCCCACCAAACTGGGACTGAAGGAAAAGGAGACCTCTGCTCCCATCTACGGGGAACTGGGAGAAGTACGGCTGAGAGGGAAATATCCTGCTCTGCCCCCACAGACATTCGGGACCACCTGGAGGGTGTGCCATGTCCCAGCAGGACATCGACAGCCATGCGAGGCTGAGCAACAACTCCTGGTTTTGCCCAACACCACAGTGAGACACCCACAGTGCTGTGAGTGAGACTCTCAAGCCACTGGGCTTGGAGGAGACAGGAGAATGACCAAAGCAACTGGGCAGGAGTTTTGGAGAGTTGGGAGTGCAAACAGAATCAGCAAGGACACTTCAGGAACAGAGCAGGAGAGCAGAGCAGAAGAAGACTGCTCACCTGGCCTCTATATCTAGCCACAAATAGGAAAAGGTTTCCCTTTAGAGCAGCCTGCAGGGCTAAAAAGGATCCTGCTGATCTTATAAAACCACGTGCCAGGCCACAGCCACATGTATGAGCTGTACAAACACCCAAAGCTCTGCTCTAAACACAACCTTATACAAGCACAGATCTCTGCATCAGCCACTTTTCACACTCCTCTGTGGAGAAACAAAGTCAAAACTCTACACAAATAAATCCTATCCTGTTTTTCTGCCTAGGACGTGTCTGGAAGTGGGTTGCAGACTCCTCAGATGTGGATAGCAAGCCACAGTTATTTAACATGCTGTTAAAATCTGTGGTTTTTCTAAAAACAGTCACTAAGAGGCTGGTTGCTAGCAGCCTGGGCTGACAGGGTGGCAGCTCAGGGCGGCTTGATGGGTCCTGCTCCATGCCTGGCATTTGGAAATAGCCAATTCATCTCTGCACTAATTTGTGTGCACAAGATTGTGACTGGCTTCCCCCAAATGTCTGTTCAGGTAAAACTCAATGACTGGATATTTGCAGAAAGCAAACATGGGAGAGGGCATAGCCCAAACCCAGTAAATTTATTCCCCTAGGCAAGCAAATATTAAGGGGAGTTTTTTTCACCTGTATTTGCTCATTTCTATTTCAATGATTTAGGGCACATGGGAGGTCAAATTAGCTCCTCAGAAGAGCTGCTTCCAGCTTAAAAAGCCCAGGTTATCTCTCCTCTCCTCTCCTCTCCTCTCCTCTCCTCTCCTCTCC
>VZTB01018204.1:0-11148 GCA_013397245.1 Thryothorus ludovicianus
AATCACCATGAACTTAAAGCAGAAGCACACCATGCTAACAGATTTTTTGTTTTGCTCACATATGGGGTGACAAACAGCAGAAATATTTCTTATGTTATCAGATTGTATCAAGCCATGTCCATTTTTGTTTCTTCCCCTGTAGTGTTCACTTGCATGCCATAAAAAATGTTTAGAGACTTTAGCTATTCAATGTGGGCACAAAAAACTTCATGGAAGGCTTCACTTATTTGGAGTGGAATTTGCCCAAGCTGCTAAAAATGTTCCTGATGGCATTCCTTTCATCATCAAAAAGTGCACGTCAGAAATTGAAAGCAGAGCATTGAATGTCAAGGTATGCTCAAGTTTGTTCACACTTAAGTTTGACACAATCTTTTTAAAAAATTCTCTTAAGATTTTAATGCTGTCAGTATCATCTGTGTTTTACAACTTCCATTCAAATTGAAATAGAGTTGTGCTGGTCTTTTAATTTTAGGGCATCTATCGGGTGAATGGAGCCAAATCAAGAGTTGAAAAGCTTTGTCAAGCTTTTGAAAACGGAAAGGATTTGGTTGAGCTCTCAGAACTCTATGCACATGATATCAGCAACGTTCTCAAGCTCTATCTCCGCCAGGTATGGAATTGAGAGGTCAGAGGGAAAACCAAAGTGCTGTAGTTTATTTCTTTTTTTACAGTACAAAACAACCACCCCTTTTCAGCAGTCCTGCAGCAGCAGATTAAACAAGTGCCTTGTATAACTGCAGTGACTTCTTTATTTACAGCCTGTGACAAGGGCTGGGAAAACTGCTGGGATTACAATATGTATTCCACATGGATATTATGGCTTTTTTTAGCACCATATGCATAACAAGCTTTTGTTTGTCTATTTATAGTGGAGTTTAATTGCTAAAACCTTTCTGATTAGTGAATTTGCCTGTCTTATGTGGAGTTTCAAAGATTCCCATGTTCTTGCCTCTACATGCAGACAGATGCTGATATATCGCTGTAAATACCTGCTAACAAAAATTTCATTAAACACTCATAGTGGTCGTGATGCGTTCATTATGGAGGAAATTATCCATCTTTTTCTTCTAAAACAGAGCTTTAAAGCTTTATGATTGAATTTTCTAAAATAGTTTCAATATGTATGTGAAAAAATGAAGCTGGGATGTTGCCTGGTGAAATTACTGAGTCACTCTGAAAACTTGTTAACCCTGAAAGCAATAATCCTTAGCTGCATGGTCCTGTCCTCTTCCTCATGTTGACTGTCAGAGATGAGCATTCCAATCCTATGATCATCACAATTAAGTAATTTTGAAAAAAAAAAATTTTCTTGAAATCTTCTTATTTCAGTAAATTATGATAAATGCTTGGTCCTCAAGCTATTGTAGGAAAGGGTTAGCNCATGATGCATTCATTATTGAGGGAATTATCTATCCTTTTCTTCTAAAATAGAGCTTTAAAGCTTCTTGATTGAATTTTATAAAACAGTTTCAATATGTATGTGAAAAAATGAAGCTGGGATGTTGCCTGGTGAAAGGAATAATCCTTAGCTGCATGATCCTGTCTTCTTTCTTCCTCATGCTGACTGTCAGAGATGAGCATTCCAATCATATTATAATTACCATTAAGTAATTTTGAAAAAAAATGTGTTTTTTTCTTGAAATCTTATTTCAATAAATTGTGATAAATGCTCAGTTCTCAAGCTATTGTAGGAAAGAGTTAGCAAATGATTTCTCGAAAAATATGTAGGAAGTTTTTTGTTAACTAGGATTTGGTTTCAAAAAACTGGGGATTGATCTAATGAATGAGGATTAAACAAAGTCATCATCTAAGAAAAGATACTANTGTCAGAGATGAGCATTCCAATCATATTATAATTACCATTAAGTAATTTTGAAAAAAAATGTGTTTTTTTCTTGAAATCTTATTTCAATAAATTGTGATAAATGCTCAGTTCTCAAGCTATTGTAGGAAAGAGTTAGCAAATGATTTCTGGAAAAATATGTAGGAAGTTTTTTGTTAACTAGGATTTGGTTTCAAAAAACTGGGGATTGATCTAATGAATGAGGATTAAACAAAGTCATCATCTAAGAAAAGATACTAGACCAGAAAAAAATGAAGAAAATCAGGAAGAAAACAGTTAAAATTTAGGTTTGAGTATGTTTCTGAAGTGTTGAAATTTCTTCAGCTTCCAGAGCCCTTGATTTTGTTTCGGCTTTACAATGAGTTCATTGGGCTTGCAAAAGAAAGTCAGAACGCTAATGAGGAATTGGATGCTAAACAAGCTAGCCCCAAAGCAAAGACAGGACAGTTCTGTATTGAACTGAACAGGATCATCATTAAAATTAAAGACCTTCTGAAACAACTGCCTGTACCAAACTATAACACTCTTCAGTACCTTATTGGACACCTTCACAGGTAAGAAAATACTTTAAATGCAAACTGATGTTGAAAACTCAACTGCTACATGCTGAATGCTAGGAATCTCTTGTACCATTTTGATGATTGTTTAGGAAAAAATCTCATATACCTTTGAAGACACTGTTCTGTTGCTGGAGTTTTTTCCATGTAATGAATTCCCAAGTGAGAGAAGAATACGGAAGGGAAATAATGCAGGGAAAGCATTGGCCTCCATTATTTTTGATTATCTGCTATCACTAGGTTCAGGAGTAATTAATGTCACATGCAGGGATCTAAATATGATTTAAGTTGTGATGTAACAAAGCTAGAGCAGGGATTTGGTGGCTATTAACAGAAAATTGAAACTTGTATCATGTCTCTTAATAACCATTCCTCAGTCACTTTTCACTTCCTGTCCTCCAAATGGTGATTTGTATGATGATGTACTAAACTGATGATTACCTATAAAAATGGGCAATATTGGGCTATAGCTATGTTATTACTTAGAATGAGATACTATCTTTTCCCCAGCCCCAGAAATGCCAAATAGCCACAAATAACTTCTACAAATGGGACATAAAACACCCTGTGTGGGAAGTTCAAACCACTGTTAAATGTGGTCTGCATTGAAGATTCTGCCTCCCTACCAAACCCACTTTCAGTTTTTTATTGTCTCTTATCCTCTTTAGAGATAAGATAGTATTTTAATATCAAAAGTATTTCTGAAGTAATAAAACCCTCTAACACTTGGTTGTTTCTTTTGGTTTGTTCTTTTTTTTTTCCTCTTTGTGCAGAGTTACAGAACAGTGTGATGAAAATAAAATGTCAGCCAGCAACCTTGGCATAATATTTGGCCCAACTCTGATCAGACCACGTCAAAGTGATGCTACAGTTTCTTTGTCCTCACTTGTGGACTACCCTTACCAGGCCCGGGTAGTGGAGCTGCTCATAACATACTATGAAAAGATATTTGATGTCTCCTTGAAACCACTTCTGAGTGCTTCTCATTCTGAAGAAACAGCTGTTACAGTCAGAGTTGCTTTATCAGCAGAGGAGAGGGAGCCACAGCAGCAGAGGAAATCGTTTTTTGCTGTGAAGGAAGTGAGTGTCTCTTTTGCTAACAGTGTTACCTGTGCCATAATAACTTCTGTGTTAAGTACTGAAGCATTCCAGAGCACATTTCTGATAAATCTTTGTGGGGTTTTTTGATAAGGAGTGCCTTTTCTGTTGAGTTCTCATTTACTTCTGCTCTGACTTTTGTTAGCAGGGTATTCAAATAGTTCCAAGTGAAAGAGCTTCAGAAACAACTGCACTCTTTTTGGAATTGAAGAATAGCAAGAATACAAAAGAAGCAGCAGATACATCTGTAACTGGTTAGTATGCTGTTAACTCTGGATGTAGGTGAATAAGGAGCCCTACATACGTTGGATTATAGTGCATGAAGCTCTGCAGTATAGACAGAAGCAAGTGATAGAACCTTTTCATCACTGTTTGATATACTGTTTATTTTTGTAAGAAGAACAGAGAATTAAATCTTTCTAAAGACTTTTAAGAAATCTGTGTTTATGGAATCAGCTTAAAGTATTTGGTAAGAGAATGTAACAGTGGTTTGGTTTCTCCCTTTTTTTAAAGAAAGCAAACAAAGCCGTAATTATGCTGTGACTGTTGATTTCTTAAATCTACTACAATGCCGTAAACTAATACCCAGCAATTTATGTATTTTGACCACTGTTCTCCCAAAATGTGTATCATTGCCATGCACTGGAACTAAACCAGAAGGCTCTGGAAAGAGTAATTGTCTGACAGAATCATCAGACCATTTTGGATATCAGTATTTTTGCTTAAAAAAACCCAGGTTTGCTAGCCTAATTCTGGCTCTGAATTTTTTTCTGTTAGTATCTGCCTATGCTACTACAGGGGTTTGGTTTAATGTAGGAATGATTTCACATACTTTATTTAGGAGTAACTGTACATATTCCCTTTTAATTGTTTTGATTTTCATCTGATGTTACCAGTTCTGTCATGTCCTGTACATCAACAGTGCGACATCCTGAAGTATTCTAAAACTGAAAATATTCAGGGATGGCAAAGCACTGGCCAAAAAGTGAAGTGTTTCTGTCTGTTTTCTCTTTGGTTACAGCTGTACAGTATGTGTTTTACTGCTAATAAAATGCTTACATTTGGTTAGAGTAGACCATTGCTAGTGTGCATACAAGCTATCCCTAAAATATGTTATCCTATTAAAGTACTAGGTAGCAAGGGGTCATTGGAGTCTTACTGATTTCTCTCGGTGAAAAGACCCAGTCATGTCTATTTGTGTGTTTCTAGGGGATGCTGTGAGTCCAGCTTCAGAGAAGGACAATGATCCATTCATTTCTCTAGGTGAAGACTCCTGTAAAATGAACTTTCTTCCTGTAAAACCCACCCGCCAGATTGCCAAAGTTCCATTGCGGGCTCCAAGGACAAAACCAGCGTCTCGCCCTGTCAGCCTGCCTGTGGACCGAATACTTCCTCCATGTGTTTTGAATGAAAGAAATTCACAAAATGCAGGAACAGTAGCTTCAGACAGGCTGGGCAGAAGCCCTACTATTGAAGAAGTCTCTGAGGTGAAGGCACTGCCTGCTGTTGATACCTGCTGCAAACTTCCTTGTTACGACACCCAGATGCTGCGAAAAACTTGGGACAAGCAGTACAAACAGTATGAGATCACAGCAAGGACAGCAATGATCATGACTAATGTGCCCCAGGAGATCCGAGCACTCGAGAGTGCAACTGCAGGAGCTTTATCATCATCATGCAGCCTTGGTAACAATTCAGCTAATGCCATTCTTCCTAATAAGCCATATTCTGTTGTCGGGTTGGGAAGGACAGCAGCAGAAGAGAATGGTCCTGATGTTAATCCTCTTGCTGCCTTTAGGGCACCAAGAACATTGCAACCACCCCCAGGAACATTTTATAAACCACCCTCTAACAAATCAAAAGAAAATGGAGATGGTTCTTCTGCTAAAGCTTGTGCACCAACCAGTGCTAGCTCTGTGCTGCCCCAGGATAATACTATGAAACTGGCTAGGAGCTCAGCACTTCCATCAGGTGATGCTGAACAAAACACAAACGAACAGAAATCTAGCTCAGAGGATATTCACCGCACAGATCTGAAGCCTGCTTACCACAGACTAAGACCAAAAAGAATCCAAGAACTGGAACACAGGGAAGCTCATTTTGTATAGGGTGCAAATTCCTCTTGGACTATATACAATTTGTTGATGTTGCCAGTGGAGGCTTCCCTTTGCCCCTTTATCCTTTGCCTTCCCTTGAGAATCCCACTTTTGTGCCATATTAGAGTTATTTTTATATATGCAGCATTTTAAAAATGGGGGGAGGCCTGGGGAACTGTGAATTAAATAAGTCAAACTTTTTGTAGTTCAGTAGCTTTCAATAAAAATGTGATACATTCCCAGTCTAGACACAGTAAATGGGTTCCTTGAATAAGACACTGAGCTTCATTTCATTGTGTGGAATGGAGTGCTTATTCATAGAGAAACAGCTATTTTTCTTAATAGACGTTATAATAAAAATGGAAAGTTTAATGTTAACTGTCTAAGCATAAACCAAAGCTTGTGCTTTGCCCTGTAAAAGCATTTGTTCATTTTTCTAATCTGTGCAATTAAAGCTTTGTGCTTGAACAGGCTTACATACTGGCCAGCATGGCCATAATTATGTATCATATGTGTATATTTTAGGCAGGCATGGTTATCTTTTGCCAGTTTTCTATATTGTCACTTTAATTATTTTTTTTTGTACAGCAAGGATGCACTTACTGAGCTTTACTCTTCAGAAGCAGCAATCAGTTCACATCTGGTTTCTTGTATAGCTTAGTGAGTGGGGCAAATGTGCACAGCCTATTTCACTTGGGTGCCCTTCTGGACACTCAGTTGCTGTGGTGCTGTCTTTCCCAGGTGAATGAAAAGGCAAGTGATTTGCTTGCTATAGGTCAATTTTACCACTTAACCTAGTGTAACTGAAATGAAAAGCTTTGTTTCCAAGTTTCTGTGAAACAGCTAAAAATAACCAAAAATCAGCATTAGTAGGTGCATCTAATTGTTTTTACTTTGTATTAAATGGTTTTTATGTGTACACTGTGTTATATTTGCTTTAAAATATATTAATGTGTTAATATTTCAGTGACTCTATGGCTTCTATATTTGGATTTCTTCTAACTTATTAAAATACAGATGTTTGGCCTTTGCAATAGTGTAGTACTCTCCTGCATCTGTCTTCCGTGGTTAGGGAGTGGCATGCTTTTCTTTATGGGATTACAATTAGCATGACCCTTCCTTGCATACTATAGAGTACAGTTGTTTTAGCATGGTACTTTCAACTCATGTAAGCAACAAGATGACTCTCAAAGGACAGCAAAGACAAAGAATCACTTTTCTGTTTTTGCAATAGGAAATATTCTGGACTCGAATACACCATTACCTTTGCCAGTCTTCCCAAACACCACAGATAAAATCCTACACTCTGGTGGACATAATCTGATTTTTATTTCCAGAACTCACAATGCTGGACTTTGACTCCTTGTTGCATTTCCACAGAAGCACGACTTGCATTCTTGGCAAAGGCCATCCTATCACATGGTTCTGGCCATGCTTGGGGTCATTTCTTTGGGGAGCTGCCTCTTAGTACAGAAAAGCTGAAAGTCCCAGTTGCTGCTGTCTGCCCAGAGTGGTGTTGGGAATTGCAGAACAAAATTTGTGGAAAAGCTTCTTGACATAGGATTGGAATTTGTTCTACTTTGACAATGGAAGAATGGACTATATATACCGCACACAACTGGTTAATGAATCATCAAAGACAGTGTAGCATAACTTCATAGCACAGTTGTGAAAGGATCAATATTGATTAGGATCACAAGATAGCAAAATCATTTGTGAATTATCATTAAATTTGTCTCACTATATTTGCTTTAGCATGTCTATATGGTAAATATGAATATGAATGTGGTAGTGGTTTAAGAAATTAATTAAACTTCTTGATTTAATAATTTCTTAATTCAATAAAGCTGTTCAGCTAGTTTGATATGGACCATCTCTGGGTCTCCAGTACTCCCCAGAGTAGAGAATAACAGTAGTGAATAGTGACTTGTGAGAAACAGATAAACACTCTTGATCAAGTCATAATACCAGTTATTACTGGCTCTTGCCATACTCCTTTTGATGTAATATCTGCTTCCATATTTTGCTAGTCCAGAAGGTTTCTGCTCTTTTTAAGGTGTTTCCACAGGTGCCAGTGGACTGGGCTGGGAGTGGGGAGAGCAGGGCCCAGTGCCTGTGGGTGGGGATCTGTAGGTGTTTTACAGACCCATGTTATTTCAGGAAAACATCCATTTCAAAATATGATTTACGTGTTCCAGCTTTATCATGCCTTCAGCTGTTTTTATGCAATACAAGTGAAGTAGCAAAGGCCCAACTTTGGAAATGGAAGCCTTTGGCGCCTGTGTAAGAGTATGGCCCTGCTGCCCGGCGTGGCGGCAGCGCAGGAGCGGCGGCGCGGAGGGCCAGGGGTTCTCCCGGAGCCTTCCCGCCAGCCCGGGGCAGCGCGGCCTGAGGGGGAGGCTGGGAGGCGGCGGCCTCGGGGCCACTCTGACTTCTTAATTTGTCACTTCTCGTAGACATTTGCACGGTGGCGTCACGGCCATGTTGTGTTCGGGCCTGTGCGCTGAGGGCCCACCCGCCCTATGAGGGAGCGGGAGTCCGGCGGCCGCGGCAGTGGAGCCTTATGCCTAGTGGGAAAAACTTGGTTTCCTTTGGAACTGGAAATGTTTGGGCTGGCCCTTTTTTCCTTTGGTTCAGATGCAGATTTTCCTCGATCTTGCTTTGAAATAGCTTCACTCCAATGGAACTGCAGCAATCCTACCCACCTGCCCCAGGTGACAGGCTGTGGGTCACGAAAAGTGCCAGAACCCTGCAGCTTGAACTCTGGGGAAGAAACCTTTTGCTGTCAGATTTGTTTGGTAATTGCATTTTCTGAAGTCATAATGCACTGCCTCATCCCTCTTAAAGCTTTGGCAGAGTACCGACTTCTCTAAATTCCTGACCTAATTAGTCGTGACAGCTGTTTATTTAGTAGGGCCCCTAATGCCCCTTCTGAAACCATCTTCTCAAATACAGGGCTTGTTCAGATCTGAAGAAATACAGAAATATCAACGTCCTAGTACAGGCTTGACTGTTCTTGTGCAGGTTATATTGGATATTTGGGAGGATTTTTATTCATGAGTCCTTAAACTTGCAGATTGAGCTGTTCTGTATCAAGCAGAGGATTGAAACAATCTCCTTATGACTGAGCAGTGTTATTCTGTGAGTGCTAACTGTATCTAAGATATGTGTTTCTTTGCTGCCAAGCTGAACATTCCTTCAAAAACCTTTCTCTTTCAGCAGTGCTCGCACATGAGGTAAGCTTTTGCGGTAATTTTTCAAGGTTTTGGTTGCTTCTGTGTAAGAAGTCTGTGTTTTGCTTGCAAATCCATGAACTCTTTAGCTTCCGTGTAGTTGAGGCCTAATGGAGCTAATCTGAAAGCTGACACGAAACGCTCCGCAGAGGCAGCACACGGATGGTAACGTTGGTAACTTAGCTCCGAGTGTGTTTGTGCTTTTTGAGTGACTTCACTGCATACCGCTGTCACCATACAGAGTGATCTCAGAGCACATAGACTTAATTCTGTTTGGGTGAAACTAAACTGGAACATGTGCTTCAGCACCATAGCTGATGCGCTGCAGCTGCTAATGCACCTCCAGCCCCTGCCTGGAGCTCATCTGGAGTAACCCTTAGGCAAATAATGCATGGGTCCTGGGTCCTCAGCACCCACTGTTTCACTAGAGCTGCTCTTGTACACATAATATGTTGGGAAAATAGAACAAACCCAAATGTTTCAACTTTCCATTAGTAAAAGGTGGTGGGGAGGGGGGACAGGAAATGTCTGATGTTTACAAACGGTGTTATTTAGAATATTAATGGAAATAAGTCTTACAGGAGGATTCTTTGTAGACAAGCCTTTCTGAATAAAATGTTCTATCTGCATGCCTATTTATATTCATAGAGAGAGGGTAATTCTTTTTCTAATTTAGAAATCCAAGGGACCCTTGGCAAGTTTCTCTCACAGGTAGAAGAAAAAGCTATCCTAAATCTTCCAAAATGTTAAATGATTGAGGAAGGTGAATGCCAGGAAAATCCTCGATCCTCAGGCCTTATGCAGCTGTATGATAGAACAGTGTCTATATGAAATAAGCTGAATTACATCAGAAGTAGAAAACACGCTCTGTGTGTTTCCACTGCTTTGTGCTTGTTTATCCACAGACTGAGGGGATCAGCCCACTGCTGGGTTTGCATAAGAATGGAATCTGTTTAAGATTCTACATTTCTTTATGTTTGACATGGAAGAGTCTGATTGTGATTGTCTGATTTGTGGAAATACACCTTTCAAACAGCATTGGAGGCCTTTTCTTAGCCTCTCTGATTTTTTTTATCTTTTGATCCTGCTTTGACAGAACTTTCCATTCTTGTCTTTCAGGTTACTGCTTACATAGGAAGGAAACACCTAAAAAGTTTCAGCTGGGATATTCCCCAGTAGTTTGAGATAGTTTGAGTAGTTTGGGAGCAAAACTTTAACTCAGAAAGCTCCAACCTATGTTTGTGTAGTTTTCTTTCCACACATATCTCTTTACTGATAAAGGGTACATTTATACACACCCACTCCTACCGTTAGTCTAGGCAAAATTGTTTTAGCATTAATTGTGTTAGCTTTCTAGAGAGCCTGTGTCGAGGGACATGCTCTTCTACGTGTCTAAGAATGTCTCACAGGTCAGGAAATGGTTTGGGTGCTGGAAAGCATTATTGAGCTTTAGAAGTGCTGGACCATGAGCACCTAAGTGTGCATGTTTTCACAGCTATCTTTTCAGATAATTTCTAAATTCTCCTATTTTACAGAAATATTTGCTTGTGGTACTGGAGAGATTACTGGGGATGTTTCTATAATTTGCTGGACAAATAGCATTTAATCAGACTTGATTTTTTAGTCAAAAGTCAGGAATAAGCCCGGAAATAAGAAAACAAAATTCTGATATTTAAAATGTGTGACCCCATGTATTTCATGTAGGTGCTCATGAGGCACATCACAGGGAACTTTTATATTATATCTACTGTAGGCATAATGCATGAACTGTCACCAAACATCTATTTCCACTTATTGCTTTCTTTATGTTCTGGTACATAAGTAGAATGTCTCATGTTTTGTTGTTGCTGGCAACAAACTCCAGATCTTTAGGAAATAGCTAAGTCATAGTGATGACTGTGGGTAGAGCTACAGTGAAATTGTGCAGTGTGCTCCAGAAGCTGAACTGTATTTTATCCTCCCATGTAAAGCCCTGCATAAGCTTTCTCTGTTTACTTCTGGAGATCCCTTTGTAAAGCTAAAAAGCAGAAATGGGTCACAGGAGCAGCGGATGTGGTAGACCATAGAAAGCAAAATATCCCCTACCATCATCCAATTGTGATGTTAAAAATCTAATTAGGAGAGATTAGTTTAATCTGTTAGAGCTGTCTCTGCAAACATCGACAGCAAAAAGAGATCCATTTTCTTAAAATAACTTGCCTTAGGATTTTAGAGGTAAAATGTTTGTTTGCTGGATAAAACAATTAGATTATCTGTTTGCCTCACACTTTGTAGGGCTTAAACACTGTGCAGCTGAGAAGCAGTAGCAGTGCTGGTTTCTC
>VZTB01018205.1:9407-34684 GCA_013397245.1 Thryothorus ludovicianus
CCTCCCCGCCGCCCCATGCGCGGCCCGCGCTGAGCCCCGCCCGCCCTTCCCCGCCGGGCCGGCGCTCGCCCTCTCGCCCTCCCTTGGATGCCGCCGAGATGGGCAAGGTGCTGTCCAAGATCTTCGGGAACAAGGAGATGCGGATCCTGATGCTGGGGCTGGACGCGGCCGGCAAGACCACGATCCTGTACAAGCTGAAGCTGGGCCAGTCGGTGACCACGATCCCCACCGTGGGCTTCAACGTGGAGACCGTCACCTACAAGAACGTCAAGTTCAACGTGTGGGACGTGGGCGGCCAGGACAAGATCCGGCCGCTGTGGCGGCACTACTACACGGGCACGCAGGGGCTCATCTTCGTGGTGGACTGCGCCGACCGCGACCGCATCGACGAGGCGCGGCAGGAGCTGCACCGCATCATCAACGACCGGGAGATGCGGGACGCCATCATCCTCATCTTCGCCAACAAGCAGGACCTGCCCGACGCCATGAAACCCCACGAGATCCAGGAGAAACTGGGCCTGACCCGGATCAGGGATAGGAATTGGTATGTGCAGCCCTCCTGTGCCACGACGGGGGATGGACTCTACGAAGGGCTGACGTGGTTAACGTCCAATTATAAATCCTAATGGGAGAGGAACTATTTAGTCTACAAAGAATTAAAGAAACAAAACAACAACAAAAAAAAATTAAACAGAAAAAAAAGAAACAAAAAAAAATAAATAAATAACCCACGTGGCTTTCCAGAAGAATGATTCTCTACTGAAAAGTGAAAACAAAACCGCATCCATAGGATTATGATCACCTTTCTCCAGTTGCCACCCTTTCCTCCTGCACCCTTGGCTGGATTCCTGTTCTAACTCCTCCTGCTTGGCGTTAGGATGCTCTAACCTCCGAATGTGACACGAACACAGGCACTAGATGCTATGGCAGACTTCCAGCAAACAGGGGAAGGACACATTATAGACTTGCTAAGTAACTTTTTTTGGTTTTTTTTTTTTCCTTTTTCCTCTCGATAGCCCTTTGCTGGTTTGATTATTTTGGGGGATGTTGGGGGAGGGGGTCCATTTTCAGTGTATGCTTTCTGGGTCTACTTTTTTGATTATATATTTTTTTTTTCTCTCTCTTCTCTCACTTTGCTGTAGATTGCTACTTTTTTGCATTCCTGCAGGATATGTTGCTAGGTCGACTTCATCTAGTAAACTGAAAATTGTTGCTTAAAATCAAACCGCAGTCTGTCTTTTTATATTGAGGACTTTTTTTTTTTTTTTAATTAAAAAAAAAAAAAAAGTTCTGTTAATCTGTAACTAAGCAGTGACTCAGTCTGGCTCCACGGCTCAGGCTAACGAGGGGAATTCTTGCCCGCAGTGGCAGAGAGTGGGAATTCCGCTGTAACGTGTTCAAAGTGCGTGTCGGGCGCCGGGAAATGTAAGAACTGCTTTGGAATGTCAGCTGGGAAGTTCTGACCCATACATCATGCATGAGGAGGGATGCGAAACCAGCTCCCCACACCACAGAGCAAACGAGGCAGGAACGGTGCTGTAGTTCCGGGGTAGGCACCGGGCAGGGGTTTTTTTTTGTGTTAAATGAGGTTTAGTTGCAGTTTTTTACTCCTTGGTGTCCGTGCCCGGGCCGGGGCCCTTTCCAGCAGAGGCAGCACTAAAATGTTGCAATGAGTTTGACTTTAAATCAGATGTTTTGGCAAAAGTCCAGCTCTGACTTGCCTCTCGCTTCCATCTCAAGGCAGCTGGAGACACCCAAACCTTGAAAGCATTCCTGATTCTTTCCAACAGAAAGAAGGAAATTGTTGTTGTTGTTATTTTTATTGTTCTTTTTCCACGCTGGAGCCTTGCAGAGGGGCGAGTTCCGTGCCGAGCTCTGCTCCAGCCCGGCCTTCTGACATCAGGAATGGCCATTTTGAGGAAATCACTCCTTGCTTTAGTTTTTCCAAGCCTGGACTGAGCTCCTGCGAGCAGCTGGAGCCTCCCTGTGTCCCGGTTGTTGCTGGAGTCCTGTTGGAGGGGGAACTTTGTTGAGATGTCTGAGGCCCATTGAGAAACTGCTAATGAGAGCGGGGAGGGCAGAGAGAGAGAATCGACGCTGAATGTAAACTTCCATAATTAGTTCTTAAAGGGCAAAGCAGCTCGTTAGCCATGTCACAGCCTGTAGCTGGGACTGGCCAATCAAAAACCCCACCCAGAGCGAGTATTTGCATAAAAACTCAATCAAGTATTAATTAACGCTGGGTGCACAAACTGTTAAAGCAGCTGGTTCTTATTCAGCCTTAAGGATTAACTTCAGATTTCCTCAAGGAGTTAAAACTCCGTTGGGGAATTCTAGGAATGTATGCTACAAAACCAGAAGAAAATGGCTTTTCATTTTCATTTTCCTTTTTTTTTTTTCTTTTTTTTTTTGTCCTTAATTGTTTTCTCTTTTCAAGAACATAAGTTTTACATGGAACTGGGGGCATTACACTACATTGCTGCAGTGGTGACTCTGCATGCTGAGTACCTTGTACATGGAGCTCTTACCAAAGATGTATGGGAAGATAAAAATCCTGAATTCACTTTCTGAGATCCAATGCTTTGGAGCACTTCAAAGTCCTTGTAGAGTATGGTTCCATAAAAAAGACTTTTTCTGGATGTGGGTTGCAAATGGGACTGGATGGGTTCTTGGTGCTAGAAGATAGAGCATTGATGGACTTTGTGAATTAGAGAGTCTGCAGAAGCTTAATGTAGAAATAACTCTTCCATCTCAGCCCTAAAGAAGAGGAAGTGAGATTAGTTTATTTTAATCCAAGGCTTTTTGCCATTGGAATATCATTGCTCTATTTTCTAGCTTTTCTTTTTCTTTTCCTGTTGCTGTAACTTGATGAACAGTGTGGTGGTATAAAAACTTCAAATTACAACGATATGGTTACTGTTTTCTTCTGGAGCATCAATAAAATAGCCAAGCACAAAGTAAATGCCTAAACTGGAAAACTTGAAGCTCTATTAATGGTTCTTGAACTTTCTTAACCCTGTTCTCAGTCAACATGAAAACTTCAATACCTTCATTTTTTGTCTGAGTTGGTTTCCTGTGTTTCCAAGCGCTGGGGCAGCCTTTGCATTAAGTTGACTTCACAACTTTGTATCCCCTTAGAAGTGGCTTTGTAATTCTGTTTTGTAGGTGAAAGAAAATTGCTTTTTGCTTCTGGAATTTTTGGTTTTTTTAATTTTATATTTTTTAGGGTGGGGGAGTGGGGAGGAAGAGATGGGGGGAGAAAAAGTTACTGGAAGAGCCGCCAGAAACAAACGGCTGCGGCCGCCCAAGAAAACCCCACAGGTTTCACATCCAGCACGTCCTTTGTAGGCTGCAGCTGCACCTCAGCACGGGGTGGAGGCTGTGTCAGTGGGATAAAGTGGGAATTCTGTACGAAACAAACCAGTCTGGAGTTCCAAGTGCATCGATTTGTGTTCGTGTGAGTTTATGGAGTAAGTTTTGAATGGCGTTCAATCGTGTCCGACCAAGTGACTGAGTTTGTGGCCTGTGATCTCCCTGACTGAAGTACCCAGGAATTTTGTGTTCTCGATATGGCTGTAGTGTTGGTAAAGAACTAATAAGCAGAAAATAAAGCAATTATACAGCGGAGCTCTCCTGGTATGTTACTTACATTGAATTATGAGAGGAGCAGAAAGGGGCAATCTGGTGCCAGAGTCGGGCGTTGTGCTGGCATAAAGAGGGCTCTGTTCTGGATCTCTCCCAGATTGGAAGCCTGGCTGAAATTCCTTAGAGAATTAGATGAGAGACTGGAAGTGGAAAAGGAAGATGCTGCTTTAATATTCCCACTTGAGCAAACTTTATTGTCAGGGTTCTCCAGCCTCGGTGCCAGCTCCACGTAACTCGGGAAGGTGAGGGCACGGAGGGACTGTCCCAGGGAGGAAATTCCCGGGAAAAGGCAGCCACGAGGCCGGGCTGGAACAAGCAGGGATGGAAAAAGGGGCCGATGAGTGACTGGGGTGCTTGTGGAGTGACAGATGTGACGCTGGGACTCCCTGGTGCCTGAGCAGGACGCGAGTGAGCCGATGAAAGGACTCGGGCAGGTGCTGGGGCCGCGGGGAGCAGCGGGACGTGGATCCCGTGGCAGCTGCCATCCCCTGGGACGGGCAGCGGGGTCACAGCCTGGAACTGCCTCGCTACAAAGCTCGGGGAACGCTCAGGAGTCATCACCCGCTCGAGTGAGCAGCATCCCTGCCTAGGGAATGAGCTGAGCTCCCTTCCCACCCAAACCATTCCGTGATTTTCCAGCCAGGTGGGCGCAGGGGCCGTGGGGCCGCCCCAGCCGCGATTCCCCGCGGAGCCTTCCCCTTCCAGGGTGCTCAGGCTCTGCCTGGCTGTCAGTCCAGGGTGTGGCTGTGTAAATGAACTTCGGCTGGTTTAATTAATCCGCTCGGAGCTGGCGGACGAGCAGGGGGAACCGGTGTCTCAGTCGCTGTGAGTCACATTGCAAAATGCCGGCGCTTATGGCGCCCGTGGAGCGCGGGCAGCCCCAGCCCACACCCGCCGCGCCTCGGCCTCAGCCGGGCTCTGTCCCTGTCACACGGCCCTGTCCCCATGGACAGGCCTTGGGAAAAGCGTCTCCACCGTTCCTGATTGGAAATCATCCCTGCTAAAGCACGTCCTCCCAAAGGAATGTGTCCCGCTTTAAAACCAGCTGGGCACGAGGGCTGGGAGAGCCTGTGGAGCTGGGGTGAGCTCCCGTGCCACTGGGATTTGGGAATGGGACAAAGGGACTGCCAGGAGCAGAGACCCTGCTGTGGGTGTGGGAGCAGCCTCAGCGTGAGCTCTGTGACTCAGACTTCCCCCTAACACACGGCTGTGCTTTTTACCTTGGATTTGCTTCTAATACCTCGGTGTGGGGAATCTGAAATCCTCTCAGCTTTGGTGCTTTCTGCAAGTTAAAATAAAAACTTTCCCCTGGTCTCGTGGGGAAGCGTGAGCTCGCAGGGGCTGCTGGTGAGCGAGTGTCACCTCTGCTGAGTGACTCAGTTCCTCTTGTGAGCTCGTGTTTCGGAATTATGGCTGAGCCAAGGCTTCAGGCCGAGGTGGAGCCCCACAGTGCAGCTCCCTCTCAAAGGTGGGAGCACCCCAAGAGCAGAACGGTGTCATTTTCAGCCTGTGCCAGCTCTGGAAGGTGCAGGGGTGACTCGGCCAGCTCTGTGGAAGGTGGTTTTGGCGGGTGGGAAATGGGGTGTGCAGGGGGCTGTCCAGGAAGTGGCTCTGCTCTTGCTTAAGAACAGGTATCTCTGGCCTCCTTAAGGAAGGAGGAGGGGGAAAAAGTCAAGATGTGAGTCACTGCTGAGTCTCACAGTGGTTTAACAGGCTCTGGCCCCTGCTTTGCCTCAAGTTTTCCCTTCCAGAGGCTGCACTTCACTCTTCAGTTCCTGGGTTTTTTTAGTTGCATCTTCCAAGGCGGCTTTGGTTAGGAAAAATGTTTCAGCAGGGTTTTATGGGTGTCCTGTGAGATGGAAATTGGTGCTGCTTGGAAGTTGGTAACACTAAGAACACTTTGTTTTCCTGAGGAGTTTTCAGGTGAGAGCAACCCCTGGGGGTGCCACCACCCACTCCTGGATCCGTACAGGATCCCCGTGCTCCAGCTGCCCTTCAGTGAGTGAAAACTCCCTTGGTGGATAGACAGAGAACAGGAGGGAGCCAAGGGGTAGAAAAGAGCCTGAATTCCTGACTGGGAGGATGGGCAGGCCCTGGCTGTGGCTGCCCCTGGATCCCTGGAAGTGTCCCAGGCCAGGTTGGACATTGGGGCTGGAGCAGCCTGGGACAGTGGGAGATGTCCCTGCCATGGCAGGGGTGGCACTGGATGAGTTTTAAGGTCCCTGCTCAAACCATTCAGGGATTTTATGATGCTGTGAGCTCCTAAGATTATCCCCATGCTTGTGCCTAGAATGGATTCCTTGTTTGATTTTCCACTGCCTGGACCAGACACTGGCTCCATCCCAAAGCTTCTGATGGAGAAGGAGGGGAGGTTTTCTCTCTCATCATTGCAAGGCACGAAAACCTGTGGAAAGCTGCAGCAAATGCTGCATTGCATGCAGTGATTGTTGAGCTGCTTTATGAGAATGCACTTTTATTTCACATTTTGTGGGGGAAAGGGGAAAACCTCAAGCAGCCTCTGTAGTTACAGGAGAGTAGGACACGGGATGGGCTGGCTGGGAGACCTCAGCAGCAAGGGAAGCAATTTCCCAGGATTATCCTGGATTTTTTGAGAAGACCACATTGCTTTTTTTGTGGCTGAGCTCCAGCAATTCTCATCCCATGAGGATCCATCAGAGGAAGGCACCTGCCTGGATCATCACTGCAGGGGACAGAGGGGAGCAGAGGGAAGCATCCAGTGCCAATCCAGCCCCAAAATACCTCTGCCATCCCTGCAAAGCTGTTGTAGGGGAAGGAACTCCTTCCACGAAGGCTGGGAGTTGCAGGGTCTGGTGCTGACAGCTCCCAGCTGGGCGGCACCGCTGCCTCGGAGGGGAGACTTTGCACTTTGTGTGTGGAACGTGGGATTGCAAAGTCCCTGTGCTGTTGGTATTTGTTATTTTTGCCCTGAGGAGCTCTGTATGTTTTCCCCAGGAAGCAGGGGGCTCCCGTGGTCGGGGACTCCCCGCCCCACGCACCACTGGAGCGGGATGTGCCTGCAGTTATCCCATTAGCTCAACATCTGCCACGATGCCTTTCCCCACAGGGGCTGGATTAGGCTGGAACCGACCCAGCTCTCCAGGAAGCTTTTCCCATCACGGACTTGTGGCTCTCAGGCTCTGCCCTGGCTGTGCCCAGCCCCAGCACCCGCCGAGAGGGAGCTTTGGCAGGCCGGCAGGGAGTTGGCTCCACCTTTGCCTCCAAAGAATGTCTGCTAAATGTTCAAATTCCATCCTGTATATTCTGGAGCTACTCATATTTTCAATATAATGAGTTTTTTGGGCCGTGACGACTCAGTGCTTTCACATCAGCACTGAAAATAGAAGCATTTGTGTAGGGAGGTGAGGGGCAGCAGCAGGACAGGCAGTGCTGGTGTGCTCGGTGGCTCCTTGCTGCCTGACACAAAGCTTTGGGATGAGCTTCCCTGGCATCTGCTGGCTGGAAGAAGAGCCAAGCTCAGCAAGGGCCGGTGTGGAAGCCACTGGCCCCCGGCTCTGCGTTGTGGAAGGAGTTTGGATCGCTGCCAACGAGCTGTCCCTGGATCTCTGGCTCATCTTACAACCTTGGAGTCGTTAATGAATCCAAAGTCCTGCAGCCCTCGCCTCCAAACATTTTGAGGATGAGGCATTTGAGAGCCAGGGTCACCATCCAGGCTGGGCTCTGGGTGCTGGCCGTGCTCCTGGGCTGCTCCTGCTGCTCTCCTGCAGCTCTGCTTTGGATCTGCTCCTGGCCCTGTTGGCTGCAGTGTCTGGCTCTTTAGGGAGGGCTGGGAATGTTGCAGGGAGCAGGGCAGAGGTGTGTTCTCCTTTAAGGAACGTTGCCTGCAATCTCAGGATCTCAGCTCCTGCCGTACCTGTTTGGCTGATGCCTCACACAGAAATCCTGCTCTGCATTTTGCCCTGGATGTGAGGTCACACTTTTAACCACAGTTAAAAGTTTTCCCAGCTTCTCATTTCATCATGGCCATTATTTTGATTTTTGGAGGGGGATGCATCTCCCCACCAGGATGAGCTGCAGCTTTTCCACCTTTGCAGTTGCCTGTGGGTTTCCTTTACCCAAGGCCTCCAGGTCAGAGCCTGGAACCTCCTTCTCCAACGCCACACTCGCTTTTTCCCTCCTCTCCATCCCGGTGTCCCCCCTGCCCCGCTCTGCCATGGGGGAGAAGGGGCTCCACAGCTCCTCCTTCCCCTCTCCAGGCTCTCCAGCTCCCGGAAACGCTCCCAGTAGTGAAACTGGTTAATCACGTTGACACTGGAGCAGTGCTGGCATCCGAGGGGACCTGTGGATTAACTGGTTACGGTGTTTGCCAATTTCTCGGCAGCCTGATGCATTATTCAGCAGCCGGGTTCCTTTTGGCCCTTCGGAAAATCTGCAGCTTCCCAACACTTGAGGGTTTATGAACTGACGTCTCTCCTCGCAGCTTCCTCCTCCCTTGGATTGCCAATTAACCGCGGGCAATTAAACACCAGGCCCGGGGTGTTTTGCCGCCGTCTGCAGAGGAGGCTCGGGGCACCCGCAGCTTCCTCCTGAGCTCCATCCCACCTCCCAGCATCCGCCCCTGGGAAACCAGGTGCTATTTAAGGCATGGGATCTGTGGACTCGTTTAACATCTGCCAACTCCCCGGCATTCCCAGGTTGCCAAAAATGCGTTCCACGGCAGCGGGGAAGGCTCCGGGACAGCCGCAGCTGCGTGGCTCCGGAGCAGCCCGTTCCCAAACCTGCAGTTCAGGCCGGGGCACTTGCAGATGGCAGATAGGGAGGGAGAGGTGATTCACGGAGATTAAATATCCTGCTGCACCCGCCTGGTGGGCAGCGATGGCTCAACACGAAAACGGCACCCACAGCCGGCTCCGTCATTCCTGCTTCTCTCCTGCCTCCAAGGCAGAGGGGGAAACTGGGAAAGGCAGAAGCTGCGCTAGCTGGGATGGCCCTGAGGGAGGCAGGGGGTGGAGGATGAAGGGACAAGAGGACAAAGAGTCAGAGCAGTGCCCGAGGGAGGCTCGTTCTTCCTCAAACACATTTACATCCATGGGTTTCGACGGCAAATCCCGGACTGCCGCATCCTTTCCCATGCCGCAATCCCGCCGCTGACTCGGTGCCAGCGGAAGGCGCTTGCGGGACCGTCAGGTCCGAGACAACGATTTTCCATCTTCCCTGATTGTTCGAGGCGCTGCAGAGTTGTCAGAGCCCGTTCCCCGTTTTGGAAACATAATTGGAATTATGCAAATCCCGGTGCGGCACCGGTGAGTGACGGGCGCGCTCCTCGCCCGCAGTCGGGCCCGTCCCATCCCGGGGGAAGCGGGGGCTCAGCCCCGCTCCTGCCGCAGCTCCCGAGCATCCCAGCCCCAACACCCCGCCCTTGGAGCCGCGGCACCACCGCTCGGCCACGCTGCTGTTGCCGAAATTCCGGATGTTTGGGGGCCGGAGATGGTTTGGGGATGCTGAGCTTCCCAGTGGCAGCTGTTTGGTGGGAGGAGAGTGGGACCTGGCACACAGGGCTGGAGGGGACTGGAGCAAGACACCCTGTGAGGGTTGGGACTCTGCTGGCCTGCAGACACGTGGTAGGAGCGTGGGGATGGTGCCTGGATCCGGCTGCGGCTCCCACCTGGAATGTGCTTTGGGCTTTGTCCCGCCGGCCTGGGAGCGAGCTGGGAGGGGGAAGCGTTCTCGAGCACTCTGGGACTCGGCCGTGCCGGTGGGAGCGGTCCCTGGCACAGTCCGGGCTCCCGGGAGACAGGAGCGGGATCCTGGGACAGGCGCTCGTGCTGCTCAGAGTCCTCCCGCGGGGAGATTTGCCAGAGGAAAGAGGGGTTTTGCCAAAATAACAGCGTTCCCCCCCCCACACCCATCTCAGCCTTTCCATCCGCGCGTCCCGCAGCGGTTCCTCTTTTAGCACCACGTCTCCTAAAAAAAAAAAAAAAAAAAAGTGTTGACTGCAGCTTTTCTGGAGGCTGCAGCGCTCCCGCCCCGGTGACTGCACAGCTCTTCCAGCCTCCTTCCCGCCGCGGCTCCTGGGCTGAAGGCAATCTTTTCCGGCCTGACCGCATGGCCAAGGAATGTACGTGCACATACAGCGAGCCTGGAGTCAGCAAAGTGCCAAGAGCCAGGCTTTTGGGAGCAGCACGGAGGAAAAAACGATGCCCAAGTTGCTGCTTCCCCAGGTCCCTTTGGATTTGGGATGTTGATCCCGCTGCCCCGTCCCCGACCTCGGCGTCTCCACCCGCCTCGTGGGTGTGTGGCAGCGATTTCTGCCTCTCCACGGTCAATAAAGTCTTGGCCAAGTGGAACAAAAATATTCAATCCTGTTAGTTTGGAAGGTAATTCCAGCTGAGAAATAAAGGGGGTTGGGGAAAAAAACCCTGGTGATCCAGCGTGGCCAACGAGCGCATCATCGGCACTCCCCCAGGGACGCTGCAGAGGGGGATGAGGGTAATTAACAAAGCAATTAATGCAAGATGTGAAGCTGCTTCCCAAATACACAAGGAAATCCAGACTCCAGCTGTACTGGCATTGCTTGTGCTGGCAAAGGCCTTGTCTGTGCTGGAAGGGGGATGCACGTGGCGGGTTCGTTTGCAGGATCCATTATCCAGGAGAAGCAGCAGGTTGGGGATTTGGCATCTTCCCACAGGTCCCAAACCTCTCCATGAGCTTCGGTGGGATCTGTGCTGCCCCCTCAAAATAAAGCTGGAAAAGGCCAACTGGAGCAGGAGGACCAGCAGCTCTTCCCAGCTGCCAGGGCTGGGTGATCCAGGGCCAGAGCTCCCCGAGCATCTTTCCAGGCCAGCTGCTTTGTCAGCTTGGAGCTCTTGGAAAGAAGAATGGGATGATGTTTCTGCAGCAGAGCCAAAATCCAACACGCCCAGCTTGGCTGCAGTCCGTGCCTGGGGCCGTGCTCAGGCCCAGAGCTGGATGGAAATGCCTTCAAATGTGGATCTAAATTGGATCTAAATCTATTTCTGTGCTGGGGGTGAGCTCAGGGAAAGGGGGAAAAAATCCCAAAGACTGTGACTGGCTCCAATTGAAAAGATTCATATATATTTCTATATCTATAAATAAATGGAAAGGTTTATCTCTATTTGTGTTGAATGAACCCCAGATTTTATGGATCAGATAAACTCGATGACACCACACATTACAGAATCCCAGAATGGTTTGGTTTTGAAGGGACTCTAAAGCTCATCAGTTACAAGTCCTTGCCATGGGCAGGGACACCTTCCACAATCCCAGGCTGCTCCAAGGCCCATCCATCCTGGCCTGGGACACTCTCAGGGATCCAGGGGCAGCCACAGCTTCTCTGTGCTGCTGGGGGCTCATGGCAAGGAAAAAAAGGCTCTGATGTGGCTCCAAGTGCTGCCATGTGATTTTTTTGGGCAGACACATCATTCTCTCTCTGTGGGAGACTCAAGAATTTGATCTGGGCTTTTCTGCCCTTTCCTTACACGAGTGTGAAGCCTTGGGAGCACCTCCCCATCTCCCAGCCGTGTCTTCCCTGCACCAGCTCCCCTCTTCCCAAAATATCCTCTCCACAAAGCTCTCACAGCTCAGGCTGCCCCAACAGCGTTCTCAGGGCGTTGCCTGCGGGCCTTCCCACTGAATTATATATAACACTTGGGTTTGGGGTGGGATTTTCGGGAAGGAAATCTGTTGCCAAGCAATGGAGCTGTGGCCCAGCTCTCTCCTCCCAAACTGAGATTTAGAAGTGTGTGTAAAATATCTGAGACATCTCAAGTGGGGTTGCAGGAGGCTGGATCACGGGAATGTGGTGGAAAAGCTGCTGCTGGGGTTGGGAGAAGGTTTCCCTTTCATTTTCCAGAGCCAAAGCAGGAAGTGGAGAGTTGTTTGATCCCAGAGGCAACAAGAGATATGGGGTATCATGAGAAATCCCCCAAGGGTCCTGTGGGGAGTTCTCCCCGTGGATTTCCACCCTGGACAGCATGTATAAAAAACATTGGGTTTTCTCCCCAAAATGAAGATGGGATCAGCCCCAGCATGGAAATTTTGGGGGGCCAATCTCAGCACCACAAACTGGAGCACAAACTTGGGCACCCACTCGTCAATCCAGGGCACCCACAGTGGGTGTGGGTGAACCAGAGGGTCAGTATTGACCACATCCCACAGCTGGGGGGCTGGCAGTGCCCGCCGGCCTCCCTGGGATGGCTCCAGTGGGAATTCCAGTGCCAGTCCAGTGCGTGACTTCATCCCGACGCCGACGAGCATCGCCCGCGCCGCAGCCCCGGCTGGCAGCCCCTGCTTTGCTCCAGGCCTGGAACAGCCCCACAGGAGGGTTTCAGCTGACAGCAATCCAGAGGGATGTGAAGTTTTCCTGATGTTTTTCCCAGCTGTTCAGCTTGGGAGGGAAATCCCAGCGGCGTGCTTTCCTCATTAACCGCTGTCACATTTTCCAGGCAGAGCCTCGGTGTGCCAGGCGCTGATTTGCATCACCAGATCACAAGGATGTGACCTAATTAAATTTCAGCTCTTTTCAATATGATTTTCATATTCACACAGGGTTTTTTGTTTTTTTTTTTTGGACCTGTGGAACCAGCTGTCTCGGCAGGGATGTTTCAGGCTTGGAATAGAAGTGGAGAAAACATCTAATTTCCCACTGGGAGCGGCTGCGGAGGCGAGCTCTGGGGTCTCTCCAAAGCCTTTCTCTGCTCCCAAAGTTTGATTCACAAGAGTGAATTGTGTTATTTTTTTTTAGGGCAGATTATTTTTATTATTATTTATGCAGAGGGGAACATGTTACTCCCACCCCTCTCCCCCATACAGATGGATTTAGGTCATGCTGGGAAGAGGGGTGGGAGAACCTGGAGTGAACCACATCCCTCCTGGAACAAACAACCTTCCCAGGCTCTTACAAGACAGGTCCCACCAAACTCCACCAAGGCCCCTCAGCACAAGGCAAATCCAACCATTCCATGCACCCAGGCCTCCCCAGGAGACTTTTAATCCCCAAAAAATATTATTTTGAGTGTTAATTTTCCCTGGGAAGAACCGATTCACCAGTGAGGGTAACACAGGAGGGTATCCTGGCTGGTTTTTGGCTGAATGAGCAGAATCCCCTGCATTTTCCCATTGCTATGGCAAGGGGGAGAGCCGGGATTTTTGTGCATGGGTTGGTAAATCCGGCCCGTTCTGCACGGCTGATTTGCCCTCCAATTAATTAAGGGCATTCTTCACTTCCCCTCGCAATTAACATAAAGAAAACCCAATTAACTCCTGCACAGTGGACGCCGAGCACTGCCTTGAGCAGCGTGAAACCTCCCTGCTCTCCTGCAGGAAAAATCCAAGGATTGCCAGGCTGAGCACAGACCCCACAGCAGAGCCCAGAGCCATCGTGGTGCCATCCCCACGGAATGTCCCTGAGTCAATCACATCCTTGTCTTTGCCAGACCTGTTGATGTTGAGGTTTGGCTGTGAGCTGGGAGTTGGGGTGGAAGAGGAGATTGGGGTGGAAAAGGAAATTTCTGGTCTTCCTCAGGCAAGCTTGGTGCCTCTTCCCACAGCTCCTGGTGGTCACATTGCTGAGAGCCTGGAGCAAAGTAGGTACAAAGGGCACCTCTCCTGATCCCTTGACCACTCATCCTTCTTTTTTATGGCTGAAGCCGTGAGTCTGGCAGCAGTCTGGGAGCAGAGTCTGGGAGCAGAGTCTGGGAGCAGAGTCTGGGAGCAGAGTCTCTCAGTCCGTGGCATCCACGCCCCAGTGGCCGCGCCCGTAATCCCTGCCATGAGGTGCAGCAGGTAATTCCTGTTCCCGGGCTGCTCCGACCTGCCCCGCTCGGCTCCGGCTGCCCCGAGCAGCTCTCGGCTCTCCCACAGGGATTTGGGTCCTGCAGAGCAGTGAGCCTGCAAGGACGAGCCGTGCTCTCTGCAGTCTCCCAAAATAAATACGGGAGGAGGGAGGGGATGGCAGTGCCCTGCCAAGACAAAGGGTGAGCGGTGACACGGTCCGAGCTGGCTCCTGCTGCCTCAACAAGTCCTCGGGATTCGCCCCCAGGATTTGCCTCTGGAATTCCAGCACTGCCACAGAGTGTTGGATTTGCCTCATCCAGGGGATGCCTGGTCTCTGAGCAGGGAGGTGACTTCCAGCTGCCTCCCTTTCTCACCTCCACTGGTTTCTGAATGCTTTGGTTGGATAAACCATGCTCTGGCTGGTTTATCAGCTTCAGCTCTCAGATGACCTGGAGTAGTCCAGTGTCCTCTCCAAGCTGGGAATTGCAAAAAATCCCAAGTGCTGGCACCACCAAGCTTTTTTTTTTTTTTTGGCTAGTTAAACACTTTTTAAGTGTTTGTGTCCAGTGCGTTGGGCAGACCCCAGGTTTGGATGAGGACAGAGCACAAAAGCACCTGGAATATCCTTCATTTCAGAAGGCTCATCCTTCATTTCTCCTCAAGAGAGCCGAGCCTGAGGAGAGCTGGAGGTTTGTCCATGGAGGGTGTCAATCCCATGTCCCCCACAGCCTCCCCAGGGCCACCCACGGAGCTGTGACAAATCCCACCAAGCACGGTTACACCGACTGCAGCTCCTGAACATCCAACCCCGACCACGACAGCCAGCTCTGCCCTCAGCCCCTGCCAATAATCCTCGGGACAAAAGACCCCGAGGGCAGCTCCCGCCCCCGCCCGTAATTCCCCCCTTCACCCTAATCCCCGGCCCTTCTGTCGCAGCGGCCAAATCCAATTATCCGTGCAAGGATCGCGCTCCACCCGCGTTCAAATGAAGCCGCGGGAGCCCTCGGGATGGGAGAGGTGAGGGGACAACGCTGGGGGTGGAGGAGCCATCCCTGCCTTGAGAGGGGTTTATTCCCCCCAAAATAGACCTTCTGAGAGGAGGGAGTTGTGTCCGGGCAAGGAGTGAGGGAGGGGAGGTGGTCTGGGACTCGTGGCCATTGCTCAACTAGGGGTGACTCTTTTTTTCCCAGTTTCCCAGTCAGCTTGGTTCTGGTACCAGCTTCCAAGGTCCCGCTCCAAATACCCACGTGGGTCCCATCCAGGCTCCAAGAGTTAATATCCACTTGCTCCGGGTTTGCCATGAGCCTCTCTGAGCTCTGTTTCATGTCTGGCTGCAGAGGAAGATGCTCTGGTGCACCTCCAACCTGGCATGGATGGCAGGGGATTGGAAAGATGTTCTCCAACCTGGCCACACTCCCTAGAGTCCTAAGTTTTTTTCCTATGATCTTGTTTGCCAAGAAGAAAAAAAGACTCAGCATGGAGGTAATACAAATTCAGGATGGTCCCAGTGAGCCCCCACCGGAACCAGAGTGCAGCCAAAGAAAAATCCAAGGTTGGATTTGCAGCTTTTGCCAGGCTGAACTCAAGCTGCAATTGGGAAGTGAAATCAGATCATTTTGGGATGGTGAAACTCCTGGGATAGAAAGGTGGAGGGGGGCAAGGGGGACTGGAGGGTGCAAAGGCAGCAGAACAATGAGGAAGGGCTTTGCTGGGGGCATGGAGGATGTGCCACGGAGATGCTGCTTTTCTGGGCACAGATTGGGAAAAAGGTGAATAAAAAAAAAGATGGTTGGCCCCAGGAGCTGCACGAGGGCCAGGCTGTGCCTTGAATGAGCAGAGCCATGTGGAAACAGAGGCTGAGCCCAAGGGGATGAGGCCCAGCCAGGCAGGGGACGGCTGCAGGCAGCACATTGACCACTGGCAGCTGCTCCCAGACCTGAGCTAATGTTTAGCTTTGGACTTTGCCAAGTTGTCCAAGGGGCAGAGGAGGAGGAGGGCGAGTGACCCGAGGGGGGCTGAGGGTGGCTGTGAGATGGGTCAGTGCCCAGGGCTGTGACTCCTGCACGAGCTCTGGCTCAGAGGGAGCCACTTCTGGGTGTAGTTTCTGCTGGTTTGGTCCTGGTTCAGCAGGACATTCCCTGACAAGGCCTTGCTGAGCTCCTCCCTCTAGCTCAGCTCTTCCTGATGTATTTTATTCCCAACACACTGGGCTCCAGACAGCGTTTGCAAGGGCTGCACTGAGGGGACACTGTCGTGGACAGGCTGAGGAGCCTGGTGGCATCGCTGACAAGGCTGCAACGTGTCCCCATGGCTGAGCACATCCCATTGGCCTGGATAACCCACCCTGGCAGGTGCCTCCTCTCTATTTAAACCCCTTCTCCTGGGATGTAATTAAGGACGTGTCTATTAATTGCTGTGTCACATCAGCACGGATCGTCCCTGCCACCACCGGTGCCCCCTGGGCAGCTCCCACTGGATCACTGCCACGTGTCCCCTCTCCATCCCCATCACCCTGCAGCATCCCAAACCTTCACATTTGGAGTGCCACCTTCCCAGGCAATTTTGCACAGCAGCACTCTCCAATCCCAGATTATTCTAATGACACCGTGGAAGAGCTATAAATAGCAGAAAGGCATTTTCTGCCTCTCCCCCACCAGCCTCTGCCGGAGCGTGGGGACGGCAGCGGCACTGGGAGCCTCCGAGGTGTTTGCAGGGAGCGTTTGGAGACTCTCACACCTCCCCTTTCCCTTCCCAGCCCTGGATCTTTAAATATCTGGCCCAAATCCACACAAGCCTGTAGCTGCTTAACTCCTTCCTTGCACTCTGATCCAAAGGAAATCTGGGATGGGATGGAGGACATGGGGTGGTGGGTGCAAAACAATCCCGAGAGTGCCAAACCCACAGGAGGGACTCTGCCATGGTGTGGGTGGTGGGATCCTCTTGGCTTCCCTGGGGACCTTCCAGCTCCTCTGGGATTCACAGAGCCCACCTGTCCCATCCCACTTGATTTCCTCTCCTGTCAGGGCTCTTGGATGTCTCAGGGTCCTGCAAGTGCCAGAAAATGCTGTGGGAAGCAACACCTGAATCTACCCTGCTCTCCCTAAAATGCACATCCCAAAAAAGGGATGTACTCACCCAAAAATGCTGTACTCCCCAAAAAACTGATGCCCTGCCCCAAAACCAGCCATGCTGGATTTAGCACCTGAACACACTCAGCAGGGTGAAGCAGCAGCCTGAGGGCAGATATTCCAGGTTACTTCTGCGTTGGTTTTTTTTTAATTTAAGGCATCCTATGGGATCCTGCACTCAACAAAGATGGCTGGAGCTTGGGAATCCACAGGGAAATGTGGACAACATTCCTCCACAGGGCCCTGCCAGCTCTCAGAGCCCACCAGGCATCAGCTGGGTCAGGCTGGCACTGCTGGGCAGGGGGAGCAAAACCCACAGAAACCATCACCGACTCCAGACTGGATTCCCAGAATTTGCACTGGGAACGGGCCCGTGCACCACTCTGGGAACTGGTGCTGGCACCAGGGCACGGACACACACGGGGAGGCAGAGAGCAGCCAGGGGGACACCCCGCCCCAGCACGGCACTGCTCGCCCTCCTGGGACGCAGAGATCCAAACCGGAGGGGCATGAAGCTCCTGCCCCGAGGGTGTCAGGCCAGGATCGCGCTGATGCTGAGCCGCAGGATGGGCTCCGAGGGCCGGGCAGAGCGGGAGGAGAAGCGGCGAGCGCTGCCCCCCAGGGGGAACAGAAAGGCCGTGAGCCACACGCCGGGGATCGCGCCGGAGCGGAGCAGAGACGGATGAGTCAGAGGATTCGGGCACAATGGGAAGCGCGGGCTCAGCAGGGCCGGGACACGCCGGGACAGGGACGTGCCGGGACGGGGCCTCAAGGCTGCCAGCGCTGCATCGCCCTGGGCAAACCCGGAACACAGAACGGGGCTTTTCCCCGCCCGGTGGCAGGGAGAGGAAGGAAATGGGTGAACTCATGGCAGCGTGCATGGAGAGGGCTGTGCCACGCGTCCTGCTGGCAGCGGGACACGGGGCTGGCACGGCACCAGGGACCACATCGCAGCCCGGCTGCTTCCCCAAGGCACCCCCACTTCCCTCCTGCCCTCTGCTGCCTTCTCACTTCCGCAGCCTTTCCTGGTTTATAGATTTCCGTTTTTTATAAACCCCCAAAAAGCAAATCCAGCAGCACGAGAGGAATAAAGAAACAGCCACAGCAAAGCAGGAGCCCTGGTTCACCTCCTGGTCTGTCACCCCAAAAAGCCCCCGGCTGCTCCCACATTCCTCGTGGGAGCTGGTGAGGGCAGCAATGACTGGCACAGGATAATTACAGGGCTGAAGATGGAGGTGCTGCCTGGGCACGAGGTCCCAGGGCTCACAGGGATGGCAGAAACCTCCCACGGCAAACCCAGGGTGGACTCAGACATCCATCCCACAGGGGAATTTGGATAAAATCCTCCAAAAATGTCTCCACAGGCCAAAAGAGTTTGACAGAATTTCAGCCACTGCTTTCTCTGCTCATTGCCATCTTTCCTCCACTTCACACTGGCTGGGAGAAGCTGATCCTCAGAAGACGACACTAAACTTGGACACAAACGTGGACCACCATCAGCCTGGAGGTCCTGGTCACTCCCTGGGCTCAGACTCGGGGCTGGAAACCACAGCTCTGGCTGCCCACGAGTGCAGGAACAGGAGCTCCAGGGCCTCTGTGCTGCACAAACCTCACGGTTTGCATGGCCTCAGAAAAGAAACTCTCTTTTTTGTTTCAGGATGTGAAAGGAGACCACAAGACTGCGGTCCCACGGCTTCCCCACCCCGGGATGGCAGGACACAGCAAGCAGATCAAACTGCCACCATGTCAGGAGGGGAAGGCTGGGATCCCTCTCCTGGTGTCCCACACTGTACAGGCACTCAGGGAGTGCTGGGCCAAGGAGCCACATCCACACCACCACTGCCACCAAGAGTGTCCCCATCCTCCAGGTCAGGCTGCCAAAACACCTGGGGTCTGAAATCATGAAATCCATGAATGGTTTGGGGTGGAAGGGACCTCAAAGCTCATCTTGTTCCACCTCTGCCATGGCAGGGACACCTTCCTCTATCCCAGGCTGCTCCAAGCTCTGTCCAACCTGGCCTTGGACATTTTCAGGGATCCAGGGGCAGCCACAGCTGTTCTGGGCACCCTGTGCCAGGGCCTCCCCACCCTCACAGCCAATAATGTTTCCCTAATATCCAGTCCCTGTCCTCTGGCAGTGGGAAGCCATTCCCCCTGGCACAGGCCCATGGCCCCGTGAGCTGGGGGTCAGGAGCAGCAGGGATGGGAGAGCCCCCAGAAGTGACCTCCTGCCACTGAGCTGGTGAGTGACTGTCACCCTGTCACTGTCCCTGTGCTGTCTGCTCCTTGGCTGGGGCTCAGGAAATGGCACAACAGCAGAGCAGCCACAGAATCAACCCCAGGTTAACAGAGCTGTTTGCCCACGGCAGCTGGGGGGAGCAGGAGCAGACCCACAGGAATAAAAACCCTTTTCCTCAATGCTGCAGGCAAGAAGTGTCATTTTCTGGGAGGAGAATCCATTTGTCCAGGACTACATGCCACAGAAAGTGATTCCACAGCTGGGGAGGACACTTTCCCAAGCAAGGCCAGCAGCCCTGTGGGAGGTGCAGGGGCAGGTCCTGCCCCACACAGTCCCCGGGGGCTCTGCAGCAGCTCTGGGAATCACTCATGGATGGCTGGATCTGGACACCAGATCCTTTTGGCAGCTACCCTGCATCTCCTGCTTGTCCTAGAAAAGGGAAAACACCCATGGAGCACCATGGGTGCTGCAGTTTGTGACTGATGCCATGACAAGAAGCCATCAGTGATTGATGTGGCTGCTGCTGAGCTGGAACCCCTCTGTGCTCCCTTCTGCACTGCGTGCCCTCGATCCCAGTGGAACTGGAACAGCTCCACAGGCTGTCACAGCCAGGAGTGAGCAAAGCCCCAGAGGCACCAGGGGATGGTGGCAGGGCCATTGCTGTCACCAGGGGCACCCTCCAGGGCTGACCAGCACAGCAGCACCACGGCTGTCCCAGGACAATCACGAGTGACACTCCAGCTTCCCATGGCTTGAGCTGGCGTTGAAACCATGCCAGAAAATTATCCACAATTCAAGCATGACTTTAGGCAAACGCCTCAAACTCCCAAATGTCTCTGCCTGTGGCACCAAGCTGGCTCCCACAGCAGCAGCACAGGGTTTCCTGCTCTGCCTTGTGAGGATGTAACCAAACCTCACCAAGGTGAGGCCCAGGGTGGGGACCCAGCTGGGATGTGATGGATTTGGTGCTGCTGGTTCCCACCACAGCCAGCCTGGAGGCAGAGCCCAGGGATGAGCTCTCATGTGGAGAGCTGGGACAGATTTGGGCTGACATGGCAGGAGGGACTGCCAGGGACAGGACTGCCAGAGGCCAGGCAGAACCTGACTGTCACAGCCAGAGCTCTCCAAAGAGCCCCTGTGTTTAATGGCAGTGGCACCAAAACATTCTCTTGCCAAGGAATCGGGACAAATCCAACTGGGACAAACAGGACAGGTGAGAGAACAGAGGGGCTGCCAAGAGGCAGGATCAGCACCTCCCTCGCATCCCATTTTCCACAGGGCTCCACACCCTCTCCTAGTTCAGAGCAGGCAGCCACCAGCCTCTCTAGACACGGTGGAGCTGAGCCCCACCAGGATCCCACCCCCTCCCCAAAAGCCCTTTTTTCTCCCCAAAAAGCAGCTGTTTCACGTGGTGGCTCTGGGGACAGCGGCCCCTCCCTGCTGCCCTGGTTAGCAGGAGTTTCCTTTCCTCTCCACAGCTCAGAGCAGCAGTTGGGTTTTACATCCCCCTCGCCGGGTGCAGCTGGTGACTGGAGGTGACGCAGGGGGTGACACCACCCAGTCCCCTCCCACGAGGTCCCTGTCACCCGGGGACAGTCACAACCTGAGCGATGCAGGCCCAAAGCTGAGGGTGTGGCAGAGCAAAAAAAAGCACAACTTCCTCCTTCTTTCTTCTGCGGAAGAGATCTGAGCCCTGTGCAAAAGGAAGTGCTCATACCACATAGATAAAACAGTTATTCCATCAGCTCCAAACCCTTGGGAAAGGCTGCTCCCCTCTGCACCACCCCCACCAACACCAGGGTGCCAGAGTGTCCCAGTGTGACACCATCCCTTTGTGCTTTGGGACATCACCCCCACCACTGCTGGGATCTGGGGATCTTCTCCTCGTTTTTATGGAATAAGAGATTCCACCCGGGAAGCCACGTTGGTGTAAACATTCCAGCAAATCCCTTCCTGCAGGCCACTGGGTAATTGAGGAGCTCTTTTCATAACAAGGTAACAAATAACACGTGTGGTTTGACAAATTAAGTTCTCGAGTTCGCTAATCATCGCCGACACGCTCGGCAAGCCAGGACAGAGTTTTAGGATGTGGGAAGTTTGCAAGGAATTCTCCTACTGGAGATAAAGAGCCTGAACTCAGAGCAGGTGCAGAAAACTCCTGGGAGCCTGCAGTCGAAGCTCTTCCCAACCCAGCAGTATTTTAGAGAAAACTCAGCCACAGGAACTTCATGCCTCTGTCACAGACCCAACTTCCACAGCTGCTTCCACCACAGAAAAGTGAGAACTCCTGCAAAATTCCTCCTCAGAGCCACCACTGTGCTCCAAGAGGCAGAAAACACTGGCAAACACAAGGAACCTGCTCACCAGAATAACCCAGAGGTGTCAAACTTGAACACTGCACATCTTCACACCAGAGCAGCACAGGTGAAAACAGAAGGCACAACGATTTTGCACAGGCGCTTTTTATCTGGGCAGGAACCACCAGCACGACAGCCCCAGCTCCTGGAATGAGGATCCCAGGAGGGAATGAACCTCCCAGGAGGGAACGAGCTCCTCGGGTGCCCTGGGAATGACACAGGAACCACAGGAACGAATGAACCAGCCACCATCTGAAACCCATCTCCCGCGGCAGTTTTATTTTCCGAGCCGCTCGCAGTTTTCCCGTGTCGGTTTCAGCGCGGGGGCCTCGGGGAGCAGAACCCGCCCCCGGCTGCACCGCCCGCCTCCCGGCCAGCCCACAGCCCGCCCGCCGGTCACACACCGCGGCTGCCCCGCCGGATCCACCAGCGAGCTGCAGAGCAGTCCCAGCCACACCGAGAAGTCCCGCGGTGGGGTCATCCCAGCCCCTCTTCTCCAGAGCTCTGCCAGGGGATGGAGATCCTGCGCTCAAAGACCTCACGATGGGAAATTCTGTCGAGAGATGACAGATTTTTAAGCGGCCTGGTTTTGTTGGAGAGCTGAGCCCGCACGTTGTGTCGGCACAATAAGCAAAATATTTTCTTCATGCTTCATCGACAGACCCCAAAATGATCCAAGCAATCCTGGCAGCTGCTGGGCATCACATCCAGAGGATGGTTTTGGGGGGAGGGTGGCACAGCAGAGCCCATGGTGCCAAAAGCAGCACCAGACATGTTACATTTATTACTCTGGTGCCTCCAAGCTCCAGTTTGGAGATCCCACCCAACCAGTGCATGGAAGCAGGAGAAGTGTGAAGCTCAAGGTTAGTGCTGAAGAGGAAGGCTGGCACCTGGAGCACCAGGTTTGGGAAGAGAGCAGCTCCTTTGCAGAGCAGGAATCCAGGCTGTGGTTCCACAGGGTCCCTAATTTCACAGTCTCACTGGAGCTCCACCTCTGGAACGCTCACGCTGTGCCAAGGGAACCCAGAGGTTCAAGGGAACAGCAGCTCTGGGAACTGCAGGCAGCAGTTGCTGTGCTGGTGCCATGAACATTCCAGGGGAAGGAATCCCTGCCCATGGCAGGGGTGGAAGGAGATGAGCTCTAAGGTCCCTTGCCAAGGACCCCAGGCAGCCTGGGATGCTGAGGACCTACCGCCCGCTTCCTGTGGATGCTCACGATGTGGATGTCTTGGCTCCGGTACTCCTCGTCGTGCCTGTCCAGGGGAATTCTTTCCAGCTCAAAGTCCCTCTGAAGCAGCTGTTCCACAAAGAACAGTTCCACAAAGGCCTCCACAACCATCCCAGACATCCCCCCCATGCAGCACTTCACCCTCATTTCAACTGCTCCAGCACTAACTCACAGCTACAGACACCTGCAATACCCCAGAAAAATCTCTCTGAGCCTGTGGTAAAACACTCCTGGAGGGATTTAAAACCCGTGTGGATGTGGCACTTGGGGACATGGGTTAGTGGTGGCCTTGGCAGTGCTGGGGGATGGCTGGAGTTGATGATCTCAGAGGACTTTTCCAGCCTAAATGATTCTGTGAATCCATGAGTCTGCTCCAATCCCTAAAGCCAAACCACAGCACCTGCAGGTCTGCCAACCTTCTAAACTCAAAGGGAGAGGAGAACAAAAACCAGTCTGAGATCTCCCAGCATCAGCTCTGGGACTGAGCCCAGCAAAGGAAGGAAAGAAATCACAAAATAAAGGCAGAAATCAGGCAGAATACACCAACACCTGCTGTGTTTATTGTGGGGGCAGCACCTCAGCAGAGCTGAGCACAGCCCTCCTCACTGCCAGGGCCCCACAAGAGTGTGAGGCACTAATTACCAAACAGGGGCTTTGATTAACACGCACCAATCCCTGCAATTCTCACCCTTTCCCTTTTTTTTATAATATTATAGTTACTATATATAATCCTGCACAAGAGCTGCTTCTCAATCAGAGTTAAATCTGCACTGACCACCAACCCCCACAGGTGTTCCCTGTGCTGCTCTTCCTCACCTGCACACAAGGTACAGCTGGAATATTCAATTAAAACAACCATTAATGGGCTCTCACTAGAGAGAAGGAATTTTTTCAGAAGCACCTCTATCACTCATGGAGGGAGTTTTGAGTTCCTGAGCAAAACTTTGTATTTTCTCTCTGCTTTCAGTGGAACAGCCTAAAAGAAAATGTGCTTAAAATCCACTTACTTCAAAGTATTTTCTCTCAATTTCAGGGTTCTTCCCCATAGTCCTCTGTTCATAGCAGCACAGGACACAAGTGTCAGGGCCTGTCAGGTCCTTCAGGGTCTTCAGCAAGGGCTCCAAGGACTGCCCAAAAAAGATTAAACATTTCCCCCGTGGATTTCAGGCTCATTTCACTGGTTATGATACCCTCTAGCTAAAGTCTTCACCCAAAAACCTCCCAGTTGTGCTTTCCAGGGAGTTTTTTTTTTATTATTTAACTGGGACAAGATGAACATGGGAGGAAAAGATGGGAAGCAGAGAAGAAAGGGGGACTGACAGAAGAGTTTCCCAGGCTGACCAAGGAAACTGAACTGGAATCCAAGCCAGAAACATCCCACGCTGCTGAGTGGGCACTTCCTCGAGGCACACAGCAGTGAGTATTGCTCAGAGTGCTTCCAAAGTGGGAGTTTTCTCAATTATTCCTGCAGGATGGCTCAGGTCCAGACCACAATGGAGGGAAATGGGACCAACAGGCAGGGACTCAGTGCCAGGGGCTGGTAAAGCCATTGGAAGGGCACTGGGACACGGGGTTTTTCAGGTTATTTCCCTTTTCCTGCAGCTTCCCTCAGCTCTCTGTGCACATCCTGCAGAGCTCCAGCTGAGGACAGGAGGCAGACTACAACAACTACTCAGCTGCAGAGGAATTTCTCCTCCTCTCCTATGAGGAGAGCTCAAACAGCAGATGTAGCACTTTTAAATTTCATTTATAAATTATTTCAACAGTTCACAATTAGCTTCACCATTCCCAATGTTAAAAAAATGAAATGAAAAGGGAGGGGAGAGGCGAAAACATTCGAGTTTTTTAAAATGAAAACAGTCTCTGATTCTACGTCAAATGGCCTTACATCTATTAAAAATGCCTTTTCCAGTCTTGTTCTACATATTCCTATAAACCACGGGGACCATGACATGAGCACAATATTTACTGAACACTTCTCACACTAAACACACTGATCCCACCCCCAACCCAAGAAACCTTTCTGTAGGGTTTAGCAAAGCCCTCATTTACCTCCTCATAGTAAATGCAATCAGCCATGAGTATATAATCAGGGGGAGGCTGAAATTCTGTTACATCTTCACCCCTAAAAAGAACAAACAAGAAGAAAACCCAACAAAAAGCGAAAACAAGTTTTAGTAATAACACACACTAAAGGACTGAGCATAAAGTTAACTACTGGGGTTCTCATGTTAAACTTCCATTTCACAGGAGTGTTTTGAAGTTATTTTGCAATTTAACAAAGACAGTGCAGAATCACAGAATCCCAAAATGGTTTGGATTGGAAGGGATCTCAAAGCCCGTCCCATTCCATCCCTGCCATGGACAGGGACACTTTCCATCATCCCAGGTTACTCCAGCCTGGCCTGGGACACTTCCAGGGATCCAGGGGCAGCCACAGCTGCTCTGGGCACCCTGTGCCAGGGTCTGCCACCCTCACAGCCAAGAATTCCCAACATCCCATCTAAACCGACCCTTTTGCAATCTGAACCCGGAATCCCCGTGAAAGCTGAACACAGACATTAAATAAAGGCTCATACAAACCATTTCAGTACCTTGGCTCGGACGGACCCTGTGACAAGGTGTTTGTTATTCTCAATATTAACCATCAACAGCTCCTGCAGCTCCTCCAGGTCTGTGAGCGTCACGATCGCCCTGGAACGCACACGCGTGGTTAGAGAANCCAGCGCGGCGTCCCACACCACGGAGCCCACGCCGCCGGCCGCCCGCTGCTCCAGGCGCAGCGCGGGCCCTGCGCGCCGCTCCAGCTCCCTCACGAACCCCGCCATGGCCGCCGCTCTGAGGCGGCGCGGCCCCGCCCCGCCGGGAAATGGCGGGAGGGCCGTGAGGGGCCGGCGCTCGGCGGG